>NMRA01000431.1:201594-290658 GCA_002633005.1 Phoronis australis | reverse complement strand
AAGCATTATTTGACAAAAATAGCCGGGCTTTTCTTAAAAGGTCACGACCTCCGACCCCGGGCCTCTGACATAGAAAGTAGTTACAAAGCCGTGGAGAGTCAGAAAAGGTAAATCGATTCATTGCAATGTTTCTCGTTTAGTATGTGGTATAAATAGATTATTACATGTTCTCAGCCGTTATCCCCCTTATCTAGAGCCCTCGTGGATTTTGGAGAATTATCACCCTCGGGGCTGACGCCCCTCGGGCGATAATTCTCCAAAATCCACTCGTGCTCTAGATAACGGGGGATAACGACTTCGCCATGTAATAATCTATATTTATGCAATAAAATTCTAAGTTAAGAGCTAAAATGAGCTAAAATGAGCCGTCAGTGGAATAAAGTTACAAATAATCATTAAAATACTAACTTTATCATTCTCAATTAGTTGAGTTTTGGATTAGAGTAATTGAATTTGAAATATAGGTTGCTTGCTCAAACTCGAAGTTTCACCTACGTCAGGCGTACAAGTTGAAGCACAACTGAAATCCGCCATGTTTACTATTTCAGGTCCTTGAATTCAGAGTTTTGAGATTGTTTTGGAAATTCCATCGCCAATTCACCACTCACGAAGACAGTTAATGGGATCTAGGAAAGATAAGGCTTCGAAGGTTTATGCAACACCAGACTGAGGAAGGTGCAAGCAGATTTTATTTGGATTTTGGACGGTTGAAGTTGGGAGCCTCGGCTTGGCAAAGTTTAAGTGTCCAACCTTTATGTTTTCTTATATATATTACTGAGTGACGTCATTTGCGATAAACCCAAGCGCCTGTGATTCAAAACAAATTCAAAAATGAAGCATATTCCATTCGCAGCTTTCACGTGCAGCAAAAAAACATAAAATGCTCAGCAAAGCCAGCAGGCGCCAATTTTTAATGAAACTGTGAGGCAAATTCAGCTGTGGTTCAAAAAGAAACTAATGAGTGATACCTATTCCTTTCGCGCTAAGGAGCTCCCTCTTGAAGGCGACCGCCTCTTGAAGGCGACCCCCTCTTGAAGGCGACCCCCTCTTGAAGGCGACCCCCTCTTGAAGGGAGCCCCTAGACAGGAGCCCTGAGCATGACATCAACAACTGCTCTCTTACTGTTTTTAATTGTAGATCCTTTCACTTGAAGGGACCGTTCTCGGAGGGAGCGGCATGATAAAATCTGAATTGCTGTTGTTCTTATCCTGTGTTTTGGAATTGTGCATCCTGTCTGAAAGAGGGACCCTGGTGATAAAATCAATGGTTAATCCATTCTTCTCTCATTCGTAATTACATATCCGTTCATACCGCAGGGTCCCTCCTGATTGAAAACAAAACATTTATTCTTCGATAACTTTCGCAAAGAAACCGCAGTCACCGACTCCTTGATGATATTTTACCACTGATGTACAGCCCTGGGACAAGTCGCACACTGTGACCGCGTTACTTATAGTTTAGATAAAACCCGCGTGACGCCAAACTAATTCGTAGACCTCAGAGCTCTACTTTTAAGAAGAGCTCTGAGGTCTACGAATGTTAAAACATACTAAGTCTATTAGTGAAATAGGATGGGGATGTAAGGAAACGGTGAATCTTAGCCAAAACTTGTCTCGGGTGCAACACGTGTACGGGTATCTTACTCGGACTGTACAATGATAAGGGCGGCTCCCTCTCGTTTTTTGTCCACTGTTCGAGATCGTATCGAGGGTTACCTTGGTGTTACTAACATACCGTCACTGTCAACAATATGATGATCAGTTGTCATTGTGTTGGGCATGGCTTCTCCCATCAAAAAATCTAACTCCAGATAGCATTAATTGTTTACGACACTTGAGTTTGTTTTATAAATTCAAACAGTATATCAAAACAATTTTAATAAGCCGAGGTTCAACACTTTACAAACCAAGAAAGTCGCACATTCGCGAGAGTGCGGAAAAAAGAAGTTAGGTTCGGCACCGGTAATAAACGTTGTGACTGAGACTACATTGACCAATTAATAAATTATGTTTTTAAAGCAAACTAAACAATTTTGATGGTCCCAATTCGGTCAAATGCAGTTTACCAACATGTAGTAAAGACCACGGGACATCTCCTTAGTCTTCATCCTCTGGCCATGTCATGGGGCAACTTCATTTTTCTTGTGTGGCTAAATGTGTCTTCAAGCATTTGATACATGAAAACTTGCTTATGAAACAGTCATTTGTTGTTCTGAAGGTTTAATTGTCGTGTACATGTTACTTTTTTCACTGAACAGGCAAAAACAATGTTCTAATCTTTTAACACCATTTGGCAAACATCCCTTACCTGCTGGAGAGTCGTTAGTAGAACGGCCATGGTAGTCTCTGGATCACCATACTTCTCATCAAAGAACTTCATGGGGCCGTCAAGCTGCTGCTTCTGAAGCAGGAAGTCAATCACGCGAAGCCTGTTCTTCACCAGTCGTGACTCCTTCTGTAACACCGTGTTGGTGATGACGCAAGCGACTCGTTCTAGTCGTCGAATCATGTCCCACGGCGCGGTAAATTGCACGTGACCTGCTTCTGCTGGTGACTTGGACAAGAAGTCTTGAAATATGGCTTTGTTTTCGTTTATATATCGATGAATACTTGGCCAGTCTTTGTCAATATCGGTGGCTTGGAAACCAGAACGCTTATCGGAGATCTTAAGAATATTCCCCGAGGACAATGCCCTGTTAGAAAGCGATTCCAAAATGTCGTCATTGACGCTTCCACTGTGACCTCTTCTAGGGTCCTGAGCGCCATGAGCTTTTGGTATGTTACATGACGATGGCGCTACGTCAGTTTGTATATCTAAGAAAATTGAAAACGTGGTTGGTTTTCGATTTAGCGTAGCATGAGCGAACAATTTGCAATTAGTTCCCAGAATATGTGGGACGACAACAACCGTGTTTTTTACTGTGTAGCACTATTTAGTTTGTTATAAAAAGAATATTAATATGCTATACCTTGTTGCTCGTCATCTTTACATAAATTAACCGTATCCAGTTTGCGTTGGATACCAAATATGGCATTTTCTTCTAAAGCAAACAAGTGGCGAACTTCGTCGAAATCCACTCCCGAGACGTACGCGAAAAATCGCGACAACACATCACAATACTTATCCAGCACGTCGCTGTTTAACTCGCAGTTGGTTGAGGGCTTGTTGTTGTCCACGGTCAACAAAACAGACCCCGTTGCATTCCCTAGTATGGCGGCGACGCTGTCCATTAACGCATCCTTTGCTAAGTCCCAGGTGACGAAGCGAAAATCACTTTCCGCCGAGCCAACGATCAAGTTATCAATCACTTTAGCGTAGAGGAAAACCGTGAAAAGAGGAATGACTTCCGGGCAACCATCTTGCCTCGTCTTGACTGGGATGTACTGCTCGTATAGTTGAACATTTCTCAAGAAGCATTTAAATGACATGTGGTCCGAGTTGTTCATATTTGTCAACTCTGCAATCTGCTCAAGATAGCACTCCATGTTGTGAACAACCGAGATGGCTTTTTGAATTACCGTCTCGGACATATTGCTGGGCATTTGGCCTTCTGAGCCAGCCCCACACTTCGAGCTTATGGCAGACAAAGTATCTGACGTCATCTTGTTACCCAGTGTAGGAAAATGTCCTTTATTAAACAAACTCAATCTAGAAAGATGCGGCAGGTTCTCTGGTGTCAATGCAGACGCCCCTTGGCGTTCATCAGAAATTTCCGACTTGGGGTTTGCTTTCTTTGTTTTAGGCAAGCTCTTAGGCTGGTCTTCAGCACTCCTTCCTAACTTTATATTAGGCTGGCTCACCGTTGCACCTTTTAGTTCAGACTGTAGAATAGCAACGCCACGTGTTTTGCTAACTTTGTTGATATCACTTTGAGTTCTACCAAAGGATTTCTGTACTCCTGAAGAAGAACGCAAGTTCTGTAAGCAGTGCTATGGCCAGCTTCATCGTGATTTTGAATGCAAAATCAAAGCTTAAAAAGTATCGCTGAAACAACACGCACACACACTGACACACACACACGCGCGCGCGCGCAGACGCACACGCACACGCAAACACACACACACACACACACACGTCTGCTGCATAGAGTTAAACTGTTAAACGAAAATGTTCAGGTTATCAGTAACTTAGGAACGTTTCATATTTCTCAGGCGTACGTGTAATTTAGCTATAGCCAATAAAACATACTATTAAATTTATCCTGACATAATTGGTAAACTAACCCTAAGCTGAGTATTGGCTTAAGTTGAAGTAAATGTAGGAAATAAAATACCACTATTTAATCTAACGGAAACAACTAACTTTTTAACTCTACCGTAGCATCAGTTGTTTCACCACCACCAGAAGCTGGCTGAGTACCGGCGGAAAGCTTCTCGTCTACTCCTGTCAAATCTTCACAACTGTCCTTATGATCTCCACACTTTCTTTCTTTCTTGGACGTCATTGGAATAGCAATGCATTAGCCAACTCAGTATATCAAATAGTTTTGATGTCACGGTAGAGTATAATTATTATATTCTAATTCCGTGACATCAAGTTGAATTCACGTGGCATGAATTTGCAAGGCACGAAATTTTGAAATTTCGACGCTTGTAGTACCTGACAGTATGTCCGACTTGCAAACCACAGCTACTGCGCTTGACTTACAAAAAGATAAAATACCAGGACCATCTTTTTTAAAAGAAGGAGGTTCGTATTGAAGCAGTATTTTTGAGTGAAAATTGCCATTAACACATCGAACCGCAAGGTCGCAACACGATAAAATCAAGCAAACGCGCTTCACATTTGGTGCTCCTTAATTCGTTGATAGCAAACAAAATGGCAGACCTGGCTGGTGCTGGAGACTTGGCAAACATTGAAGACTCAGGTTTTACTGGAGACCCCGTATTTATTGATTTCAATTTCTACATGTATAGAGACTGGCATCTATTAGAACTTAGAAATTCGATTTCCGTTAGAAACTTTAAGCCCATGGAAGCGTTCAGTTTCCAGAGATCATTTAATGCAATGTTTCCGAATATAAAACCATAAGACCATACCTATTAGAATTGACCATATGAGTACATATATCTCGACTTGTTTGTCCGAGGGATCATATGGTATCATAGATACTCGTTATCTATAGTTTTTTGTGGCATAGCTTTTTCGTCCCCCTTTTGACATGCTTTTCCCGTATTCAACTGTTTCCACTGGATGTTCCACTGTCAGGAATTTGTCTTTTTTGCCCAGATTTTCCTTATTTTGCCCAAGGAAATTGTTCTGCCCCACTCTTGACCACATTAATAAACGCTCGAAATTAATGTGAAATATTGATTGGCTAAAACCAAAAATTGTGCAGAGAAAGTCCATACTAAAACCATTCCATGAAAAGATATGAACAAATAATAAAAACATATAGCCTCGTCGTGTTGTAAAGTACCACTGGCGGATGCAAGATGACACATGGAGCCAATACCTAAACTTCTGAAGAAAAACGATCTGGTGTAAATCCCAGGGGGCGATTTCTTCATTCTTTTTGGTCGCGTCCTTAGGTGGGATCGCCTTTGAGTTCAAATATGGCCAAACTAACGTTTCTAAGGTTTACATTATCTTCCTTCCGCTGTTTTCGATAACTCTTGGGTTTGGTATATCTATATTACGCAATTAATGAAGTGTTTGCCCAGTGTGTTCATTCCTATCTACTTTTTGGGAGATTAATTGAATGATTGCATGGTTCCGGAACGTTGGGCGACAATTGTGAAGTTGTCGGTTTCCTCTCGATATTTTTATGTTTTCGCTCGGTAACAAGACTCCGCCTCCAATCATATTACGAGTTTCGAAAAAAAAAACACTTTATTACTCTCCTATTGATTCCTTGGCCGAGGTCATCACTTTGCTTTTCAAAACTCTAAAAATACAACGCGCATGTTTACTGAAAGATGAAGAAATGTTTCTAAATACGAAGCACAGATTTTAGTTGCTAGGTTATTAAACCACGTGCAATGAAACATTTTCTGTAAATCTAGATACGTCACATTCCAAACACCTCCCTCCCCCCGAAACTCTGCTTTTAGCCATTTATTCATTTATTCGCGGGCATCTTCTGAGCAGAAGTAGGTTGATGATAGCTGGACATCATTTATAGCATTTTTCTTAGCAATTGGAAAATGGTGATTGCTCTATTGTCGCCCAAAACTCTGTAATATTCTGATTTTCGAACATGTAGATCAAAAGTCAGTGGAACTAACCTGTGAAGATGCCACAGAAGGGGTTGACAAAGACGCAACACAGGAGGAAAATGTAGAGGACTTCTTGAAAGATCTGACAAGCTTCCTCCATAATTCCATTGACAAAGTATCCGATTCAAAGTATCTGCAACAGCTGGCTAGCGGTGTCAGCAGTGCCGCAATCGCATGCGCTAGTGGTAGTACTGATCAAAAAATAGATCATTGCGGGTCAGAGGTCAACTCACAGGAGATAAAGGTGCTTTTCGACAGCATGTTAGCGCACTACAAAAAACTATCGTACCTTGCTTCTGAGAATGATACGACCCACGAAATCATGCTGACTTTGTTCACTGAGCTCAAAACATACGAGAAATCACTAGTCGAATTGGAAGAGCTCACGTTCCAACAAAAGCGATGTCTGCCTTTGTTCCACGTGCTGTTATATGGAAAGCTGATGACGTTTCTCATCAATGACTGTCGTAAAAAGGCCCCCGGAGACCTGGTCGTTAGTTGGGGACTTGGTCGGACCCCCATGATGGCATACCTTGTAGGAGACTTGATTGCATGCATAACGACTTTACTGGTTCAGATGGGATGGCAAACGAATGATGAGACAGAAATTCCAGGTAGTTCCAGAGGCTGATTGTTTAATTCAATAAGTTTCCCTACATGCTTGACAGTTACTCACCAGTATGCACCACCAACGCCTACCTATGAATGACGCACAGGTTAAAAATACCAAGGCAGCTGATGAATCCGCAAGTTCTACGTACTGCCAAGTGATCATAGATCGTCCCAAGTTTCTATCCTTTCCAATAATATCAGGTTGTTTGCAAAAATTCGACATACTTTCTAAGGGAAAAACGATCAATTATTTCAGCCGTGTATGGCATCACAAAAGGAAAACACTGCTGCATGAATACAATGAAAGCTACAGGTAAATCCTAAATTTTAGCTATTCTTTGAGAAAGATGACAATGACACTTCTTGTATCACTCTATTACATGGAAATGCCTGGAAATGCCACTTACAGTGAAGAATTTAGAGGGGGGCCAATGGGGCCATGTCCTCCCCCCCAAAACTCTCCCAGATTTCATTTGGCAGTTCAGGGGCGAGAATGTTTCGGGGAAAATCCTGGCTAATACTCTGCCCCCTCCCCCCCCCAACTCAAAATCTTGGATCTGCCTGACTTATACCTTGTTTGGTGTCTGTGCATTAGCTTACGGTGCATTTAACTGCATTTTGTGACATCACTCAAGTCATGCGTACAAGGATGATCCAGACACTTATTAAGTGCACCAATTTTAAACTTAAGTCAACAGTAGTCGGTAAACCAATCCTTGAACAGAGTTGGAAGTCCGCACACTGAAAGTGTAGAAATTTTGTGTCATACATATCACACTCGAAATGTGCGTCAAGTATTAATCTGCATACGTCGAAATTACAGTCGAGTGAAGACATTTATCTGCAGAAAATAACTGCTCGGAAATCAATTAAGCCCTTCGAAAGAACATAGTCACTCGAAGATTCGCCTGTCACTCCACCATTTGCATTTTTGGCTAGCGGTGAACTCGTGATTCATTGGCTGGCATTCGGGTCACAAATAATAAACATATGACGTCATTACGTTAAAATATGAAAGTATAAGATTGCAGACGTTGTTAGAGAAACGAAAATAGGCGAAATAGAATCGGATAAGACCGTTTGTGGTTCCCAAAATATCCCAAGCGAATTTGGATAGTACTAGGACACTCACCTGTTTATTTTCCCCTATTCTTCTGTCCATTTCACAAAATTGCGGGAAATTTTCGACGGATTAGCTCTGTTTCAGCTGAGTATTGTCTACACTTAAAAACGCGAAAGTATACTAGCAGCGACAATCTAATCAATCAAACCATCAAGTCGAAGCGGCGAGTATGAAAACACTGACAATAACGACGACGACGACGTTGAGGGCAATGGCATGATAAAAGAAAACACAACGACAGAAACTAGGGATTCCCCACTGCATATTCTTGATGTAGCCGGGCCAAATCTGATTTTTGCAGTCTCCGACATAGACGAAATTAGATGTGGGGAAACGAGCGATAACATTCTCTTGTGCCAGGGAATATTTAAAGTACTGTCAACAGTGGACGACGAGGACTTAAGACTAGATGTGACGTCACTCAACTACTTTTTCCAAGAGGGTGGTCTTGTGGCTACTGAAGGTATGTATAAAGCGAAGTGGAAGCGATGAAGTCGGCACATCGGCAAAGTGCGACTTGGGATACGAAAGCGTTCGAGCTGCCATCAATGCGATTTCGGTTTAAATTTATTAATTTAAAAGTCTATTTTGAACGGTAACCTGTGTAAGCTAGTTCTTAGAATATGTCACTCTGACCACACTGAAGTCATAAATTGCCAAATGAAATGAATTGTCAGACTTATTGTCACCACGAGAATCTTCAGTTGACTGAAATACAGCTAGGAACAACTACTGCACATAGTGAATAAACCCTGGTACCCGCAGCAGAACTAGAACTACGCAGATACCGACGAATGCTCAACAAAAAAACCATTGTTATCGGCCATTCTTTGCCGTTTTCTCGTCGTAACGCAATATGAAAAAGCTACTTTACGTTTGAGTAATTTCGTGCATTGCTAAAACATTGCTTGTCCTACCTAGATAGCCCAATACATCCACATAACATATATTGCTAAAACATTGCTTGTCCTACCTAGATAGCCCAATACATCCACATAACATTGCTAAAACATAGCTTGTCCTACCTAGATAGCCCAATACATCCACATAACAAAATCCATTCGACGAAGGCTTTAAGCTAGAATTCCTTTCTCAACTCCAGTGCCGGTTGCGTGGATCAGTTTCCAAAAATGTCAGCACACTTGTTGTTACGGGGAGATTTTATGTAGGACGAACATGTCATTTATTTATCATTAAAGTATGATACAAACACATTACAACTTGAGTTAACTATGTACATGAGAATAATATTACTAGACATGAGAAGTTTTAGTATTAATTAAGTATATAATGGTTGTTGCGTAATTGATTAAAGGTATTAGTTGTTTACTGAAATGTATTGCCTCCTATGAGTGCATAGGAAATGAATCAGCATATTTGTCTCTAACCATGTGTTTATGCTATGCTAGCAGAGTTATGTAACTTTAAATTCACCGGAATTGGTCAACTCTGGGGTTAGCCAGTTCTGACAACAACAATAGTCTTGTTACTATTCAGCAGAAATTACTTGAAAGTTTGTCTGTCCGTGACCATATTTGGCGAAAGCTTAGGTTCATAATTGGAATCTTATGATGTTGTTCTGGGAGTTGTCTTGGAACTATGAGTACATTTGGAGGAAGTTTGTGGGTTTTATGTTTTGATCTCGCCCACCTTTTCTGTTTGAGTATAAGTATACCGTTAGCTTTTCAAGAAGGCATAATTCCAACGAGAGGCAACCAGATTGGTATAGAGGTATTAGATATTTCTTGGAGAGAGGCAACCAGCTTGCTATCGCAGATATTCCTGAAGAGATGCTACTGGTTGGCTGAGAAATATCACAAGTTATAGAAATTCGATGGACTGAATTTCAATCCGATGCATGTAGCAGAAATTCGATGGACTGAATTCAATGTTATCATACATGTTGTTCGATGGACTGAACTTCATGGTTATTCCGAAGCATTTCATCAAGTGAAGACTGCTTGGAAGACTTGATCGAATGCTCAAGAGAAGAGGAAACTCCTCATAACAAGTGTAACATTGGATCCAAGGCCGACGCCAGGAACGGGAAACGTGATCACGTTAATCTTTATGATTATTCATTTAGGGAAATTCAAACATTTAGTCAATATACTCATTACATCCAAATCAAATTGTGTTGTTTCAACCGCCTACCGGCAAAGATATTCACCACGTGACACTTGTAGAATTTGTTTACTCACTTATGTTATATTGTTCCATCCGGGCACTTTATCTTTGTTGTGAGTTAAATGAATTTTAGCTATGTCTCAGAAATAGTTATATGGAGCGTAACTTAAAAGTTCTAACTTTTAACGAAACAGACCCCAGAAGTGGCCCAAAATCCATGTCAGCAGTTTCGCGAGTGTTAGGTTACATATCGGTCCTCAGAACTTACTTTCGAAAAATATCATAGAGGTTTCGAAAACATGCGTGTACAGGTGTAGAAGGAGGTTCCCTTTTTCGTGTGTGCTACGTCATAACATTCTGTGTGCTCTACATTGCACGTGTTGAGTAGACGGGTACAGTTGGCTACATACATGTTCTTGTCAAATAGATTTTATTGTGCACTGAAACACTGTTGAAAACAATTTTCAGAATTCGAATATTAATTTAATTGCATTAATTTGTCGTTGTTATGCTCAATTTGTATTTTCAATTCAAAAGTGAAAAGTGTCGCTGCATCACTTGATTTCTCAATCAAAAAAGAATGTCTTTCAATGCAGCCTGGGCTCTCCTTCACGTCTGAACTAAAGAAGAATCTGAAAACGAAGCAAGGTTCTTACAACCATAAAAGTTTTCTCACGACATGCCCATGTTTGGAGAGGGAGTAGGCATCCCCCATAAATTGTCTATGGTCATCCGAGTGCTACCTAAGATTTTTCTCACCCGGGGAGGAAAATCACAGTTTCCACATTAGTAGGTCACTACTAATTAAACTTCCGGTCACAATTGATTTCCCTTGCCGGTTGACGCATAAAGGTTTGCCTTTGAAAAATTTGTCGCCTCCCCTCGCAGCATTCTAAATCCGCTAGAAGTGCCACCCCTTTCCCCTTGAACTTGTAACTAGTTACACGTAGTACACCTACCCGTACACGTTTTTTACGAAACCTCTCCACTGGAAAATTTAAACACACTTTTCCGCATTGAAGTTAGATAGCACGATACAGTACTTGTTTTCACTTTAAAAATGTTGACTCACTTAGTACATTTGTGACAGTATGTATACAAGTTAAGCTACTTTACATTGTTACACACCCAGTGTGAAGGCTGCTTCAATAAATCTCATCATTTTGACCGAGTCCCGCGAACTAAGCGACGATTATGCAACTGTTCATTTTAGAATCAAGCACCTCGGGAGATGCGGAGCAGCTGGAAAAGCACAAGGAAGACTCTATATTTGGTGACTGCCTGGACAAGATATTTCCCCAAGCTGAAATTGACCCAGTGTCAGAGAAAGGTACATGTGGAGTGGCATAGAATGTGACAAACAGGCATGGCATTATTTAAAGTGCTTCTCACAGTTTTAAATTTCAAAAAACATCTGTCAACTGCTCGCAACTTAGTAGATTTTTCTAACATAAGCGCTGCGTAAGTCCTTGATAGTGGAATGTTGGTAACGTTATTTTTCGCATTGCAGAAAGTTTTATTCAACTGAAAGATGTTCTAAAACAGTTTAAGTCGCTTTTCACCACACAAGGAGCAGCAGATACAGGGGAAGCGGTGAAGACGGTTAACGAAAGAGAAAAAAGAATACAGGAGAGATTCGACAAAATTGAGCAGTTCCGTGAAACTCGCATAAAGGAACTTTTTGGAAAGTTTGAGCAACATGTTAACCGAAACGAGAAACGCTTCGCCGATTATCTGTTCGATCCCAGGACGCATGCACACTTCTTTCTTCCTTGGGACTTGATGTGTGAGCAGGAAAACACAGCGTATCTGCTGGTGGACAAGAATATTGACAACGACCGCTACATCGTGAAAGACCACATGAAGGTAGTGGCCGAGATGATCCCAAGATACGGCCAGTTCTCGCGCAGCGCTCTCAAGTTTTTCCAGTCAGACTACGAACAGGAGCGTATGACCGATAGCGTGGAGGAAATGCTGGAGACGTGCGAACGACAAGCATACGAGGACCTCAGCAGCATGGACATCATAGGCGGCTTTCAACACACTGGGGGGTGGACTCTTGGCACGTGCACTTGTTCTGACGCTGGCGCAGACAATTTCTTTGCTCCATTGAAGAACGAGATGTTATAATTTGTGTCGGGGTGGTTTTGTTATGAATTAAAACAACGTAATATAAAACAATTGTTTACTATTACCCATTCGACGAGTTGGTATGCAAATAAACTGAAACGTCGATATTAAAATTGTTTCTTTTAAAACATCCATGTTCCTGCCTACTGTTGAAACACAACTTTGATTTACGATTCAAATTTCTAGAACTGCATAGTCTCCGTAAATAAAAACACCTCGTTATTGATAGAGTTAATTAGTTGGCTTTACCACCCGGTCTGAACATGGTTTCAACAAATAACGAGCTATCATTTCTTCCATAGCTTGTAAAGAAATTTAGAGTACAAGTGATCGAATTTTCTTCAGTAGTGCATGATTGCTATAACCTAGGGAGCCAATCTCATCGGGTTCCTTAACCAATCTCATATTGGTTTCTTAACCAATTTCCGAAATATTGCTTCCGTCCTTAACCAATCTCAGTGTTGGTTCCTTAGCCAATCTCATCCCTTACCAAACTCGTATTGGTCTCTTAACCAATTTCTTATTGGTCCCTTAACCAATTTCATATTGGTCCCTTAACCAATTTCATATTGGTCTCTTAACCAATTTCATATTGGTCCCTTAACCAATTTCATATTGTTCCCGGCTTAACCAATCTCATATTTGTCTCTTAACCAATCTCATATTGGTCTCTTAACCAATCTCATATTGGTTCCTGTTAGAGTATGATCTCATATTTGAGTGGTTTAGGATGAGTGCATGTGTAGGAGTAGTTCAGAGAATTAAGTATTATGTAATACACCCCCAACATGAGTAAATATGTTTGTACAGTATAACCTGTTATGATTCATGTGTGTCACTATATAAGTGTATGATCGCATGGATTGTTACAGACTCAGTAGTATCAGTAGAAGAGTATGTACTAAAACTATATTATCCTCCACCAGACTAGTATTATCCTTGGACCACGTTCTTGCACTGCATCGCGCATTCAACGTTCCTATAACCGAACAGAATGCCTTTAACTGCTAGCACACCAACAGTTCCTTAACTAATCTCATTGGTTCCTTAAAGGAGAATGCCACCCGATTAAATTAGTCTTTTTTACCGTCTTAATCGGTCTATATCCACATCGCCTCTTTTTCGGTCGACCTCACCTTGCCGAGAGGTGTCGTGCTAACCTGTGAGGAAGTTGAGAAACGACGCAGCGACGTCAGTGGTTCGTCTGCAGAGTGAATGCCGATTGCGGTGCATCGTTCCCGCTTGTCCGAACTATGAAGCTGCGAAGAAAGTGGTTATATCGTTTGTTCGACTTCCTCGAGAGCAAGAAAAGGCTTGGGAAGTGGCTCGCGGTAGTGAAGAATGAAAGGTCCCGCTGTTAATAGCAAGTATGAGGCCGTGAAACATCTCCGTGTCTGTGTCCGGCATTTCGTCGACAGTGATTTCTCTGACGAATTCGGCTTACCAAAGATCCATACGTTCCGTTGCCTGTGAACGTTCACGGCACCTCTCTAGTATTTCTTGATCAGTGTATTCCGGTTCGAATTGATAGCCTGTGAAACCTAACGATCCGATCCGTGAAGTCTTCGTCGGATGAGCTCTTGACTAAGTCGGGATTGGCGCCGGGCGATTTGCTATGTAGACGTTTATGATTCTGCGTTGTTTCAAAATGAATTATTCTCATCCTAACCAATGCTTATATAAAACTGGAACAAAGTCTGTCTCATTAGATACAATTTGTAATGCCTTTGCAGTATTCGTGAGTGCAAATGTTGAGAAGCCAGCAATGGCCTCTGCGTTGACCGGCTTTTGATGCCGGCAATAAAGGTAATTGACCGGGCGCCTAGGCTGCGTGAGCGTATGCTAATTCAGTGTTTGCTGACAGAAAGCTGTTGTAAAACAATTACTCGATTTTATATGCTGTGGTCACATGTTAGGGAAATCTTTATGTAGAAATACAAATCATTGTTACTGTACAACCTTTGCCCAGACGGTCTGTGGAAGGGGAACCCGACTTCGCGCGGGCCCCCGACAAGTATGACATTTCACTCGTTAAATATATTTATGCGAGAATATGGACTCGTCTCTCTTATACCCCCTTCTTTCGGTCTGGTCCAATAACCCCTTGTGTAGATTCGCATTCGGTCCTCCTGCACTCAAGGCACTAGGACATTCCATTTCCAGCCTCACTATTGGTTCGTTTGTATTACTGCCACGAGTTTGGTCAGCTCCTGGCTCCCATAGGCTGATGATTGCCACGTGTCATAGGGCTCTTTTGTTCTCAAGAAAGTTATATTTCCTGCCATCTGTACTTCGCTTTGCAGCACTTAGGTTTGAGCTAATCTCTCTTCATTTTTTCCACCCTCTACCACCCTCTACTCTGGGTAGTTCCTCTTACCTGAGTGCTGGCGCTTTTTATTGCCCATCTTTCCAGAGATTATTATTTTATCTTTATGTTATTTGTACACTCATATTTCTGTACCCTATCAGTCATAATAAATGACCTTATATCGCCTATACACGGTCTCCTTTGTATCTCTGGAAACGGAGCTTGCGACGCACCTATTATTTTCGGGACATATTCCGAGCATAAAAGTAGATTTTCAGTTTTGTGGCTAATTCACAGAAATAATTACATGCAAGTTATTTCTTTGGCTCACTATTATAGTCTTTCGTGACTGGAGGTTTAGTTTCCAACTCAAGTTGGTTTATGTTCGTGCCAGTCCCGGTGGCCACGACAGGCCTGATTGGGTTCCGAGCCACTGGCCGGTATAACGAGTCAGTCCAGCCGCGACGAGCCGGATCGGGTTCCGAGCCACGTACTGGGCCGGGATAACAAGCGTTTTGTGTGTTTAGAACTCAAAAAATCACAAATCTAAATAACACAGATCTAGGTTTTCCTGTCTGTATTTCACGGAAGAATACTTAGAATTTATCTCCGAACAGACCCCAAACTCCTGCTACGGACCTAGGTAAATTGGCCTCCCGAACTTTGTAGGCTACGGTGTGTCCAAATACCAATAAACCCGTAACAGCGAAATAAAACAACACGTTTTATAAGAACTCGTTGTATTTTTAAGGGTTTTACATCGAAGTTTGGTGATTTATTAGTGTTAAACGATGAATGCAAGCGGTAAGCCGACACCAGTAACCCGTGTTGTGAACTGCTGAACAGACTGCGCATGAAACCAATGACGTCATTGGATAATTTCAACTCCTCCGTCTGACGTCAGGTAACGCAACCGAACGTGCCGTTATCGAGTAGAACTACTCGATCTAAATTGATACAAAATAGGTTGTTTTTTGGGTGGCATTCTCCTTTAACTAAAACCAGAAGTAGCGCATGCTATAACCTAGGGAGCCAATCTCATATTGGTTCCTTGTCGCATACTCAATTTCAACATGAAAACGAATAAACAATTATCTACAATACACAAAGAACTTTAGAAAATAAAGACAGCAAAATGAGTAGTTTCTCGTCCACACGTGATCTCCATTTCCGTCACTCTCGCCCAGGCGTTGTGTGAACAGTTGGAGTCGTGAGCGATGTTTAGGCCTACTACAAACGATTTGCTGTGTGCATGATAATCTAAATTATATATTCTAGTTTGATAGTAACGAGGTTATTCATACAGCACGTCGCGGAGGAAGACACGATAAAATAAAATTTATAGAACGACCCGGGTCTGAGAAAGCCCGGTGAACATACGTTCAAATTCTACGAAAAGCAAAACTCATCCAATCGTTTCTTGTAGTTAATACCTTTCTCTCCCGCAGTGTTTTGGATATTGGTGTTCAGAAATGAAGAAACAAGTGGAAGATTTAGGGTCGAGGGGGGCAAGGGGGCCACCCCCCCAAATTCTCATTTCATTACGGCGTTTTCTCGTTGCTCCCAACTTGTTCGATTCTATAGCCCAACAACAACGTGGGAAGTTTACCCCTGTAGCCAATATCTTACACGACAGATTAACTACATTCTGGCATTCATGGTTGGAGGGGCAGCTCCTTTGTCCGATAATTGCTCTAATCTCCAATAAGATCGTATCTACCTTGACTGGGCTGTGCTGTTAAAAATAAAAGTTACGTTATAACATATTTGAACATAAACCAACACCATTTCTGAAATTTTCGTTAAATGGTGATCATGCTTAGTTTTTGAATCGTCAAAATAGCCCAACTGCAACCGAAGTTACGACAATCTATTCTTTCCGAATACACCAATTCACTCTGAGTTTGACTGTGCTCACACGTGGTCTGTAATAAGCCTGGTAAATAATTAGCCTGCCTGTTGTCATAACAGACAAAAGAGTGTGCTTGGCAGTTAACAAAAAGCTAAATGTTATCACACGCTCAGAACCCCCTACATCTGGTAAAGTCACTGAACGGGAAAACGCTGTCATGTGGCAGTCCGGGGGTGCGAATGTCTGACGGGCAAAATGCTGGCTAATAATCTGCCCCGGGCCCTCCCCCTAACTCAAAATCCTGGATCCGCCCCTCAATTGCACAGCATGAGCTCAAGGCTCAATACAACTGTCTTGGTTCATATTTAGGGTGGACCCTTTTGTTTGCTTTTCTAACACCACAGTGAGCATGCCTAGTTGCACAAGATAAACTCAAGGCCTAATAATGTTTATGGACTTGTTCAATAGGAATAGATGCTCTGACACCAAATTGACCTATTTGAGTTTAAAGGTTTACCTTTATTAGACTAGCATGAAATAAATAAAGGAAGGGCCTGTTGAGGTAAGCAGTGCATTTCACTTGAAAATATCTATACAAAAATTATATACTCTTGGCACACATGCAAGTTATTTTAATATTGTACCCTCATTTTCGCAACTGAATAGATGACTTATCATTTAGCAAGTCAGTACAACATGCAAATCTATACATCAATACAAACAACACCCGTTAAGACACATCAAAACAACCACCAACTGTTCTTTAAAAAATCAGATTAGCTTTTACACTACAGTAGCACACAAAAAACATCAAAACATTAGAGGTTTCATGAAAAGTGACTAAACAACTTAAGATAGGAGTAATTCAAGTTTTGATCCAATATAATGGTAAAAGTGTCAGTGTAATATAATAATCACACAACTTTCATGTTTTAAACAATTTCTTGTTCACCCAAATGTCAAAGTAAAATGCAACAAGCTCTATTGAAAGCATTCTTAGAAATAGGAATACCACATCTCAAGCACGTTGACAAGCATCAGTATTCAACAACACGTGCTATAGTTGCATACAATTATTAGCACAACGAAATTTAGGAAGCCCCATTAAACCACAATAACAAAATTGGATCTGGATTTAAAAGCTGTGTAGTAAAAAAAATGGATTTCCACCAAATGTTTGTGAAATAGAGACATTTTCATCAGTACTCTAAAAGTGAAATAGAGACATTTTCATCAGTACTCTAAATGTCAAACAGAGACACTTTCATCAGTACTCTAAACGTCAAACAGAAACACTTTCAACAGTACTCTAAATGTCAAACAGAGACATTTTCATCAGTACTCTAAACGTCAAACAGAGACACTTTCATCAGTACTCTCAACGTGAAATTTAAGTTCTAAAAGAAAATTCCACACAATGCAATTTCCTGTGGTGACAAATGAATTGTAAAATTAAAAACTCCACCCAATTCACCACAGCACTTGTCTACAGCAGTCATGTAAACACAATACATAAATAGAACTCGAGATTATAAACATAAATAGAGCAGTACTCAACATTACAAACTGAACAAAACTTGAACACCTTTACAACTAATCTCTTCCATGGTCATTGGTAAAAAATGGAAAATATCAAGAATGCCTAAAATGATCCATAATAATGTTGCTAACTGATTTAAAACATCTGACATGTCTATAACAGTCCAGAATGAGGGTAGGAACATCAAAGTGAAGAGATGATATCAGCTAACAGGAGACAGTTGAAACATCAAATTGAAGAGATGATATCTAACAGGAGACAGTTAAAACATCAAAGTGAAGAGATGAGATCCAACAGGAGACGGTTAAAACATCAAAGTGAAGAGATGAGATCCAACAGGAGACAGTTGAAACATCAAAGTGAAGAGATGAGATCCAACAGGAGACATTTGAAATAAACTCAGCAAGTTGAAAGTAACTTCACGCCATTATAATTATTATGATTGGTAATTATACCAGGGTTTACATTTCAGCAACACATTGCTTCACACCATTAGGACCATTGCTTCACACCATTAGGACCATTGCTTCACACCATTAGGACCATTGCTTCACACCATTAGGACCATTTCTCAACAAAATGTGTTTATCTACAGCCAAGATTCAAGAATTTTTGGTGTTTTTGAATTGTTAACTTCTAAACTCCAGACCTTTTGTCTGCTCTATGAAAGCTTTTCTATGTTTTATTATCATTCTTCTAGGTTGCAGGGGAGGTTAGAATTACAGACTTCAGTTAACAGATTGATTTTAAGGTAGCAAGCCTCACCAACTGAGAAACAGGTTCAACATTTGTGGACCGGTCTTCAGGGTTCACATCAAAAATTGTCTGAGTGAGAGTTTACCCACAAAGTGATTGTTGCACAGTATCAGGGACGGACAAGAATGCCTACTTGCTACAATCCAGCACCTAAGTTTAGCCAAAAGGCCCATGTCGAATATTACATTAACTTTTACTGCAAGGGATTAAAAGAAAGCCAACATCAAAATTAAAACACCTTTTGTTACCAAGCAGTATGCCTGTAAAGCACCTTAAAAATTGACAAATGAAACTAGATGCTTTTGTCAAACGCAAAGTTGCATTCTTTGAAAGCATCAGGTGAAAACACTGACCACAAATTGGTATGGCTTATATTATAAGTCTACAAAGTTACTTGAGAAAGAATATTTCTTCAAGCACTTGGGACTCTTCTGTTTCTTCCTCTTCGTCAAACAAGTCACTAGAGGTCGCTACTTCATTGTATTGACTTCTTTCAACACTATCAACTATGTCAGCAACGTTTTGTTGGCGGGAGGACCTAAAAGAACGCGTGATAATTATACGTTACAAAACTCAAGGGGGCTGATATCAAGTCAAATGTGGGATTTTTATGAACGAGTCTTCTAAAAATCAGAACAGTACAATTGCTCAGACACTTAGACAAATAGGTACTGTACTTATAAGGATTCCACATTTTGAAAACCAGTTTTCTCCACTAAATAATGGGCATCAAACTGGTTTTCAAAATGCAGGACACCTGTAAATGGCATTACTGATAAACACATATTAACAGCTTTTTAAGGCTGTTTATAAAAATGCTTGCATATGAACGTGCAGATGTATTGAAAGAAAAGTTCCCCTTACAATACTTGTGGCCACACAGGTACACTAGACATGGATGGAAAGTTTTTCTTCAAAAATATGCCAGCATAATGCCAGACTCACCTTCCAAATGACTGTTCCTTTGTCAGTTGCCTGTTGCCCTGTTTCAGTACTGGATCCCTGTAAACAGGACAAGCCATCATTTACACTTACCGCCAGCAATATTAACATCCAATTATAAGTTAGTGCTACTCGGACTTCACCGAATGTTAGGGTAGTTTACCGCGTTTGTCATAGGAATGGATTATTTCAAAACACTGCATCCCACCATCGTGGATTATTTTCCATTTTCCATTTCAATCAATAATGCTTGTTCAAATGCATAATTTGTGAGCCAAATATTCGAGTTACTTGAGATAGTTTCTATTCATTTTAATTACATGGCAAATCTTTATGGTCCATTTTAGTGGTTTCGATTTTTGCCACTTTATGGTCTATGTCCGAGGAAGCCGTGTCACTCTCATCTTCATCTTACCTTCCTTCACCATTAAAAATGAAAATTCGGGATATTGTTTTAAAAAGGGACTACGATGGCTGATATCTGTTGTTTGAGAGTAAGACACACTTTCATGTGACAGTAAAAATATATGGATAATATCTCCAACAGTTTAGTTTTTTTGAAACTCATGTTTCAAGCAAAAATGAAAATCTGTACAAAAAATGACGAGGATTGACTTCTTAAGGCATGTAGAAAGATTTTTCAATCGAAGATTCTACAACTATACTGTAATAGGATGAACGTGGACAGTTAAAAATAGTTCAAAACAGAACTGCTTGCAGTCCTTAGTTCACAATGCTGCCTCACTTTGCATCTTAAAATCACCACCTAGTGGAGTCACCAAATAGGTGGTGGAGCAACTTGAACATTTCATTAAATATTGTCAATACCATTACGAATGACTGAGGTAAATCATACTCAAGACCATGGAGTTTATTGTGGAACATGATCCTAAGATCAATGACAATACTAAATTTAACAATTAAATTAAAACATGTTGATATTAAGTAACCCTTGGAAAGTTTAGTTAAGATTATGCAGGACCCTAGAAAAAAGTCCCAATTTGGCCAACTTGGGAACATGATATCTCAGAAATGGGTGATCACATGACTTGTGTAACTTTCAGGTGCTATCTTGATTTATGCACTGTTCTCCAACACATTGTCAGCAACTGTTTTTAAAATGTTCCACTTTTGAATGAAAAAGCTCAAATGATGCATAAAATGAAAAGGAAATGATAACTTAGAAACTGTAACAGGATTTTGGAGGTTTCATCTAGCATATAAACAAAACTTGGTCATGTTGTTGATATCAAATATCTGATATCATGGTTTTGCTATACATGTACCTTTCTTTTTGCTAATGGTCATGTGAAATCAAAAATCAAATTCAACAAGATTTATACAAACAGAAAATATATACTTTCACTGATAGTTTTGTATATATTAAGCTTAATACAAATTTTGCGATAATGTCATACATAAGGTAAATATGCGACAAGTGACACTAGTTTGTGAGACATGAGATTTCCCATTACAAGTTATAAGTAATAACATGGAGCTTCAGGGATGAAATGTTAAGAGCACATTGACTTGCTTCTTAATAACATGGAGCTTCAGGGATGAAATGTTAAGAGCACATTGACTTGCTTTTTAATAACATGGAGCTTCAGGGATGAAATGTTAAGAGCACATTGACTTGCTTTTTAATAACATGGAGCTTCAGGGATGAAATGTTAAGAGCACATTGACTTGCTTTTTATCTTCCTTGCAAAGCTGTTGCAAAATCACTTTCAGCACAACTGAGTACTAATATCCTTTAAAAGAAATATTTAGATGATACAATGGCAACATACTCTTAGCATTTGAAGAAATTATACTAGGAAGCATGTCCACACCAATGAAAATTTAGTTACTCCTTTGTTGTTCTAGTGTCTATAACAGGTCTGGGCAGCGTATTTACACTACATCTAGTACATAGTTTAAATGAGCTTTCCATAAACCATAAATTATTCTTCAAAGATATGCTATTTGTTACCCACTTTAGTGAAATAAACATTTACAAAAAGTAATTAATCCAAGATTTCCATGTCCACATTACAAGGAAAATGTGATTACAAGTGAATAAACCAACCTGAGTGGACTAGTTGAGGCATCCACTCTCAATGATGACACCCCTGACGTGTCATGGCAACTTGATATCATGCTTCTAGTGGCTAGCTGCTTTCTTCTCTTCTCTGTGAGGAAAGTCATAAAAAATGTACAAAATACAGCATAGTTGTTCAACACAGTGATGACACAGATTGTACTAATTCATAGAAATCCAAGTTCAACAAAAGATAGGCGTATGCCATTGAAACTGTTGATCCATTTTCACTTAACACAGTGTGAATTTGGAATCTATAACTAGGTGTAGTGCCGATGAAAAATAATCATAAAAATGCCCCAGTAGACCTCCCGGTCATGACGATACAGCACAAGTGGACCTCCCTGTCATGACGACAGAGCACAAGTGGACCTCCCTGTCATGACGACAGAGCACAAGTGGACCTCCCTGTCATGATGACAGAGCACAAGTGGACCTCCCCGTCATGATGACAGAGCACAAATGGACCTCCCTGTCATGATGACAGAGCACAAGTGGACCTCCCTGTCATGTCTTAGCGCAAGTGGAATTCACCGAGTGGCCAAAATGAACCGTCATTGTGGGTCACTACCTGTCCTGATGGTGAAACAACATTTTGTCAGATTAGTGTTGGAGTGTACTGTAAACAGTGAAACTAGAAAATCACATGATAATCACACAGTCACATATATTTGTGAAACAAATATTGCCAACCTTTTACTCTAACAGGACTCAGACTTGCCACATTGACACCTCTCCGAGCCAAAAATTCCAAATTCTCGTCAGTTTCTGACACAGGCGTGCCATCATCTCTTTCTCGAGATGCTGTTGCTTCCTTAAGAATGCTATAATGAAAAACGTTATTATTTTTAGGGGGTACATAGGGCAACACTTCATGAAATGTGGCTTCATGTGCTTGAAACTCAGAAAGTCGATCCCTTGACACTTGCCCCAATCTGGGTGGCAAATGTGGCAACGACCCCTGAATTGATTCATGCACTGAAGGCTCCAACAGCTTCTGCGAGAATTGCGTGTCATTTGCTTTAAGCATGTCATCACCGTCCAGAGTGCCATCCAGTATCATGTTATCTACACTACTCAGCTGAGGATCCTGTAGACCATCATCCTCATCACCTTGCTCTGGGAACCTGCCTGTCTTTTCAAAGTGCCACAGTCTAGCTCGCTGCAACCGATGTTGCTCCTGTAACTGATCCTGTTTGGTCTGCAGCTTCACCTCTTGTTCACGCAGGATCGCACGCAGTCGAGCTTGTTCCTGCATCAGATAGGCACGTTGCTGCAGTAGTGCCACCTTGCGTTGCTCTGGAGAAGCTTGCTGGGCAGCCTCGACATGGTCATGAAAGTTTGTAGACACGGGTGACTCCACACCACTTCTAAGGATACCCTTGTTGTCCCTGTCAACCCATCTAACCTTATTTGGAAGACGACCTCTGCGTCTGTCTTTTTCTGGAGGACTCTTCAAAATTGCCGATATGTTTTTGAACCTCTCAGGACCTAAACTGTTATGCGCAGAAAAACTGGCACGGTGTGGGTTGACGTTGCGACCACCAATCTGCTGGCTAGCTTGAGTGCTGGTCATGACAGGCTCAGGTAATAAGTCATCAGCAAAGTACTGTGCCCTATCTCTGAAGGGTTCATACCTTTGTTGATCACGGCCATATCTATTCTGCGCATCCTGTTCTACCTGGGCACGATAGCTTGAATGCGTATCATAGCCTGGTTGTGCCTGGAGCACATTACCATTATAGCTATTGTATATATCGTGTGGGGGCTTTCTGTCTTGGTAATCGTACGACTGTTGCTTTATAGTGCGATCTATACGTTTTGTGTAAGGACGACTGGGCGTTTCATCAAAGTACACATCACCATATCCATGTTCCTGGTCCCTACGCCTGTCCTCTGGCTTATATCCAGTATTACCGTTGTACTGAGGAGGCACATCATAGCCAACCCACTGAACGCGTCGCCTTTCCGGTGGCGTACCATACCCCTCTCTTAGCTGATGCGGCCGTTCAGACCCATATCCAATGTACCATTGTGGTGGGTGTCCGTAGTCACCTCTTTGATTATTTTCCAAACGCACACTCTTGTTGAGCCTTGGTATAGTTTCCGCATCATAGTTCTCCCGACCATATCTTACTGTCTGATCAACAGCCATGTCATCTACACCCCTGGAATCCCCAGCTTGGTGATCCAATTCTTTTTGGGGTGTGTACAACTCAGCGCGTGGTTGAGGGCCTTGATGCATCTTCTCACTCTCTTCACTCTGAAAGTTAATGAGTAACATTTTGGTAAACAAACTTTGATTTTGGCCTTTATTTTGTAATACAATAAAATAAAATTTGCTGAAACTGGTCCCTCACTAAAACAGACTTACAATTGGAAAACTATGGTAACAGGCTCATACATCATATGTGTCGGTTAGTAACTTCCTTTTAAAATATTTAACCACACAAAAAGGTACAATCTAAGCTTGCAAACTTTGTGTATACTAATTCTCATATCATGACCACAAGATGGCACTTGAGAGATCGTGTAATACCTTTTGTTTTGGACTCGTCAGTTCCTGTATTGATGAAGATAATTTTTCTTGCTGTTCCACAATCTGCCTTTGGTAGCTGACCAGCAATTCTTGGCATTCTTTATACTGCTCCTGGACAAGTGGACATGGTGAAGGAAATATAGTCAATTGTACCACTGGCTTAGATTATCACACCAAATAATTTCTAAGTAGAAAACTTTGAATACAAAGCCAACGAGACTTTGAACCATACCTGATTATAGGACGATTTAAAGAGACATTCTTGGCATGAAAAGAAGCGTGGAATTGAAATCACAAATCCTACAGAAGCAGCTGAACACGAGACAAATCTCACGCATTAATTTTATTTAATGGTAAAAACACCGGCCTTGATTTCAGCAAATGTCTGGCAGACAACAGCGAGAATTGGCAATTCGTAATAAAATTACAAAAACACAAAGGATTTTGTTGTTTTCCAGCTCTAGTCAAAGTCAGCAGTTTCAAAAAGTCCCATACAACAATAATCCTAATATTGCATTTTTCAGCAGCAAAACTGATGTTCCTTTAATTGTAGAAATACATATTCAACTGAGAATCAGCTGTTGATAGTTTGCATGGCTGAAGGTGCCACTTCACAGAAAAAAAAATTCTTTTGCAGCGATTTTCTAATAATCACTTACAAGGGTCCCGCATTTTGAGAACCAGTTTTGTGAACAAAATAACTGGTGTTAAAGAGGTTCTAAAAATGCAGGACCACTGTAGTAAGTTACTATTGCCATTTTGAGAACCAGTTTTCTGAACAAAATAACTGGTGTTAAAGAGGTTCTAAAAATGCAGGACCACTGTAGTAAGTAACTATTGCCGTTTTGAGAACCAGTTTTCTGAACAAAATAACTGGTGTTAAAGAGGTTCTAAAAATGCAGGACCACTGTAGTAAGTAACTATTGCCATTTTGAGAACCAGTTTTGTGAACAAAATAACTGGTGTTAAAGAGGTTCTAAAAATGCAGGACCACTGTAGTAAGTAACTATTGCCATTTTGAGAACCAGTTTTGTGAACAAAATAACTGGTGTTAAAGAGGTTCTAAAAATGCAGGAACACTGTAGTAAGTAACTATTGTCGTTTTGAGAACCAGTTTTCTGAACAAAATAACTGGTGTTAAAGAGGTTCTAAAAATGCAGGAACACTGTAGTAAGTAACTATTGCCGATTTTCACAAAAAGCTGAATTGATCGACTTATCGGTTATTCTGAATTCATAGGTTCAAAACTACACAATTTCATTTTAAAGTACTCGCAAAGTGATATGCTTTAACACATTCTATTACATCATGAAGTCAAGTTGTAAATCATTCCCCCCAGATCTTCAGTTAATGTTGTGAAATGTCTAAATCTCATTTTCCTCACAAGTAACCCAAATTTTATGCTCATTATCAAAATAACTGTGGTAGAAAACAAAGGATATGTTTTCTTTCATTTACAATCTTCTCTTGCTGTTCCTTCAAATTCTTGACTTGCTGTTCAAATATCACCCTTTCCTTCTGCAGCTGTTCAAGAGCAGACTCCTTCTCAAGCCCTGTCCTGAGAAAGAAAAGAAAGATGTGAGGATTACTTCTTGAAAACAACTTATGTGTTGTAGCCTGAAATTACTTGAAAACAATGCCGCCAATTCTGGAACAGGTCAAGTCAAAACCTTTCAGAAACAAAGATTTCAATTCAAAGTTGCCTAAGTATAAACTGATTTCTGATATATGCAAATTACCATAGAATTAAGGATATTTCTAAGACACAAATCCCATCTGCTCTCCATTTCTTTAAATAAACTGATAACAGTGGTGACCAGGACATCACAAGGTTTCTGCTCGTTCAGTACCAGTTATAGGAACACAATGTACATGTGTCATGCACTACTAGTTATGAGAACACAATGTACATGAGTCATGCACTACTAGTTATGGGAACACAATGTACATGTGTCATGCACTACTAGTTAATGGGAACACAATGTACATGAGTCATACACTACTAGTTATGGGAACAAAGTACATGTGTCATGCACTACTAGTTAATGGGAACACAATGTACGTGTGTCATGCACTACTAGTTAATGGGAACACAATGTACATGTGTCATGCACTACTAGTTATGAGAACACAATGTGCGTGTGTCATGCACTACTAGTTAATGGGAACACAATGTACATGTGTCATGCACTACTAGTTATGAGAACACAATGTACGTGTAGTGAGTGCAGCAAAAACTCTCCAATTTGGGACAGCGAAAAATTATTAATTTTGTTCAAAGTCGGAGCTTGTACCAAACTGGAAATATGCAATATTGGCCATACCAAATTCAAGTATCACTAGAAATATGCAATATTGGCCATACCAAATTCAAGTATCACTAGAAATATGCAATATTGGCCATACCAAATTCAAGTACCACTAGAAATATGCAATACTGGCCATACCAAATTCAAGTATCACTAGAAAGATGGCAAACTGCACATGTCTGAAATTTTGGGAATCAAATTAGTAGCATAGCGACAACAAGTTTTCATTTTGTTGGTTATACTTGGTATACGTACAATCACCAGCCATAAACATGACGGAATTTGTGTGAATTGGGAGTAATATGGTGATTAATTCAATACAATTACGAACCTAAAGAAACTGCAAAAAGCACCCTTCGAGGTACCCAGAAATTCCAACAAACACGTCAATGACAAGATCTGTGATCGGTATTGATTAACACTGAATTGTTTAAGACAAAAGATGTTACCGTAAAACAGCGACCTTTTTAATCATGCTTAAAAACAATCAACTTGCCCAATTTCAGACTTTGTAGATTGAAAACACATTGTCCGAAATTGGAAAATATGGTGAACATCAAAATCACCCTCATCCCAAATTCCAAAATCAAAAAACTCAATTTCTACGGAAATTTCTGAGTCCAAAAATTCTAGAGACTGCCCCATATTGGACAATTTTTCCACACTTGTGTGATATATATTATGTAGCCCCAATACCCGAGATTAACCAGGAAACTTCCAACATTCTAGAGATTCATCAGTTAGTTATATTGACATTCTTCATATTTTTCAAAAAAATCTAAATTCTGTCAAAAAAATAGCATATTTAGAAACCCTGGTTCTCCATGATAGCGAAAAATGGGACAGAATTCACGGAAAAATTCTTTCACGAAAGTAGGTACCACGATTGTAATACATTTTTTAAAAACCAAAATGTGAATATAATCCATCCAAAGTCATTAGAGCAATTCTGATCTCATGTCGACCAACTATAGTTTAACAACAGACGTGTTCAAGTAATTGATCATCTTTTCTGAACAGGTGGTGGTGTTCTTTTTCCAGTTTTGAGAAACAATAAACATAGCCTGCACTAAATTATAGGTAAAATGGAGCTGCAGCACAGATAAAGTGACAAAAGTAAAGCAATTCCCAGAACATTTGTATGTCTACTGATAACTTTGAATACAGTAAAACGAAATTTGCTAATTTACAGAAGAGAAACAGACAGATTTTATACTTGCTAAAACAGATTTCTCTGTTTTTCAAAACAGAAAATACGAATTTCTACATATTCTGCGGTACTATCTCTACAGTTACTGCATGAGAAACATTGTAAGAGAACAGCAATAACTAAAGAAAGAATGTAAAGTCAATATTGTTTGGTCACTTGGAAAATCTTATTCCACAAGAACAAAGCCCACTGTATCATATAAACTAATACTTGATTTGGTTAGAGTAAAGACCCACGAGATTTTTTCAAAGTTCTTCCTGAGCAAAAATTCAAATATTGTCCAAATTCCACATCATGTTTTTGTAACCTAATTTCCTTTCTGTTGATGGACCACCAGCAATTAGTGACACATTATTTTCAATTGTTGGGCAAGTCCCTACTATGATTATCACTTGTTGGGCAAGTCCCTACTATGATTATCACTTGTTGGGCAAGTCCCTACTATGATTATCACTTGTTGGGCAATTCACTATTATCATTTTCACTACAAAATATAAGTACCAAATATAATATAACACTATTCCATCCTTTGTCCTGTAACTCTGGCTTTTCCAACATGGCATATTTTAAACATGGTTCAGGGCTTTCCAAACATGTTGCAAAACATTTCCAACATGGTGCAGCATTATATTTGAATACACATAGGTAGAACAGTGTTTGTTGCAATACAGTTCCAATGTACAAGTCAGCTGCAACGCGATCATTGTCTGAGGTGGGCTCAACCTTGACATTGGGTAATAAATTTGATGACAAGGATAATACTATAATTCTCGTTCATATCATGACTGAAATATGTAAATTGCTTTAGAGATATCAAATTTCCTAAAAGAAGCCCGATTCCATGAATTCCATTAAATTGCCTTATCCTGGACCAGAGAATCAGAGTCTCTAATAAGTTTATACCTGATGACCTGGTCCAGCTTGTCATTCCAAAAAATATTAGACTGATACAAAACTTCTTTCCATCAAAAAACTAATATTTCATTTAGATTGCTTATAATTGTAAAGCTGTTCTCAACTAGTTGGTGTGATTTCTGGACTTGACAATTACAGACAGTTCGCAATTACAATAAAGGTGGCTTATTTTACGGGTCACTTTATGCGTCAAATGGTCTTAAGCAATAGTGAAATGTCAACTTTAAAGTCCAGAAATCATTTTCAATTTGAGAAAGAACAAGAGATCAGATTTTTAGTAGTGAATTGTCCAATTATATCTTATTTTCTTTGACAAAAGGTAAGAAGTTTGTAGCAGATCTAACCTCCTGTAACAGCAACAATGTAACAATAGAAGCCACATTACACCAGTTAACAAGAAACATTTTAAAGCTCATACTTTGCAAGCTCTTTAATAAGATTGGCCACTCTTTTCTTGTCCTCTGAGCACAAATCTTTAAGAGAGATCTTTCTTTCGTGTTTACCTATGCCATTTTGCCCGTCAGCTCTCTAAAACAAAAAATATCAATCACAGGATACCTCAGTAAACAACATGTTAGAATGGATATCTTAACCTCAAACACAAAAGCCTGCTACCACCAGAAATATTGTCAATCTCTTTTGTGTGCGAGTACTCCACCCAATCAACAATATGCACCAATTCACAATTTCAATTGGTTTTTAACTGTAACAAACACTACACCAACCTTGTAAGACAAGTACAATGAATGAGTGTAATCATACCAGTACTCCACCCAATCAACAATATGCACCAATTCACAATTTCAATTGGTTTTTAACTGTAACAAACACTACACCAACCTTGAAAGACAAGTACAATGAATGAGTGTAATCATACCAGTACTCCATGTATAGTCCTTCCCCATCTTGGTTGTCTAACTCGCTTGAAGCATTTGTCACGTTTCCCGGTTTAATAGAAATTGTAAATAGTTTTCAAACATACACCAAACTTTGGATGAATGACGAGGGTTACAGAGCATTATTTTATAATAGCAAGAAAGATGGGAAAGTTGTTAATATCTGCTAATTGGTCAAAGGAAGTTTACCATGCTTTTAAAGGGAGAACAACCAGTTTTCATCGTAGTAAAACAGCAACATGGAGCATTGATATGTGCCCACCTTGTGCATAACATACAGCGCAGATACAAGAAATGACCACTGTTTTAAACATTCCCACAACAGGGAGCAATGTTAGTCAATTTTTTCAACAACCACTAGGGGTTGAAAACCAAGTCAGCAATGCTCTCCTCAACAGGAACACATCTGCAACCTTTCATCATGATTTTTCACCCAGAGAGGCAGGCGACAAAGAGCAAATAACGCAAAAACAATAAAAGTTCAACTAGGGGGTTCAACGTAGGTAAAATCCGTCTGAAACAGAACTTGTGCTGCCATCAACGTGACTTGCCAAACTTCATGAACATGCGTCAAGGAACTCTTAAAGATACAAGGTAAACATAGAAAATTGACATTACCACTTGGGGGCACAACAGTTGGACATGCCTGAAAGTCGTTGTCATCTGTTGTCACATTCATAAAAATACTCTTGCCAAATTTCACAAAAACCCTGTCAGGAGTTAAGGAGAAACAACCACATACACAAAAACAAAACGGCTATTAGGTAGTGCAACAATGGTCAAAGGCAGCTAAAAATCCTTTTCAGTCATGCTCTTCCCATGAGGAATACTCACATTAATTTTTATAATGATCCTTAGCATGGTCTGATTGATAAAACGGCGAACTCGAAAAAAAAGAAAGTGGCCACTAGGCAACGTATATTGTGTTAAATCTATCTGGAAACAGCAATGTTTCATCGCCTCTTGAATAGAAACATGTAGAGGGTTTAGGAGATACAGTCGCAGACGCAAAGAAAAAAATCTGCCACAAGAGGATGTCAAAGTAGTTGGAGGCATCCGCAAATAATCACGAGTCGTGTTCTCCCAGTAGGAACACTTACGCCAATCTTTATGTTTGGCCGATAGAGGCGGACACCAAAACAGCAGTAAAAATGGCCATTAGGTGGCACAGAATAATTATGTAGAATCCATTTGCTGGTGAAGAGGTTGTGTCGCCTTAATAGGTACCATTTGTAAAAATTTTTGAAAATTCGTCACGGAAGTCCGAAGATACAGAACCAAAAACTATAACTGCCATAAAGGGCACACCAGTAGTGCTATATCATCCTCCATATGAACGTGTCAGTCCGCAAACTTCTATGAACATCCATCCAGGCTTTTGGATGGTCGGACAAGAATGATGGCATAACACGCCCACGTGCGTGTGCGTGCGTGCATGCGTGTGTGTGTGTGCATAAGAATACATATCCTCAGTTATCATAAACAATTTTCTGTGTTGATTACAGTTCTTTGGCATGCTTTTACTATTTATGGGACAATTGAAGGTGACACAAATGGCCTTGTTGTTGATTCTGCATTCACAGCTGTTGAGGAAACACACTGTTCAACTTTCTGTTGAACCCAATGAGTCATCCATGTTTGATCAATGGAAGTGATCGCTAAACCAAGATGCGGGCCTTTTGCTGGCTGCTTACGATTCAGTTTCTGTAATTGTGAAACGGAGAGAAAATGCACACCCAGGAAACAGAAGTTGACGTGAAAATAATCTCTTACAAAGATAACCAGCGATCTGTAATTTTAGTAATTGCTTTCCACTTTAGAGTAAAGGAAGAAATAATTTAGAGATTGTCGGAAAAGTTTTTCTAGTTCTATAGCACAACTCGTGATAGTTACCTTTACACCAGTACTGTTTGTGTTCTTTGCTAGGATTTTTGTGTTGTTATTCAGAGAAGTATCAGAGGAATGGTCTTTTGTTTTTAAGGACAATGCCGTTTTTCGCTGATTGTGATGAGGTCTTTCACTCCCTATGTCACTGATGCCTGTAATGTAATACAAGAGCAACGCAGAGCGTTGAAATGTGCCCACAATTGCACCGCATACGGTATCCTTCTAGGGTTGTTTATTGGTACCATAAAGTGGCCAGTAGAGGGCATATATGTAGTATGTTGTACTTAGCAAAATGGAAAGGCAGGGTCATTGTCTCCTCAATAGGCTAGGGGCAAAATGTGAGTAATCTTCATAATACAAGCACATCCTATACACCAGTTGCTTAAAGCACCACAGAAACATAGAATTAAAAACAAATTTACCAACATACGAGATTAGCACAGCATTAGAATGCCAGAAACAAATTTCTACTTGGAACTTTTCCTTCACAGTCACGAAGTAACACAAAGTATACACCTGAAGACCTATGAAAATACAGAGGTCAATGTAAAATACTAAAATTGCCACTAGAGGCAAATACTAAAATTGCCACTAGAGGCATACCGGTAGTCAGAATCATCCTAAAGTCGTCATCGTCCGTTGTCAACATCACATAAATACACTTGCTAAATTTAGTAAAGATCCTGCAAACGGTTTGGGAGATACAGCCATGGGCGCAAAAAAACAAAACTGCCACTAGGAGGCGCCACAGTAGTCCAAATCGTCTGAAAATCATTGTCAGCTGTCTTCCTTATAGTAAGCACATACACGCCAATTTTCACAATCATCCTTTGAGCGGTTTGGTTGATAGAGGGGTGGACGCAAAAATACAGACTCGAAAACAGTAAAAATGGCCACTAGGTGGCGCAAACTACGTCGAATCCATCTGAAAACAGTAGGATAGCGTCATCTCACTAATAGGTGCCTACATACCAAATTTCATGAAAATCCGTTCAATACTTTTGAAGATACAAAGGTAAGCGTAAAAAACTAAAATTGCCACTAGGGGGCACACCGGTAGTCGGATCCGACCAAAAGTCGTCATCTTCCGTTGTTAACATCATATAAATATACTTACACAATTTGTAAAGATCCTGCGAACGGTTTAGGAGATACAGCCATAGGCGCAAAAAAACAAAACTGCCACTAGGAGGCGCCACAGTAGTCGAAATCGTCGGAAAATCATCGTCAACCATCCTCTACATAGTAAGCATATACATGCCAATTTTCACAATCATCCTTTGAGCGGTTTGGTTGATAGAGGGGTGGACGCACAAAAACAGACTCGAAAACACTAAAAATGGCCACTAGGTGGCGCAAACTATGTCGAATCCATCTGAAAACGGCAGGATAGCGTCATCTCACTAATAGGTGCCTACATACCAAATTTCATGAAAATCCGTTCAGGACTTTTGAAGATACAAAGGTAAGCGTAAAAAACTAAAATTGCCACTAGGGGGCACACCGGTAGTCGGATCCGTCCGAAAGTTCGCACAAGCCGTCCCATTCATAAATGGAACATATGTGCCAAATTTCATGAACGTAAATCAAAGGGTTTTGGAGATAGAGCAGCGGACGCTGGACGCCGCCTGGACGGACGGACAGAGATGACGGCATAATGCGTCCACATATAAATATGTGGGCACATAATTAAAACAATTCAACAAAAACCATGCAGTGTTTCATCATATAAAGAAGCAAAGTAATATGCCACACACACACACAAACACAAACACGCACGCACACAGACAGACAGACAGACAGACGGGCAGACACACACACACACACACACACAGGTTAAAGCACAAAATAACTTTAAAAAAGCATTAAAATTTTCCTTTTATTGTTGGTTTTGACACTTGTGATTGTTATATTGGGAATTAAGACAAATCCAACTTACCAGGAATAAAGGCAAAAGCAGAACTGGTCGACGAAGCATCTATAACAGATAATAGAATACACAAAACAGGACACTGAACATAATTAGCATTACATGCATAATTGAAGGTGGCAAGACCTGTTACTGATAATGAAAACGAGCAACAAAGATGGCGTTAACAGTGACGAGGATAATGAAGTCATGAGGACGTTAACCAAAAATAAATTGCAAATGGAACTCGCAAGCAGTGACTGCAATCTGTACTTATTTCCTGTGTTCATGAGTAATGCTGTTTTCGTTCATATTCTCTCATACATTCGTAACATTTGTCCGTCTTGCTTTGTTTCTTCATTAGGAATCATTGAATAACACACCCACCCAGTTGGTAGTATACGACTGTATGTCCAAAAACACTCTGGTTAAAAAACAGGTAAAACAAGCGAAGCACATTTTTTAGTTGGCCATAACTCTATGAAACATTTACCACAATGTAGACTGCCCAACTGCCAGAAAATTTTGGAACTCGAGCATTCACTTGACAATTGCCTTGCCTGTTACAGCAGTTCATATTTCTTCACTACTTAACAGATTTTGTTATAAAAAAGTCCGAACAGGGTTTTGTTATAAAGAAATGTCCGTCACCAACTTCAAAATGTTATGCACTGGAATTCACCTTTTAGTTGATGGACAAGTGACATGTATGAGGAGATAGTAACTTGTAAACAAATACAGCAATAACAAATCTAACCCTAAACTTATGATCACGGAGATGTCTACTGATCGAGTGCCGACCGGTCGGGGTGTCGAGGTGATGGGGACGTCATACCGCAGTAACCCATTTGGGCATCTGAACAAAGGACTGTTTGAGAAAAAAAGGTTGATTACACGGGAATATTCGTTCAAGTTGAAAGGAATTAAAGACATCAACAGTCACATGAGGTGTCCTTCTATGCGTAAAAGGTACTTATCAACATGACATTTATGGTTTAATCAGTGTGATGTATAATTCGCCAAAAAGCTTCCAGCATATGGAGGGCATGGGAGCATCCGTCATTGTCGTTACTGCCAAGTTGAGATAGTGATATTGTCTACTACTAGTAAGTTAGGAGGCTGTCAATGTCTTTAAACTCTTCTTCATATCCCCCGGCGTGAAGTGTGAAAATGGCCAGATGCCGATTAGGGTAACTAAGTGAAGGAGCATAGGCTGCCGCACTCACGAACACTCCAAAGGCATTACAAATTGCATCTAATGAGACAGACTTTGTTTCAGTTTTATATAAGTATTTGTTAGGGTGAGAATAATTCATTTTGAAACAGAACGCTCAGTAATAAACACCAACATGGCAACTCGCAATCCCGACTTAGAACGAGCTAGAGCTCATCAGTCCCGACTTCGCAGGTGGATCGTTAAGTTTTACAGGCTATCAATTCGAACAGGAATACAGTGATGAAGAAATACTAGAGAGGCGCCGTGAACAAGCTCAGACAACGGAACGTTTGGAGTTATTTGGTAAGCCGGCATTCGTCAGGCATTGTCGACGTCTGCAGGCCACAGAAATGGAGATGTTTCACGGCCTCATACTTGCTATTTACAGCGTGCATTTCATTCTTCACTACCATGAGCCACTTCCTAAGCATTTCGAACTCTCGAGGAAGTAAACAAAACCGTTATACCCGCTTTCCTCACAGCTGCTTAGTTCGGACAAGCAGTAACGATGAACCGCAACATAGCGCCATAGCGGCATTCACTCTGCATATGAACCACTGACGTCGCTGGTGTCGTTTTTCGCCTTCCTCACAGGTTAATGCGACACCTCTTGGCAAGGTAAGGTCGACCGTATGTGAGGCGATTTGGATATAGACCGACTAAGACGGCAAAAAAGACTAATTAAATCGGGTGGCTTTCTCCTTTAATAAAGCCACTAAAGGTGCCTGTGTGTATTCCAGCTTTCATATGAGTAAAGGTAAGCTGCACGAGAACCTGTGTATTAAATCACAACACTTCTATGCGTAAACGGTAGGACCTACTTATAATACAACAGCGTGACAGCTGTTTACTCAAATAACAGTTATTTAAAAGAGAATTAACAAACCATCTGACGTCCAAAACACTTCCAATGGACGACTTTTCGTTCCAGACGACATTTTAAAATTGACCGCCAGACGGCAGTTACTGTCGTTAAATTTTGTTCTCCTTGAACATTTTGGTTTATTCCGGCAACATTTTCTTAACATTTCTTCGTTTTGGAGTAAAATGACGATTTTGAGTTGGTCCAATAAAGTTAATAATCAAGTTTTAATGTTTTGGTTGACGTAAATTTTGTAGCTTTATCAATCATCAATAGACGGCGCGCAGAGTGCATTGTCCATTCCACAACCATACCACTGGCAGACGAATTTCCCCCGATGACTGTCTGGTCGACTCCAATTTTCTTCCCAATTTTTGGAATCTGGAATGTTTTTGCATTCTAAGTGTGTTGCCTGAAGGTGCATAGTAGTTGCACACGAGTCGTGGTTTTTGGACGTGGATTGTAAACTGCCAATTTTGTGTATTTTTACTGGTTACTTGGCATGGCCTCAGTGTTAGGTTTGCCGCCATAAGCAAATGAAACGCACTTTGAATGCAAGTTTTTTTTAGACTGTAGGCAAGCTTTATGTATTCATGATCAGTACCTGCATAGGTTTAATATTTTGTGGTTCTGTTGTAGAAAACAAATAAACTGCTTTACCTCAGTTCACCCTGCAGGGGGAGGCCAAATGAAGAAAAACTGTTGAGTGTCACCTTTACACTGTGAATGACGTCAATTGTGATCGATTCGAGGAAAAGATAAACTGAAGTGCCTGTGGTCCGTTTCATAACACCTGATGGTCCATGGGCTCATCAAAGTTGCTGTCATTACTGCCTCTGTTTTCGTTGTAACTGTGCTGTGTGCTACTCAAGAATCGAGAGATGTCTTCAAACACTAAGTCGAAAGAAGAAGGAGGTACTTATGATTTAAATTAGTTTCCTGTGGACACCCGGTGAGGCAGGCAACTGTACTATGAGGCCCTTTATTTATCCATAATCGGCACTAGTCGGATATAATGGACTCTAACTTATTCCAAATAAATCCACTAAATGTGGGTGATTTTGATATCGTTGCATTCGACTCGGACATGATTGCACATGGCTATCCGTACATCCACCTCACGACCCTCAAGTACTCTGTTGTATAATTACACTATTCCGAACTCGGTCCACTTTAGCCATGCACGCGCATTGTGAAATCAGCAGCCATTTCAGGGAACTTACTATACCTAGCGCCATCTGTCAGCAATCTGCTACAACACGCACTGTTCCTTTTTCATCAGTCAACGTCATTGGTCGATTTTGTCAATTATTAACAGGGCTCGACATAACGAGCTATTTGGAAATGCGAGCTGAGATTTTTGTCAGCTCGCATCAAGTCGCAAAATGTGACCTGCATTTAAAAAATCCAACGAATGCGAGCTGAGTTTTTACACTTCTCGGCAGGTACCTGCATGGCGAATAAAGCAACTCTAGTTAATCCGACCATTATTTGGTTGTTGCCAAATCCAAGTTCAAACGAACACTAACCGAGAACAGCCCTCCCGATGACTTGTAAGCAAGTCGCGTGAACATGGGATATGCAGAATCGATCTTTGATGCGTATCATTAGCTAACATTTTCGGCCACTTTTGCAAATTTCCGGATTTGCCTAAGAAAGTTTCGGGCCACTGCATGACACGTGATAAAACGTCACAAAACAGTGCTGTTTCTACTAATTCTTAAGCGATCAACTTACCAAACTTTGTGGTCGATAAATATGCTTATTTTTCGCATAAGATGTCCTTATTACATGTTCCAAATATCAAAAACAATATCGCTGATATTGCACTGCGGCACCGTTGTTAGCACGCAAGCAGTTCCGGAAGACAATCGTGACTTAGAGATGTGCGTCTCTTTTTTATCGCACAAGACAGCCAAAGTGAAAATGACAACCCTATTAATCACCAAACGACGGTCACGTCTTTACTTTCAGTTGCCAAGAAATTCTCAAACCCTTTTACTTGTTTCTGGTGCTACTTGCGCGAAATATGATTCGTCTTTCATACATTGTTGCCAACGTAAAGTGTAGGCCTATTCCAGTGATTCAAGTGTGTGAACTCGCGCGTGCGCACCACTTCAAAGCTGCACATCAAACGAGAACAGCGACATTCCTAAATGAAAGATTATATACCGGCTTGGCTTTGTTAAGCACCTGGGTGCCAGTGGTTTATTTGAAAATGCAGAACTCGTACATTTCCGGCGGTTATAACAGACTCGATGCTTTACGATATTCCCCGGGACCGATATAACCCAAAACCGATATTTTTCTGTTCCGATCGATGTTTCTTGAGGTCGATGTTCTCTAAACCCTGTATTCTATGCCCGTAGCCAGCTATTGCATCTAAACGGGTACTAGATACGAAATTGTGGTTAGCGAACTTTTTATTCTTCTCTTCATACACCTCCCCCCGGCAACTTTTGCCCCCTGAACCACCGTTGCCGTAAAATGTTCAGACTCCAATAGAAACAGCCTTGTTCCGGCTGACGTGGGCAATTAAAAACAAAATTATTCTGGGTGGCTAAAAAAGGTACAGTGTAGGTGGTATCGATATCCAAAAAGTCACCCATACTAGATGGAGTTTGCCTCGCAAAATCGTATTATTATAACGTTTCTTACGATTGCAGTGTTTTAATATCTTATTACCGCAAACTCTCAGGTTAATGACTATGCTCAGGCGCAAGCCTACTCCCTACCTGCGAAGTGTTTCGTAATAAGTGCTCACTGATCTACTAAGAGTTCCCCCTTAAATTTTGAGAATTTCCAATTAAGCGCTCACAGTTCAGGCTAGCACCCATCATAGCGCACTACAAACGACCGCACGTGGTTTTAAAATTGACACGCAGCTTATATGGTGTGTCACTTTCATTTTACACAACAAATTCAGTTTTCAAAAAACGTCTTCTCAATATGTAAAAATCAAATCCCGGCTTTGTTTTATACCTCCGAAAGAAAGTTAACACTAGTGACATGCGTGTCGTGTTGTGACTGACCTATTATTCCTGTACTTGGAAGGTATTGAGGAGCAAACTCGCCATTACCCGATGGAAACTCGCACGGAGGGAGTCTGGAATTATTTCGAGGCTATTCATTTCATGGAAAACTAATTGTTGAGTAGGTAAACAGCATAAGTATCACATTTTTATTGTGAAATTTGCGCTGAATTGTTCACGCACATCCAAATAGGTCATTCGGTTAGGGCATGTTTCACGGATTTTTTTCGACAGATGTTTTTCAAATGTCGAGTTAAATTGCAAAATTTGGGATGTGAACAAAAAGTGGAGGGAATTTGCACTCTGAGTTAGTTTGACTCTTCAACGACTTTGATGACAGCCAGTAGCAGGTCAGACCTAGCAAAATCCCGGATACTTTTTCAACGGGCATTTTCTCCTTTTCACATCGCAAACTTAGCTACTCAAATGCACGTGTCAGTTAGAGAGCACTTTCACGTCGGCAAATTTCGTTGCGCTCTAGAGCCTTTCAAGGCGGTCGTGAAGAACAGTAATGCCGTACCTCCATGAACGGAGTCAATTTTGCGATCTGAAATTTGTGAGTATTTAATGCTGCAGGCAAGAGCATAATCTAAACATTTTCTCAATGATCTAAAAAATCAATTTTGGTAAAAATGGCGGGAAAATTTTGCGACCTGGAATTTACAAATGCGAGCTGGATTTTGAAAATGCGACCTGGGATTTTGGCTAGGTCGCAAAATGTGACTTGGCGATTTTAATAGCGTCGAGCCCTGATTAATGTCATGGATGACGATAACATGACGATGACAGATAAGGTGGCGAGGGAGGATGACAAGAGCAGACATAATGATTAATAATGACTGAGGGACTTTTACTTGGTCAGACATAACAATGATTAATAATGACTAAGGGACTTTTACTGGGTCAGACATAACAATGATTAATAATGACTAAGGGACTTTTACTGGGTCAGACATAACAATGATTAATAATGACTAAGGGACTTTTACTGGGTAGCCAACAGTTAAACTAACACCCTCTAATACCAGAGTACCTGACTTGCCACATAAAATCGGTCACTGCAAATTTGTTCTGCAATAAAAATTACAAAGCGATGTCACAAAATTTGATGTTGACAAAGTTTTGATAGTCTAAGTGTTGGTGATTCAGTATGAAATAATTAAACGAGTGGCATTAGATGTGTACTTAAATTCGGATATTGTCAAAATTAACTGATTTCGTGTAATTGTATTCTTGCAATGAGACACAAATAAAAAAGCATGGATGCAACAGAAGTATTTAAAATTCTTTATGGCGAATCTGACAAAGACATTTCTTTCACTTTTAAAGAAGCGAGAAAATCGCTACAGCAACCTTACAGATATTCCTGAAGTTAAATCTGTCAAATATGGTAAAAATCTTTTTGCTTTGAGGCTGCTCGGGTCTGGAACAGTCTACCGAATATGTTGTGCACAACATAGCCTTTCACTATTTTCCGTGGACTGATTCGGTCCTGGACTGGCCCTGAATGCAGCTGTTCTCTTTGTAAACACTCCAGGTCATGCTGTAATTAGTATATACCATCGTTTCTTTTATAATTTATCTAGTTTATAGCATTTACACGTGTACCTATTATCGTTTATGCTCATTAGACCCTAGTCTATACTTTAGCGATGCGACAACTTAACTTTTATTTACAATTATATCTCTGTGTTCAGTTCCATTTTCTTCATGTTTCTGTTAAATTTAATGTCGTAGTAATAGTCCAACTGGCTAATGTTAATCTGTTCTTCGAACGAGGTTAAATGAAGATTCTTGATTCTTGATTCTTGATGCAGAAATAAAGCACTTTTACAGGTTCTTTGGTGTAAGTTATTTAGTATGGTAAAATTTCACAAATTTTGTACAACAAATTGCCGAAATTGACCTTTTCTCATTTTCAAGGATTTCTTACATTTATGTGACTGCCCATAAGCTTTCCAAAATTTGTGTGATGGCGGATATCCTGCAAAACTTAGAAAATTAATTATAGCTTTGTGCTATGTATCTTATGTGAAAAAACAATAATCTGTCAGTCAGCCATCATTTGGTGAAATTTTATCGTATACACAAAGACAGTTGTCTTGCTTTGAGATGGTGAAGTCTGTCACACTAACTCCATCTGCAAAATCCTTTCTGCAGCACACGCTGAAATGGAACACTTGAGAATAATGTTAATGATGTATAGTCTTGGATAAAATTCGGGTGAAGCATTGCCAAGAGTGTTTAGAAGTAGGCTATAGCAAGGGGCCTACAAGCTGACAGTCCTCCAACGATGTCTGTCACTGTGAAACTACTTGAAAGGATTCATACACTGTAGTGCCCATGTCGTCACTAATAGCCTTAAACATTATCCAAAGCTTCACCTGCCTACTGTGCTAACTTCTGAAACAGATCAGAACAGGTGATTGAAATTATCTTGTTTTCGTTTATCTTTAAAGTAGTAAAAAATGGTTTAAGCTCACAAATGTCGATGCGAAAATGATCCTTAAGTCTAGGTTTTGTTCTTTCCATGCCGTTCGTCATGGCAACATTGTTCGAAAAGTTTATGTCCACTCGTGACATTTCCACCATTATACCCTACGCATGCATGTCTTAAAGTGGCTGGACAGCTCACCACTAGCTGTAGTTCCTGTATCAGCATACTCTTAATGTTTGTCTCCTCGTTTTTCAATGAATAATGCAAGCAAGCATAGATATCTGTGACCTCGTCTGCAATAAAGGCATATCACGGAGCCAAAATGGACCCAGCTGCTCCGTGTTTGGAAATCTTGACCCATATTGGAATAGCTCTGAACCACGTTTGAAAAGTCTGAATTTTTTCTGCTTCTTCCAAGATAGTGGTTGAAATTGAGTTGCACAGTGGTACTTTTTTATGTTATTTTGCTGCAAAAGTGATTGTGACATGGTTTGACATGCTCAGCAAATGAAAATAATGTCCCAACTTTAAGTTTTTTGTGGCTTAAAAGAAAAGAAGATTAGGAAGTGCAATTAGTTTTAGGATTTGGAAAGGATGAGTGATAAGGAGTCCCTTCCTGTCATAAGGAGTCCCTTCCTGTCATAAGGACTCCCTTCCTGTCATAAGGACTCCCTTCCTGTCATAAGGACTCCCTTCCTGTCATAAGGACTCCCTTCCTGTCATAAGGACTCCCTTCCTGTCCTGAAACCAAGGATGCCAATTAAGTAAGAGGATGAGATTTCTACTCCAGGACATTCTCCGTGTTTTTCTGGATCCTTAAGCAATATAACTTGTGGCCCCAAGTTTTAGTCATGGGAATGAGAAAGGCTGTGGGTTCAAGTTAATTGGTGTCTTTCCACGACTAAACTACTTAGTCCACACAATATTATCTCACATGTGTGCATTTGGGAACCCGTAACTTTGACATTAATGTTTAAAACTTTATTTCAGTTTCTAAAAAGTCAGAAGAACCAGAAAGTGGTAAGAAGTTTTAACTATTAAGTAAATGGATGCTGAAGCTATTTGATTGACTGGTATGACTACATTGATTGAGTTGTTACTAGTACATACTTATGTACACTGATTGAGTTGTTACTAGTACATACTTATGTACACTGATTGAGTTGTTACTATATGTACAGTGATTGAGTTGTTACTAATACATGAGTACTGAAAAGATTTGGAAATGCTGTTAGTCATTTACTAATAAACATTCTTTCTCATCTAAAGCAATGTTCACCTAATTGAAGATTAAAACAAAAAAGAATAATTATTTAGTTCTAAGTGTTTTAAAAATTAATGCGGTGATGCTGTATTTTCTTAGTTATTTTTATCAAATACAAAAATTCACGTGATATCAGTTAAACGGGTGTGAGGATCCCTTTTTAGCTTCCACGATGCAGTGACATGGTTGACTGACATGGTTGACTGACATGGTTGACTGACATGGTTGACTGACATGGTTGACTGACATGGTTGACTGACATGGTTGACTGACATGGTTGACTAACATGGTTGACCAGGGATTAACACTATTGCCTGTACAGATGCTGACGGGGGTCTCAAATTTCTGAGTTTCCCCCCACACTAAAGGAAAACCTTCCTATGCTATTGATTCAGTCATTTCAGGCTGAGATTACAGCTGCTGATTTGTCAAGCCCTAACTTGAATATAGTTGCTAGACTTCTAGTGAAAGAGTGATTTGGGCGTGTTCTTAGTAGTGATGCGCAGCTTCAAAAATGTTGAAGAAGCTTTGGCCTTACTGCAGTGTGATATTTCAAGTGTGCACTTTCAGATAGCAGCGAAGATGAACCAGAGAGGGTTTTGACTGATGTTACCTTTGAAGGTGTCGTAAACTATATGAAGAGTGGCAAATGTAAACACATCATCACCATGGCTGGGGCTGGCATATCTACTTGTAAGGAGTTCACAGCATATTGTTGAGTAGACTAGACAATAGATGGCTTTACCTATAGGAATGTGACAGCAAACATTTACATTGGGAAGAAACAATGTTCAACACTTCAGTATGACTGGCTATAAAAACCAGTCTTCCATCACAAAAATCAACTTTTGATTCAGACTACTTACCATTATGACATTGGTATCAAATTGTTCTAAACTTGCACAGGTTTCATGATGCTTTAAATCTAAATGCAATTCACGTCAAAACTATTGAGACAAAATGACCCGGAATTCCTCATCATGACAGCTGGGCTGAAGCCAAATTCATGGTCAGAGTAATTTTCCCTCATGACCTAGTATGAAGGAGAATTAACTGCACAGTCAGTTAGCAAGGTGGCTTATAAAGTCATTCTGTAATTTGTTTTTCTTTTCCTTAAGTTTTTTTAAGTTTATTTGCATAAACTGATATTACAATGGAATAGAGTAGAAAAGAAAACAAACCCATTCACTCTCACATTCACACATTCCAGCTCTGCTTGAATTTATACTGAATGTTTAAGGGTTTCAAAAAATACCAGCAAGTCGGGGTGATTCTCTAGATTTCATACTTTTCCATGTTTTGACAGTGTCAAATAAAATTGGGAGAAACCTCTGAAGTACAGAATACATGAAGACTTCAAACAAGTATATATAAAGTACTGAGCTAACATTAATGCGTGATTACTTTTGTAGCCATGATTTCCAAAGTATGCAAATAGCAGGACACGCTTATCAGCCAGTAACAGGTTATCTCCAATGACGTTTGAAGTCCAAGGTTGTAATTTATTCCAAAAAGAAAGTACATGCTCACATTCCAAAAACAAGTGATTAAAAGTTTCTACAACACTGCAAAATGAGCATTTGTCGTTTTGAACTATTTTCATTTTCTTTAAAAAATATTTTGTGTAAAGTTTTTTATGAATGTGATAATACTTTCAAATGAGGTTAAGAGTAATATTTAAAAATTCAACTCCTAATTGATGTTATTATTATTACAGCTGCTGGTATACCAGACTTTCGAAGCCCAGGCACTGGTCTTTATGACAACCTGGAAAAGTTTAACCTCCCAAGTCCTCACAGCGTCTTTGAAATAGACTATTTTGATGTGAGTTCTCTTCAGATGATTTTCTTGAGAACAACTGACAGGACATGGCAAGGAGTGTTCGATTATTTTTATTTTCTCGGTAACAGATTCACTTCAATTTCAAAAACAAGTACCAGATAATATATCTTGCAAGTAGAGCGATTAGAGATGACCTGTTGTTGTTTCAAGGTCTTAATCCAGGAAGTTTCTGTATATTTGTTTTGTAGACAGATAATATTTTAATCTTATGCATTTTAAGTTCCTGTGATGTTTGGTTTTTAAATTGGCTTGTGGTTACACACTGTATCGTATGTTCTGTTCATTTTAAATTACTGTACTGTGTTAGAATGTTTGCAAAAGATGATGCAAATGAATTTATGATATAAACATGAATATTGACGTGTTTCATATAGTTTTACTTGTTCAATGTCATTTAAACATTGCTGATATTCATATCCGATGTTGACGTGTATAGACCCTGTTTTCCTGAAATGCATCTTTGGAACTATTTTCCTTGTTAGTTACATGTTGTGTGATTTTAACGAATATTTTGATTTGCCATTTCAGGAAAATCCAGAGCCATTCTTTCAATTAGCGAGGGAACTGTGGCCAGGCAAACTTACGGTATGTAACATGTTTCGTGTGTTGCTACTGTGGCCAGGTAAACTTATGGTATGTAACATGTTTCATGTGTTGCTACTGTGGCCAGGCAAACTTACGGTATGTAACATGTTTCATGTGTTGCTACAGTGGCCAGGTAAACTTATGGTATGTAACATGTTTCAATTAGCGAGGGAACTGTGGCCAAGCAAACTTACGGTATGTAACTTGTTTCATGTGTCGCTACTCTGGCCAGGTAAACTTATGGTATGTAACATGTTTCAATAAGCGAGGGAACTGTGGCCAGGTAAACTTATGTAACATGTTTCATGTGTTGCTACTGGCTGTATAATAAGTTGAGAACTCCTAATGTCACTTGAGACCAAGGTCTGTTCAAAATGGGAAAAGTTCATAATTTTGTATGTGAAACTATTGCAGTTTTATGCACAATATGTGTGTGTGCGTGCGCGTGTGCATGTGTGCGTATGGGTAGGTGGATGCATTATGCCATCATCCCCACCCATCTGTCCGGCGCCTGCTGCTGTGTCTCCAAAACCTCTCGACGAATGTTTTTGGACATGTTTCTATAGTGGATGGGACGGCACTACCAAATCATATTATTGGATGGATCTGACTTCCATTGTTTTCATTAGTGCAAATTTTAGTTCTTTTACATTTGCCTGATGAATTTTCATGAAATTTGACAAATATGTATCTATTAAGGATGGGACAACACCTTCACAGTTTTGGATGGATTTGGATTATTGTGCCTCTTTACCACACTCATTCGATACAATTTGTGATTTTCCGTACGATGTAATAATGTATATAAAATTATATTAAGTTAAGTTTGAACATTGATTTTTCCTCCAAATCAGTTCTTCATCTTTTCCAATGGAATTTTAATGATCTGGATGTCTGGAACTAGTAGAATTTTAAGGACCTGGAACTGCCTTTCAATAGCCTAAAACCATACAGGAGTAATTATTGAAGATTTCTTTCCTCCATTGTGGCTATCATCACCCACTTCTCTGCACACCGTATTTAAGCGATCAGTTGGCGAATTTTAGAATTTTTAAGCATACTAAAACCCTCATTCACTGTTTGATTGACTGATACTTGAAACATAATTTGTATTTAGGAAACACATTGTTTAACCAATCAGGAATGATATCATTCTTATCTTAAGCAATTGAACAGTTTGCTTGGGCACTAGCTTATTCCATAAGTGACAACGCACATGCTGTCAAACGCACTCAATTATATGTGAAATTTTTATTTGTAGGCCCACATTATAAATGAGCGGTCATTTTCTGATATTGCCTTATTTAGTTGGTCATGTCTGAATTTGAAGCATCGAAATAAACTTGGAATTCGAAGCTCATTTAAGTTTTTTTGTGTTTGTGAGTTAATGGTACAGAAATTGATTATCTGTTGAAAAAATAGACTTTATCTGTATTTGTTAATGTTTAAAATCTTTTAAAGCTTAGCTGTTATTACTTAAAGTCAAGTTTGGTTTAGTTATCATAAAGTGCCAAGTTAATGCTTACCTAATCTTGAGAAGAAATATGATTTCACTTCTGATTAACTGTCAGAGTCAATCAGTGTGCAAATAAATTCGTAGTTCGACGTATGCAGACTTGATGATTTATGACATGTTTTAAATACAATGAATGGGAGATGCAATGGAGATGATTGGCAAGACACTAGTGACTACCCATACAGTCTCAAAGTTTGGCAGGATAGCCTAAATATTTCAATTTATTCCAAATTACGGTTTGCACGCAAAATTTGTTGCATGAAGTGATGTTACTATGTGAACAGTAATGTACACAATAATGTCACACAAACATAGACTAACCTTGTATCGAACAACCTTGTTTTTTTAACTTTTTGGCATCCTCCTCTCTAAGCATGATTATGAAAATTAGTATATTTGTTCCTTCTGAAAAGAGGGCAGTAGAAGATCCACGGCTGTATCTCACAAATCTCTCACATTTCTACGAAAGTGACATCAGATGTCGACTACATTCGGAAGGATCGGACTACCATTGTGCCACCTTGTGACAATTTTATTTTTATGTTTTCCTTTGTATCTTCGGAGCTCGTTGATGGATGTTCATGAAATTTGGCAAATTGAGACGATGGTTTTCACATGACTCTGGCTACTGTGGCTCCATCCTGTGTCAGTTTTTTTCCTCATACACGGCTGTATCTCATAGAACATCTTGCAGGATCTAAAGTTGTTAAATTTAACTGCTGTGTTTTTAGGAATGTGACGACGGATGACAACAACTTTCGGACACGTCCAATTACTGTTGTGCCTCCTACTAGAAATTTCATTTTTGTACATTTTTCTCTTTATTTTCAGAGTTCCTTGTACAATTTTCATGAAACATAGCAATAAATAGGTTTCTATCAAAGAGGCTTTAACACTTTCTCATTTGCAAATGAATGCGACATATTGTATGCTACCTAGTGTCCACTTTGTTATATTTTAGTCCGGTTTTTGGTGTTTGCCTCTATCTGCAAATTCACTTTAAATATCATCATGACACTTGGCTTGTTTTCCTCCTGGGAAATGCATGGCTGACTATAGTTTTTGAACCAGTCCAACTACTGTGGCGTCCTCTTACCTGGTGCTCAATTCAACTTTCGTGATGGATCTTCATGAAATTTGCCGTGTGTTTCTATTGAGGAGAGTACAGCTGACGTGGATTTTGGAATAAATCTGACAACTGTGGAGACATCCTATGACATTTTTGTTTTTTGTTGTGTTTACCTTGATATCCTTGATGAATGTTCATGAAATTTAGCAAATAAGTATCACTTCATTTCTGTATTTTATTACAGCCAACGCCTGCCCATTTCTTTGTGCGCCTCCTACATGACAAGGGGTTATTGCTTCGGCATTACACACAGGTATGTTCTGCATTTCTGTTTACAATACCCTTAAAATTACGCGGATTATAAAGTTTAAAGTGTAATTGGGATATAGTTTACAATACCCTCAGTGTTCAAAAAACATCTCATTATTTTAAAATGGTCACGTCCGTCCTGAGTCGGCTGCTGAATTTCATATTTGAATGTTTTGAATAAAAATGGGAGACACGTAGTTGTATAAGTGCTGTGTAAACATGATCCTGATTATAATAATAATTATTATTACTACATTTTATAATCATATATGTATGCCTCATCTTTCTTATGTTCACAAATTTCACAATACAGTTATGTTGTAATTGGGATAACCTTGTGTGGGGCGACTCTTTATCTAGTGCTTAGCAACAAGCTGTGGTCATTGAGAAGACTTTTAAACTGAACTTAACTTGGATTATGAAAAGGGAATGAAGAAGACACTCCTAGTATTCTGGGCTGGGCAACATTAAAACTGAAAACTTATCCACAGATAAGCTTGATTGTTGCACAGTTCAATGACAACATGACATGCAGTGTCAGTTATCCAGCCTATATACCTTTTACCGCATTTTGTAATATGGTTAATTAATATGATGATTTCTTTTCTCAGAACATCGACACTTTAGAATATCTGGCTGGTATTCCGGCCGACAAAATCGTTGAAGCTCACGGGTCATTTCACCATGGTCATTGCAGGAAGTGTGGTCAAGAATATGACCAGGAGTGGCTGAAAGGTACAATGTACTTTACTTGCTCATATATTGATAGTTGTGTTTTGTCATACACTGTTAAGTTTTTCAGTCTGTTGTGACGCCTGGTGGCAGCTGTCAACGAATCTTGAGTAAATCTCTCAAGTCCAGTAAAGTTTGATGCCACGACTGATTGAATGATGTCTCGACTGAGTGAATAATGTCAGGACTGAGTGAATGATGTCGCGACTGAGTGAATGACGTCACGACTGAGTGAATGATGTCACGACTGAGTGAATGACGCACGACTGAGTGAATGACGCACGACTGAGTGAATGACGTCGCGGCTGAGTGAATGACGTCGCGGCTGAGTGAATGACGTCGCGGCTGAGTGAATGACGTCACGACTGAGTGAATGACGTCACGACTGAGTGAATGACGTCACGACTGAGTGAATGATAAGTTATAGCACTACACAGGAAAATCTACAGTGAAAACAGAATGGGCAATGTTGTGGCATTTGTAAGGCCTTTGGCTCAGTAACAATTCCTTTCATCGGTTTTCATGAAATTAAATATGTGCTCTTGGTGGGGGAGCATACTCGTGACATTGATTTTGGGATAAGTTTGATGCAATGTGTTAGCAGTGCAGTCATGGATGCATTTCAATGCACTATGTTGTTCTTGTGTTTATTACCCACGTACACGTAAGCACACACATACAAGCAGAGTGAATCATGTATACTAACTTGTGATTTCTTTCAGTTGAACTTTTCAAGGGAGACACTGTGAGCATTCCACAATGTGTAAAAGATGGATGCGATGGCATTGTGAAACCAGGTTAGTATTGACCTGACTGTTTGAGTAGGCAGTTTGTCATCTGTCGTATTTATGGTTGGGAAGAAAATTGTTTGTTATGTGTTGAGTTTAAATTTGAAAAAATAATGCTGGCGTAATTACCAGAAAAATGTGTCCCATGTACAGATATGAGCATTTTAATGGGTTCTAAACAGCTAGGTGTTTATAAAAGCTGACTTGATTTAGAATACTGTGCCTTTGTTTAAGTTGATTGTGCACAGTTGTTACTGAAGATTATGTAGGAACGTAGAAAAATGTCCAATTTTGGGCAAATTCAGAACATCGTATCTCAGAAATGGCTGTTTGTATTCACAGGAAACTTTCAGATACTATGCTTCATACAGCTGTTCTCTAAAAGTCTTTTAGGAATTGTTTTTGTAGTGTTCTTCTTTTGCATGAGGGACTATCAAAAATAGGACTTCTGTGATTTCCATGAAAAATGTGTAAATTTGCCGACAGTAAAAACAAACTGATAATTTAAAAGAGTTTTTGAAATTTATCTTGAACCATACCATATATGGTCATTTTATTGATCCTGTCGTTTTGCTGTGAAGGCATCTTTCTTTTTTGCTAAATTTTCTTTAAAAAACACACTCATGTGACTTACTTAGTGGCATATTGGTGTAAAGTCAGAAATGAAATTCTATGGAATTTCTGCTTTCAGACAGTATTTACTTTTACTGCTTTCAGACAGTATTTACTTTTACTGCCTTCAGACAGTATTTACTTTTACTGCTTTCAGACAGTATATACTTTTACTGCTTTCAGACAGTATATACTTTCAGACAGTATATACTTTCAGACAGTATATACTTTCAGACAGTATATACTTTCAGATAGTATATAGTCTTACTGCGTTAATTTCTAGTTTTGTGGATATTTGGCTAAGTGTACAGACTTGTCAACAAAGTCTTACATAACCTTAAGTTTGAAGAATATTTTCAGATGTGGTGTTTTTTGGTGAAGCTCTGCCACAAAGATTCTTCCAGTTAGTTAAACAGGCAAGTCACATGACAGCATAGTTGTGATTGGCCAGTTTTGATTGGCCAGTTTTGATTGGCCAGTTTTGATTGGCCATTGAAGTCATTAGTCTTGAATGATTGACCAATGAACTTATTGACATTGTTTTGATTGGCCGATGCATTGAACAGTTTGTGATTACTAGTAGTACACAGTCTGTGGTTTGGCCTTGGTCTTGTGTAAGAAAAGTCGAATCATAGATGGTACCATGTGTATAAAATGATTTAATTACTAGTGTCTTGTTAACCATTTGTGGTTATTCAATCCCGTGTTTTTTCTTTTTATTTTGTTGAGTACATTAATAGTTAAGATTGCAGGACTAGTGCTTTTTGCAGTTAAAATGCTTTAGCATTCTGAGATTTTTAATTGAAATAGGATTCTACATGAATGTTTGTTTTTCATATCATATTGATGAATTGTGTTAATTATGTGACATGCATAGGGACATGCAGGGCCTCATTTAATTAATTCAGCTCACCCTTGTGAACCTCTTTGTTGTGTGTTTCCATCCAGGACCTACCCAAGTGTGACTTACTTATCATCATGGGTACATCTCTCAAGGTGCAGCCCTTTGCAATGCTGCCTCACAAGTAAATTTTAGTTAATTTTATGTTTGGGTTGCTTCATGAAAGTGACTTACGAAATAAATTTGTTCTTACGCTCCACATATCTATTTGCAAAACATCCAGGCAGTGAAGTTGAGATAATTTCATAACTAAACATTTTTCAGGAATTGTGAAGTGAGAGTATAAACCAAATTTCTGTCTCAAGTCTCAAGTCACAGTTGATGAAACATACCTTTATGTAATTGCATCTGTTGTAGTGTTGCATCTAGTCTGTTGTAGTGTTTCAACAACAGTGCTTTAAATTGTGGTGTGGTAAAGTGACAAGTGTTGTTTATCATCATTTTGTTTACAGTCCACCAAGTTGGTTGCTACATAACAGGTTTTAACATGGTGACATTTGTTACACAATACATTTGAAAAATGACAGTAGTGCAGTAGATGACATTAACCAGTTTGAACAGCATTAGTTGCAGATGTTTTTATCTGCTAGGTGGCATCGATAAGCTTTTATCGCAGGAAAGCTCTGTCCATCTACATTATTCATAAAGCCTCTTGCAGTGCCATTTTGGAGGTCATGTCAAAAGTGAAATTGAAAATCTAAGAAAGATTTCACCCAGTGAGAACTTCTTATCTTTCTGGTTGCGCTGAAACACTTTAAAATAAGTGTTTGTGTCTTAATTGTTAAACCCCCTCTCATCAGAATTTTAGCTCCCAGCCACTCAGTTTCAACGAAACCTTGAGCGCGAAAAAACCTAAACTCTCCTGCTCTTTACTGAAGCAGATATGAAATGATTCTTTGGACTCGCCATTCTGATATTATTGAAATTGAACACCTGTACATAAAAGGTGAAAGAATTCATGGAAGCAGCATATGGCCAGATCATTACTTAGGCACCGTTTGTATCGGAAAATTTACAGATATATACCATTACGGCGTTCTCCCGTTGACTTTATCTTGTTTAATCACTAGCAAAAGAACAAGTTGACCCTTGACCAGTTTAGCCAGTATCTTACACCACGGATTAACTCCATTCTGGTATTTATGGTTGGAGGGTTGGCTCTCTTTTGTTTGATAATTGCTCTAGTCTCAGGTAAGATCATACTTAGCCTGAATGGACTGTGCTGTTAAAAATAAAAGATAAGTAATGAATTGTCTGAACATAAACCAACAACAATTCTGAATTTCTGGTCTTGTTTAGTTTTTGAATAACCAAAATCGCCCAAAGTTAAGACAATTTATTCTGTCCCAACCCATTACAGTATCAGTTACTGTATGAAATTGGTAGGTAACTGGTCTGCATGTTGTCATGCCACACAAAAAGCTCTGCAGTTAACAAAGGAACCAGATGCTGTAAGATGCTCACAACCAGCATAAGTCTGGTGAAGTTATTGAACGAGAGAACAACCTAATGCAACAACCTAATATGACTCCATTCTAGATGCTAAGCCCCTTACTACCAATGTTTTATTCGACTCTAGCACATCAAGTCTGACGTCAATGTAGCTCCGTAGGCGTTAATCCAATTGACCGTTGGAAAGTGCCTATCTCTGACTTCTCAGAAATTTTGTTTTTTAAAAGTGCCAATGCCATTAGACACCCATGTATTGTTTGTTTCCCACTTTAAGCTTCTTGGACAGTAAGTAACTTTTGATGGCTATTAACCAGTAGGCCCATAAACTTCTAAATAGGCACTGCATGGGACTTTAATGAGTGATCATTCTTGATAGTTTGCTGGAAGTAGTTGAAAGACTGGTGTGATGCTGCAACATGTTGTGTTTATGTTTTCAGTGTTCCTGAATCATGCCCTCGATTGTACATCAACTTGGAAAACTCCACAGTAACAGTAAGTAGCAAATGTATGACTGATTTGCAAAATTTTTAGAACTCTTGAGCTTTTTGTGGTGCCAGATTTCTTGTAATAACAAAACTGTTTTATTTTCCATTTGGTTTGTATTAAGGTAAAGGTAGCGTTCATTATACATACAAGAGGTAGACCATTTTCAACATCAAGTGTGTGTGCTTTCTAGTTTATCCATTTAGCCATATTTGACCTCATCGTAACTCATTATCATAATTTATGATTGCCGTGTGTAATGTTTAGGCCTTTTCCGTACTCTGTTGGCATATACTTTGGAGATGTATTTTTACCAATCGTATATATCTGGACTTACCAGTAGGAACATCCTGTAATAAGAGTGAGCATGCGTGTTGTCATAGCAAACATTATGCTGTGAGGAATTCTGAATAAATGAGTGGGATGGTCACTCTAAAAGAGTAAGCTCTGATTGTCTGGTGTGATTGAAGAAATTATTGTAATGGATTCTGTTGCTCCTTACAATATTGCTAGCCAAGATTTGACCAAAGATGATTGAGCACATTTAATGATGCAGCTAAGCACGTGGACCAGAATGGTTATAGAACTCATCAAACCAGCCAGTATTCTCCCTTTTAGGTGATTATATACACACTTGAAGTCAACTTCATTTGGCTCATGCCTTTATAGTTCAAGTAGCAGCTGACTACCACTGTATTGTCATAGAAATATACTTCATTGGTAGTTAATCACCTGCATTCTGGGATTGGAGGGGTAACTAGTCCCTATAGTGGCTTCAACTTTTGGGAACTGTTGTATATCATGGGTGTCATTCACACTAGGCCTTTTGAAATTGGCATTCAATGTTTGTGAAAGTTATAGTTCTTTGTTAACTCTGCTCTTTGTCATTCAAGCGTTCCAGATGGACACAGCCTAACAAAGCGTTTATGGTCTTGACTAAGAAGTTGTTGAACCCCCTATGGATTAGCGAATAGCCAAGCCTTGAATGTGTGAAACGAGACGGTGAATTTGTTGCTAACTCATTTCTGAGGGCAGATCTTGGCAATGATCACTCTTGATGTTATGGTTTCAGTTTTTATGCTTCATCTCTTTTTGTAGGATGATCCATTCCTTAACCTTTTGATGGGATTGTCTGTGCACGGTGGATTTAGATTTGGAAAAGAAGGCAATTACAGGTATGCTAGTCATACAGTGCTGTCCAGTGCAAGAGGAGCTGTGATGGTTCCAGGATGTAATAAGGGGGTGGTAACCACAATAGCCAATGGTCAAACACTTGGGATATCATGGAAACAGCGAGTGGTCTCCATTGTTATGGAGTCATGCACAGAGGAAAGGGAGTGTTGACCTGGATTTTATAGTTTTAGACTATATAGTGTGTTCTGTTGGCCTTTACATCCTGGAACAATGGCATTTACAAACAGAGAACATTACACATACGTCTCTTAAGCATTATTGGAGCAGTGAAAACAGCTCTTGCTTGACCCAATTTCTAATTCTGGCATTACAAGTTTACAGGGACAGAATGCAGTTTCTTTTATTCACAGACGACGGACATTTCCCGTGGATATTGTTGTTATCTCATCACAGAACGGTGTCAGTTTTATAGCGGTTGAATTCTTAGAAATCGTTGGGAAATCTCACTGCATTAAATCCCCATACAAGAATGCAGAACCTATTACATGTACAGTATCGCCATCTAGTGACAAAGTATCTTTCATTGTGTCACTACTAAAATGGAAATTGGCATTTGATTTCATCACATGACATAAGCTGGCTCCACCAAGTGGGTGTATTTGTCATTGTAGGGATATATTCAAGCAAGGTACTTGTGATAGTGGAGTCATGGAAATGATGAAATTGTTAGGATGGGAGGTTAGTATGACTGTCTGCCTATCTATTTCACTGTCAAAAAAGTATATATATTTTCTGTAGAAGCCTGTACAATTTTATTTCTGATTTTATACCAATCTGCTATTAACAGGGTCACATGACCATGTCTTTAGTAAAATTAAGCAAAAAAGAAAGATTGATCGTTAAAATGGCCTGATATTGTTTGATGTAGATATTCAAGATAAAATCTTAAGAAACGTCGTTATAGTTTTTGCTTTTTTTTCACTGTAAGCAGATTTTGAGTTTCATCCTTAAAACCCTGGAACATTTTGTAACAATTTCTAACTGCGTTTTGAGAAAAAGCATATCTGAAAGTTACCTTTAGACCTGATCTGCCGTTTATGAGATATGGTGTACCAAGTTAGCATAATTAGTACATTTACTACGGTTTTACATAACCTTAAGGCTGCCATGTACATTGTAATACTTGTACATGTTCATGAATGTATATTACTGTCATCTCTGTTCAGACTCCAGTGTCTCCTTTCTACATCCAGTGTCGGCAGCTGTATTCCCTTAACCTTTGCAGGATGATCTTTGTTAGATTTGACAACATGTTCCTAATCCTATGAACATAACGACAGATGGGGGTGACTGCTGTCCTCCCTATTAACAATTTTAGTATTTTTATTTGCTTTTATATCTTCAGAGTTCATTGCCAGACTTGCATAAAATTTTGCAAATAGGTTATTATTAAGAAGACGGCAAGGCCTTCTAATTTTTCGATGGATTAGAGATATTCTGTGTCTCCTAGTGAACGTTTTTAATATTTTAAGAATCTGTGGTTTAACTGTCCACATTTGTATTTGTCACACTGCTCAAAGAATCATTATGAAATTTGGCAGCTGAGTTCCTACTGAGATCACAGTAGACTTTAATTGTCAGACGTTTTCCACTGCTGTGGCACCCTTTAGTAGCAAATTTTGGTATGTTTGCTACTGTATTTTTAATCACAAGACCTTTATAAAATTTGGAAAGTTTAACTTTATTCCTAGGAATGTGACAATGGACAACTTTCGGGTGGCTATAACTTGTGGCAATTTTAGTTTTATTGTTTTCTTCTGTGTCTTTGGAGTTCCTTTACAGATTTCCCAACATTCTATTTCTTATCTACTTTTATAAAATGTGACATTAGTCTTCTTACTGACAATGATTTTTGAATGTGTTAGCTATGTGGTGCCCCCTTGTGACAATTTTGTATGTGCCAAAGAAGATCTTAGTCACTGTTTGTGTTGCACCATTAACAGGGTTTGGAATTGTCCTCTTTTAAGAGGGTTTCCTCTTTTTGGTTTCAATTTTCTCTTATTTGATTTCCTGTTTCCTCTTTTCGTCTCTTTTTATCATTATTTTGATTTCATGCAAAAATGTTTATTTCAGTTAAATTTTACAACACAAATATATCTTTCACACAAACCTAGTATATATTTCTGGAACGACTCATCTCCTGGAAAATTTTCCTCTGTTTTGTCATTGGTCATTCCTAGCCCTGCATTAACTAAGCCCGAAATTACTCTTCAAATTTTCATTGGTATAAACAACTTTTAATCTTCTCTCATTTCGCTGCCTGCTTAGAATTTGTTTTTGGGTTATTGACATAATCCTCATATTTGAGTTGTTTTTAAGACCATAGCCATGGTTTATCAGTTTTAAACATTGAAAGGTTTATTTTCCAAAAGGTGTAGGACTCAGGTGTTATTTTGAAATCATTGGAACAATCATTCAATAAGAATATAAAAATCAGTGGTGTCTAAAATTATAACAAGAGCAACTCAGAGTGTTGAAATTAGCCCATGAATGCATTACAAATGGTGTGCTTCTAGGGTGTTTATTTGTGTCATAAAAATGGCCACTAGATGGTGCAAAATATTTCGAATCCATCAAAAAACTGGAAAACATCACCATTTTTTAACAGAAAGCTATTTACCACATTTCATGAAAATCTGTCAAGAAACTTAAGCAAAATTGAAAAAATGAAATTGCCACTAGGGGACAAAGGTTCATCGAATCCGTCTGAAAGTTGTCGTCTTCTGTTGTCAATGTCATGTAAATAAACTTGCTAAATTTAATAAACATTCTGTGGAGGGCTTAGGAGATACAGCTAAGGGGGCAAAAAAAACTGCCGCTAGGAGGCGCCACAGTAATTGATGCTGGAAAATCATCAAATGTCCTCTTCGCACTAACAATATATAAGCCAATTATCACAGTCATCCTAAGAGTGGTTTGGTTGACAGAGGGCGGATGACAAAAACAGACTACAAAACAGTAAAAGTGGTCACTAGATGGCGCAAAATATGTCGAATCCATCTGAAAACCAGAAAATGTCACCGTTTCTTTAAAGAAAGCTATTTAACAAATTTGACAATTGGTTGAGGAACTTCAGAGAAACAGGAAAACAGAAAATTAAAATGAAATTGGCACTAGGGGGCAGTGTTAGTCGGACCTGTCCGAAAGTCATCGTTTTCTGCTGTTAACTTCATAATTATGAATATACATTTGCTATACTTAATAAAGATCCTGAAGAGCATTTAGGAGATACAGCCGTGGACGCAAAAACAAAACTGCCACTAGGAGACGCCACAGTAGTCGAAGTCGTCAGAAAATCATTGTCAACCGTCCTCTTCATAGTAAGAACATACATGCCAATTTTTGCAATCATCCTTAGAGTGGTTTGGTTGACAGAGGGGCGGACGCCAAAAACGAACTCAAAAATAGTAAAAATGGCCACTAGATGGCGCAAAATGTTTAAAATCCATCTGGAAACGGGAGGATAGCGTCACATCTAGATGCCTATGTGCCAAATTTCCTGAAAATTGGTTGAGGATCTTTGAAAATACAGAGGCAAACGTAAAAAACTAAAATTGCCACTAGGAGGCACAGCGGTATTTGGGTCGGTCTGAAACTCTTCGCCCTCTGTCGTCAACCCCATAGGAACACACCTGCCAAATTTTAATAAGATCCTGCAAGGTGTTTAGGAGATACAACCGCTAACGCCCGAACGCCCATACAGAAATGACGGCCATATGCAATATGATCCCGTATGAATGGTTGTTCAAGATCCATGAGTGTGAATGGTTGTTCAAGATCTATTGTGAATGGTTGTTCAAGATCCAGTGTGAATGGTTGAAGAGGTTGTCATGCTCGTTATGGATGTATCTGTTGGTTAAATACTTTGTAAACTAATAGGCACTGTCCAATTTAAGATCTGTGCAAACAACCCCAGAAAGGGCAGTTTTTTGTCAGTGTTAGATGAAAAATAGCACCAAAGTCAGAGGATTTCTGATGACGAAAACACATTCATGCAATGATATTTTTGCTTTAAAATTTGGCTGATGTCAGCAAAAAGGTTATTGGTCAGATTGTACTGCCTAAGGTCAGTTTGATGTGGAAATAAGCATTTTACCAACTATTACGTTTGTTCATCAGCATTACTTTGTTGTTGCAGGATGACTTTAAAAAATTTGTCCAACCCATAGGCGATGAGGAGGCATCCAACACCTCTGAAGGAGTCACGGCCAGTCCAAAGTAAGTGTAGAGGACAATCTATGCTGTTCTATGTCTGTAGAAGTACAAAGCTGAGACGGTCACAATTTGTACTGGTTGCTTTGTAAGTAGGCGCATTCAAAAATGTTTTCAGGTTTTTTTTTTCAATTTGTTAATGGTTTGTGTTCTGCTATTGTTATAAATTAAGTGTTGAAGGGATACTCAACCTTATGTAAGCCTATTAACAGACAAACTCCCATTGGCTCCCTTAAATCAACAAAAACTTGGAGAATATTTGAAGTCCCCTTGCAAGGTCTGTCGACATCTGTGGGAAATACTGCTGTGGCTGAAGCACAGGATTCTCTTAGTAACTCATTGAGGAAGCTTTGCAGCTCAATAACGCTGTTATTTGTTAGGGAATGTACTATTTTTGCAATATCTGTTGACAGTCATTTTTTCTTTGTTTAGGTGAAATCACCAGTACAAGGTTTAGTATTCTTTTAACTGGTACTGCTTGTTGTTTTTCACTAGTCTGTTGGACATTCACTCCTCAGCAGGGTAATGCAATTTTATTTTTTATTACTTTATTGTTAATTTCTTGCAATTTTGTGATGTTTAATGTGTTTTTAACTCGTAGCAAATTTACATCCAACTATCTGTTATGTCATTCAAACTAGTTTTTAACGCAGAAATAGTTTGCACTCATGGGCAACAAATTCTGATGTTTTCGTATTAGGATGTAACATGAAGGAAGCAGGGGTGCACTTTGTTGACATGAGACACTCGTGGAAACGCAAGTTCACACAAGACCATACACAGTCCTGAGTGTTTCACAAGTATGTTGAGACTGGCCTGTCCAGCAAAATATTGACCACTGGAGTGACCGGTCAGGTGAAAATCTTTAATTTTTAAGATAGAAATCAGTCTTCATCCCTTAAGTGAAGATTTCTCACCACAATGCCATTCAAGTGTTGAGTGTCTACAGAATGCTGCCCAGTTTACAAGATTACCTTCTCTGCAGACGCATCACGTTACTGTTCAATAGAATCCAGTTTTAATGAGTATTTAAAACTTATAGCCACATTGTGTTACCATAGCGACTGTAAATGATGATCTGTATATAGAACAAACATCATTCTAAGTGCAAGGTATGAATTCAAAAATAAAATTGTGACAATTTTAAGGCACAATCAGTCATTAGGTACTGGAAGTGTTAATGTTGAGCTTGTTGAGAAAGTGAATGCATTATGTTGCCACTGTGAAACAGAGAAGAGAGAAGACATACCTCCCTCTGTATAGTAGTCATTTTGGTTTATCTTGTTGAACAAATGTGGATTCATATTATTATCCACATTGTTTCACAATCGTGTTAATGATTTGAAGCATATTAGAAATATATATGCACTGCTTGGAATGCATCACTTTTCATTGAAACATTATTTCTAAAAAGTTTTTAGTCTCTCTACACCACCGTTCTGTTTCCATTGGCATGACATTTTGATCGGTCATTTCTCTGGTCATCAGTTATCTTGTAGCTATACTGCTGGAATGACAACTAACAGATCCCTGGTTCAAATGCCACCTTGCCCCCAAGGATTATATGCAAAAATATGAAAAATGCTCATCACTGACCACTATGAGTGTACCACACGCTCATCACTGACCACTATGAGTGTACCACATGCTCATCACTGACCACTATGAGTGTACTACACGGCACGCGCTCATTCTTGATCACTATGAGTGTACTAGACGCTCAGTGTTCTAAAATGCTGTAACAACTGAAGTAGGACGGAGAAATAATGACCAACAGAAATGTCATACCATGGAAAGTATGCGAGAGGTTGGTGTAAATAAACAAATAGGTTTTTTAAAACCTTATTTTGCGATTATATACCCATTCCAATTCTCGTAACTCATATACTACTGCACATTCTGATTACAGTCGTATATGAAAAGTCGGTTGTGTAGACAGTGTAATGCACCACCTACAGTTGCTTTAGGAAATCATAGTTCATTGTTTTAACTCAGTTTTTTCGAGTCCACTGTATTACGAGTCGGAAATTTTATTGCTCAAACTGGGTGTTGGATGCTGCTGTCTCAAGCTGGGTCCTCACGGTTTTCCTGCAATTTGTTGAGTTGCAACTAAATCATCGCATCAGAGTGACGTTATGATAGCTCTCTTCAAGAATTCAGCTTGGCGAATTTGCACATCCCAGATTCAACCGTCTTGCACAGGTAGAAATACCCTTTGTATGATAGTTTTCAAACTTAAGGTAAAGTCTTTAATACACTTTTGAGTCAATAAGTGAGAAACAAACTTATCATACCAGGAAGCTTTTCATTTTTTATGAATTGTAGCTGTGCACCAGTAAAACTTTGTGACAAATTGCAAACCAATTGTAATGCAAACTAGTGATCAGCAGCAGTTACAACTATTATTAAAATCTCTTGATCTATTTACATAGACATCTTGTCTGTTTACAATGTCATGGCGTTTCGGTCGGTCTTTTTTCTGTCATGACAATGTAAATAGACAAGAGGTCAGTGTAAATAGACCGTGAGATTTTAATAATAGTTGAAACACGCCACCACCTCAGAGTGGTTTTAGAAAGTCACAGCAGCAGTGTACATACCAAATAACCTTGAGGTTGCTATGGTATTTCAGGAAGTGATCATTATTTGACAAGAAGCATAGACAGTACAAGGTGCTGCAAGGACATTTAGCCACTTGCCAATTGCATGCATATTTTTAAAAATCTAATTTGGATGCTTAAATTTGCTGAAATCTCCACTTCTCAATAACTTATTCAGATGTAGTTTCCCCAAATGTTCTATTGTAACCAATGTAAAGTGCGATTCTAGGTATAACAATGAGAAAACAATTTCCTCTGCTAATACTTATTTTGTTGAAAAACTTGACAAAATAAAGTTCCATTTTTTCACAATATTGTGCCCTAAACAGATTTTTGCATTAAAGAATTGCCTTCATCAGCATTAAGACCATGGAAAAACAAAATTATACAAAACGGAATAATTTTATTTGACTCCAGTTATTGACAATATTCCTTGTTTTGCTTATGTAACCTGCTTTTAAGGAACAAATATAAATAGGCTGGCATACTTGACAGTTCACTGCCATTTTGTAATATAGTTGTATATACACATAGAAATAAGTTAAACTATTCTCCATACAAATTTACAGTCTACACTCCAACACAAAACATTGCACTTAATGACTCGCTGTTAAACAATAATTAGTTACAGAATCAGTTGTTCACAATTAAAATGAACAATTCAACTTCCAAATTGGGAATAACCAATTGTTCATAACTGCAAGAATTTAACTATCGTAGTTGCCCACAGGAAATTGAAGAGCAATCCAAATTGATGAAGACGAAAAGTGCAGGATAAAACAAACTGTTGTTCTTCAAAGGGATTGAATAGTATTCTTATCATTGTTGAGCTACCAAATGAAATATATACAAAGCACAGAATTCATCACTCGGAACCAACCGTCACTACAATGAGCTTTACTTCTGATATGTTGCCAATAACTTTCATGGTTAATTACAAGCCAATGTGACTGCTGACAACTGTACAAGGCTGAACCTATCACTGCACGCTAGCCCTTGTAGAAGGCCCAACCTATTGTGCACGTTAGCCCTTGACTAGTCAACATAGAAGTACCTCACACTGAAGAACAACTTGGCCTCATGAAGGGAACATGTGGAAAACATCTTTTAATTGCAGATATGCTTATCATTTGCTTTTACTTAATGTTGCATCAATTGGTCAATGACAAAACTGAGTGTACAGGCTTTGCAAACTGAACTCTATTTGAAAATGGATTACTTATACTCGAGAACACATGAAAAAATCACCAAGTGTTTGCTCCTAAAAGACATATTTGCAAGGAGATGCCAGTTCAAAAGCATTACTGTTAAAATTATGTGATATCAATTACGTTTAATAACTTAAAATTTGCCAACACGTGTTCCATTTACTTGTAATCTCTTAATTCCTTCACATGGTCACATTAACTTATATCACTTACATTACTAGAGCTTTTGTCTCTTTAAATCATCTGCCAATAAGATGAATGACTTTGATGAAACGCTCGTGCTGAAGCTTCTGACAGGAAGTCACTGTTAACAAGTCTAGGTATATTAACAGTCTTCCCCTCACACACCATTAAAAACACTGCCACTAATATGTGGCAAGTCCAGGTTTGAGATTCAACATGTACAAGAACTAATAAAACGTAGAATAGAAACAATTAATTCTATACTTTGACAAGACCTGCGATTGCTTTGGTCATTTTATGCACTTTGTACTTTTACAGTATAGAAAAGCATGCTAACAACACATAATCCTCTATTTGTGGGTTGTGTGTATAAAATATATACAATATTTACAGTCATAGACGCAGCACATAACTAAACTATGTCTTCAAGAATATGGAGAACTCCTTGGCAAGTGTTCACATGGTCCTATCGGAAGTGTTCACATGGTGCTGTTAGAAGTGCTCAGTCCAACACATACAAGAGGCCTGTTTTCAAATTCCAATCAACATTTTAGATATCTACCAGCGATTCTCCGGTCAATTAAAAATTCTAAGCTGTGTTTTTAATCCCTATATTGATTTATTTATTCAAGGTTAAGTCCAATCTTTGTGAAGCTGACTTGGCACTGTGAGCAAAATGCAAAGTTTTAATATACAGTACCATGAGGAACAGGCCTCCAGTGGTAATAACATACTTTAGAGAATGTTTTCTTTTTATTATCATAGCATGATTGTCTATATTAAAATAGCAGGCACATCACACATCCGTCAATTACACCCACTTGTCACATGATTAATGCAAGGGACAGTGTCCAAATTTTGAGGGTACAGAATCCATCTTGACTTGGTGTTTAAGACCCTTATATTTCAGATGACAACTGTTTAAGCTTAGAGCATAAAAGGCATTTCACAAAACCTAAATAACATTAAAAGGAATTACTGCACTGACACAGCAAATTTTGGATTTAAAATGGTAAAAACTGTCCAAAGTGGTCATAAAATGCCAAGTTGACACGTGACAGTGGTAGTAATGTGCATAACAAGAGATCTGATATTCAATGAAGCCATGGTAAACCATCTGTATTGTGGATGCTGATACACCATGACTGTCCTTGATGGCAAAAATACCAATAGGCCACGGTGTATGTGACTGGGTTAGCTCTGTGTATGTGACTGGGTTAACTCTACGTACCTCAGCTAAAAAATTTCATGCCAAGGAACCGCCCGGTTCCATGAGAGTGTATCTAGTGGTACTGACACTTTCTCGACGTTTTGACAAGGTTAACAAACACGAGAAAGACAACACTGTTAAGGGCTCTTCATACCAACAATGACATGTCCATGTTTTGGAAAGTGTAGGGTCAGTAAGAAAGGTTAGCTTTGTTCTTGGATCAAAGACAGGAGCACTTTGCAACAGATACAGCGAAGTATTAACACTTCGATATGATATGAACAATTTAGTTAGGAATAATCAACTGCTGTTGCAGTCAATGGCATGCGGTGATGATATTTTTACCAAATATTGACCGTTCTACCACTACAACCGCTTCATTTTGTTTATTAACTGACTATATATAGAAACGATACTTCAAATTTAAAAATATGCTATGAATGACCTTTTAAGAGCATTATCTTGTGATAACTTTGATCCAGACCCACACATTGAACTATAATTAACTGTCTTTTAAGAGCATTATCTTGTGATAACTTTGATCCACACATTGAACTATGATTAACTGTGGTGTCCGTTAACTGTCCAAGTTGGTCTGAAAGATTCAACTACCTTTGCAATATACATCCATTTCGATACTCCTCTGGACCCAGAGTTTAAGTTGGTATGAACAGGCATTTGGTGTTGTTTTTAAAACTGACAAGGTTCCCCTGTTGAAGACATAACACAAGTGAATTACTAGTCCTCTGGCCCAAATTCAGAATGCATGGAGCATAATGAGTAATCCTTCATCTTTGTTCACACATAGTTCAGGCTGTGCTCAATCTTAAATCAGTCATCTGTTTTCCCAAGTAACTCAGATACGACATGCTGTAATGCAACTAAATCACAATGGGAAAGTTCCATGCATAATGGACTCTAGTCATGAGATTGGTAATTAATACACACACGTCGAAGAAAACTGGTGACCAAAAATAGCTTTCTCCTCTAACACAAGGTCTGAAGTTGCACTATAACTGATGACAAAAAGAATAAAATATTAAGGTAAAGCCTGATAATGGAACGACATCCACCAAATGATAGTTTCACTTTCTCTAAGAAAAAAATCATTTACAAAAATTAACATCAAATAGGACTACAAAATATAACAACAAACTAGAAAAAAATAATTTCAGTTGTTAATAAATAAAGTGAGTACTGTGCACATTACACAATCACTTCTCTCTCTGCCGATATCGTTCGTGAAATCTCCAGATTTGTCTCTTTCCGTTTCGGTGGCTTAAACGGGGATTCGTACCAGTCTCTGTCTGGAGGTAAAGTATTTGACTGTGCTGCCCTCGTGGGGCTTTTCTCGTACTTCTCCATATCTATTTCAAATAACTCTGTTGTCCCCCTCTGTCCTTGCGTGCCCCCACCTTTGTCTGTTGTCCCCCTCTGTCCTGGCCTGCCCCCGCCCTTGTCTGTTTCAAACAGAGGATTCTTGTACCTCCGCAAGTTTTGTTCATTTTCAATCTCATTGTTCGTCTTATGCGCAGGCTCTTGCTGTCGTCTGCGCGCTCGTCTGGCTTTTTGACGTTTGTTGTGCCAGACTATTATTAGTATGATGGCAATGATGCCTAACAGTCCCAATATGGAGCAGGTGAGTGGGATCATATATGTTGATGCTGCAAGAAAAATGTGTGTGCATGCCATCACAAAATCTGCTTAAAGAATTAAATAAGGTATTGTATTTAAAAACAATGTCATCGCCACTAGATCAGAGAATTCATTGAAATCATTGAGATCCATCAAGCACATATAACTTGCAGCAATGTTGTGTCAACTGACACTGAAAACTTGTTACAAAATTAAAATTGAGTACCAAGGAATATCAGTTACTGCACACAAAAGATAAGCTAAGAAATGGTTAATCTTACATTCTCAACCTTATATGAGCTAACAATTACCTTGTCATTCAAAAGGAGTACCCACTTACCATGCTGCTTGTCACTACTTTCTTTCGTAGTCTCCACTTTGACTTCAATGACGGCTTGCAGTGCTGAACTGTTCACTTGCTTATGACTGACGACATCACTGATTTTGTCTGCAGCATTTCTCACATGCGTCCCGTCAGATTCGTCATCGTCTGATGACTGCAATGATGGAATTGGTAACTTTGTAAGTCAAAGCAGGGAAACTACACTAAAACTACACGTCTAACAATGTTCAGCACAGGCTTCACTACCAATGTTCAGCACTTGAAACTCTATACATTTTCTAATCCTTGATGAACTCAAAGTCAAACATTCAAAAACAAGAGCAATGAAAATTCTTCTATGGATGTCTATTAGTATAATGTAATATAATGGCACCCATATGGCCTCTATGATAACAAAGAAAACTGACTGGGGCTGCTGCATTCTAATAATACAATAGCTGTCAAGCTCCAACAAATTCTGTCAAGTCTTTTCAACAATTATCAACAAACAGTATCTTGCCAAAAACTAAAATCATCAGGAGGGAAGCTATGGTAGTTCAATCTGTCTGATAATCAACTGGTGCCAGAACATCTAAACCATAATGCACTTCATCAAAATCTGTAAAACTGAGTTTTAACAATAATCAACACCCAGGCAGTATCTTGATCAGATCGTTCAGATTGTAATTATTTTGCAATCCTTGTCCAGGCATATATGTGGAGAATTTCTCACACTGGTCACTGCTCTCATTCCCTAAGCCCCAGACAACTTTTATGATCCCTATTCAGCACGCCCTATGTATTGATGTAGATCTGAGCTAATGAAGTGGAAAGGTAATAGCTAGCACTACGTTCTTAATAATGAACCTTATTACACCCAAATTGCTTTTCTTTGGCATTTGCACAGAGTTAAAGCCTGCAATGTGGAGAGCATTTTTTAACTTGGTACGTTTTAAATATTACAAAAAGACTAAAAAGTTAATTTGCGTTGACCTTTACAAAGGGCCACTTTCTAAAGGAACGTTGGTTTTATATGTTTCATACCTGTTTTCATTACTTTATTTTAATACTCCTGTCTACTTGCTTTTTTCTTACCGGTTAGGGTTGCTGTCTTTTTGTGTTTAAACGAAGCATCAAAACAACTTAAAAGTCAGCTAATTTTAAACCCATCTCTGAATTTTCCAGATTACAGCTACACCAAGCATGACACAGCAAACGAAACTACACGTGCCATTAGTTCAAGTTCAACCTTTATTACAACTCAAATCAAAAAATATATACAATTGTGCAAGTATGGTGATAGCCAAACTGAAGGTTTGGAACCTCTGGACAATTCTGGTTGCAGTAACTACATAACTATTCTAACTTTTCCTCAGTCATAAAAATGAAATCACAGCTCTTGCCCACCGACCAACCTCATCCACTGCTTGCACTCTCTCCTTGACTACAAAGCTAGTCATCTTAGTTGTCTTCACAGGTGTTCCACTTCCACTACAAGCTAACTATCGAAATCGGCGCGTTTCCGCGAATAGCAGTTTTCCGATTAGTGTACTACTCCTGGAGTAAAGTAGTTCGGCATGCACTGGGTCATAAGTGATGTTTTAAAAATTATTGACTTCTACTTTAGTCACTGTGTGTTGTTCATAGATGTTTCATTGTAGCTTAATTGTATACTAAAAGAATAATCCACGTGGTATTGTTAACTCTGATCAGTGTTTGTAAATCACCGAGTATATCAATACGCACAGTCGTTTATCTTCAATCGCACCCAATGTTTGTAGTTTTTAGCTTAAAAGTTCAACGATTTTGAAAAATCGAAAACCAACCTTGGTTGTTTTTTCCATCTGAATACAGCTGCGGTATTTGTTTTTAACGAAAACTGTTGGCTAATGCATTTTGGAAATTTGCCAGTATGTACAGGCAGAGATGTTTACTACAGTTTAGGGTCGGATAATTACACTTAATTGGGTCTTGTTCGCACCAGACAATGCGGTCATCGCAACTGAGTCCGACTCTGGCACCGCGATCTCTTTGATCCTGGTAAAAGCCGCTCAGAAGGACGAGTGGTGAAAAGTCACGCATATCTTTAGAAATGCGTGACTTTCGTGTATTCGTATTATTCACGGCATGTACTGGACACTTCAAAGTACTGACCACTGTCACCTCTATGGCATTGTCATCGGTTGATTGCACACTGCACATGATGATGAGCGCACCCTGTTGACTCAAGTCCCGGACAACAGGTAAACTGCGCAGGTTGTCACAAATACTCTCCACGGATACTCCCTGCAATGCAAATCATGTTGTGACAACTGAATTCAAGTCTGTGAAAGCAATTCTGCTCAGAGCAAGCAGAACATGTAATGTGCATTTCCTAATTATTGCAGATAACAAGATTTCAGTTCTTTTCAAGGCGTAAACCATCTTGTCATCCAAAAACAGGATATTGCAGTAAATAAATGAAATTCAAAATATTCTTAGATGGTATTTTGCTTCAAATAAAATTGCAGTATGCTCAGTTCAGAGGAACTCATTCATGAAGTATTTAGAATTTCTGAAAATAGGTCAATGGTTGGATATTTGGAAAACGACCTTCCAAAAATGTCAAATGAAACTGAAATGTGCCTGGGTGTATTCGTTCAGAAAAGGGGGCATATTTTGGAAACTGTTTAATTAAAACTGTCCTTCATACTTTGCTAATGCGGTTAGTGGCCAACAGTTACATAATAACTTGTTAAATGGTAATCATTTGAGTGAAAACGTGATCCCAAAATTAAGGCTTTGCCAAAATAAACAAAATTTTATTTAAACATCTAAACATGTTACATAATTATGTATTTCAGAACAATCCATCCGATTTTCAAAACATGCAATCAATTTCCGAAAATAAGCTCATGGTTGTACTTTTGGAAAAGTTTCTGAAAATACGCCCATGGGCACACTTTTGGGTGGGTCTATTTTGGAAAATTCCAGGTACACACTAGTTGTGAGCAGTTCTTATCATAAATTTGTTATTGGACACTCAATATTTTTATACGTCTAAAAATTGCCTTCTTTTGCTTGTTTCTCACACATAATTAAATGTTCGGTACTTAAATCAAGAGCGATACTTAATTGAAGTGACAATGTGTAAATGGGTGACAAGCCTGCAACCAGTGGAGTAATCACACCTATGCCAAGAACCGTACTCATACATACCGCGGGCATTCGTAACTTGTTAAATACTAGTGTTATCTTGGCACAATTGTTGCTGAGAGTTGCGTGGTTGGGCATACATTTCTTGTTTGCTCCACGTGGTCCCAGCGAGTTAACAGCACCAACGGGCCTACACTGACCCCAGGGCAGGCAGGGTGCTGTGAAGCACGTCTGAACAGTTTGGACAACGCACGTCTCTGTTGGTGCGCAGCTAACTGCAGGTCGTGTAGAGTTTGGGTGACTCAGGCAGTTTTGGGGACCACACCAAACCTGTAAAGAAAGTACCTAACTTACTTCCAACATCCAGTTATGCAAGACAGCACTTAAACCTAACATCTTTGGACTCCCTCCCCCCAGTTCATGGGTGAAACATCCCCATATCTAAACAGTAACTATGCCACTATGCCACTGCCAAAGGCCTCTTGCCTTTCATTTTAACGAAGTAAATACTGCAACTACAAGAATTTTACAATGACACTTTGTACGTTTGTACATATTGTACTTAATTCAGTTAAGTCAATAGTTTTGTGGACTTTTCTTACCTGACTGCAGGTGGCGTGGCCGTTATTGCACATACAGGAATTACATTCATGCTGCCAACTGCTACCATCTGGGTACTGGCGACGGTTGAACGTACATGGCAAGGGGGACGGCACACTACCAATCACTGTCAATGGAAACAATTGCCATAGTAACACACACTTGCCAACCAAAATGATAGCTTAAGTGTTAAATACTGTAAAGTAATAAGAGGAATACTTACAAAAATTGAAAAAAATAAGCAGAAGACAAATAAAACAAAATCATGCCACAAAGTTGTTATACAACATATATCTCGATGCGCCCATGCACTAACCATGTCTTGTTATTGTATGGTCGTGTGATACAGTAATTGCAAAGTTGTCAAAAAATGTGGATTAAAACTTTGGCCTTGTGAAAATATTTACTTAGCACAGCAACCTCAGCTAGTAACATTCACCCATATAAAAACTCACGAAGTTCAACACATATTTATTCAATAAGAAAACAACAAATACTGAATAGATATTTTTAAATGGTATTCCCAATAAAAATAGAATTGCTGTTTGGTTAGATCGGGACACCACAAGTGTTATTCTCACCTAACTGACATCGGTCACCAGTGCGACCTGGTGGACAAATACACTGGAAATGGCCAATACCATCAACACAGGTACTGCCGAAGGCACACGGGCTACCCATGCACTCATTGATGTCTGAAAGATTAGACAGAAATCATGTTTATTCAGATTGCCTTGAATAGAAAGATCCATATTATCATAAGCTTTTGAAAAGTCTACAAACTGTAACCATGCACACATCAAGGAACACCCGCTGTGTGTCATACACCTTCAAGTTCTATTGCAAATAATGTCAAATGGCTTAACACAATGTACCCTGAACCACTGAAACAATTCATAAATTGACAATATTTTATGGAATTGCATTGGTCAGTGATCTGAGCACTGCCCAGTCAAATTATTTGCATAGAATGTGACCAAGAGTGACCAGTAAGTGAAACTCACTTATTCTACAATCAGGACCAGCAAAGCCAGGAGCACACCGACAAGTGTACCAGTTGACTCCATCTATGCACGTGCCTCCATTGTAGCTGAAACAAACCAGTTTCTTACAACTCGTACGACACTTCCCAAATAAGTTACAAAAGGGTCATAAGTACATGACATTTTGAACTCACTTTTTCACACTTGGTGAAGTCGCAGGGGGACAATGATGAACAATTGCCCAAAAGGTTCAGAGGTCAATTTATTAAAAAAAACTCATGACAAATATGACTATTAACAACAATTGTTTTACAAAATAATTACTGTTCAAGAGACACAAACAATAAAGTTAGGCATATGCTCATTTAATTTACACCAATTTACGAGAGACCACAATGATATTTACCGTATAGAAAAGAATTAAAACCTAATACTGGACATTTCATCTGAGCAACGTTGCATCCTCATCGCTAAGACTTTCACTAGCTAATTCTGTGGTGGCGTTTGGCTGATGACGTTTGGCTGATGACGTAATCTTTGTGGAATGTCATGCAGTGCGCAATCCCATGACTTGGAAAGTTTGAATCCTTATCCGCCTTGGCGATTCAAAGAGGGCAATTAGATGAATTCCTTAACCCCACGTTTTAACCTGTTTTCCTTATGACCCAAAATGTGTACATCACTGGTTTCAAAAGAATGTCTTGCAGTCATAACAGTGAAAAGGGAGGAATCATACATTTCCCCGTAACTGGGCCGGCGGTGTTGGTTCATCTGCCTTTGAGAGACTGCTTGGTTTCACCCAGGTAAGACTCAGTACACCCCTTATTCTAATGCATAATGCCATAAACCACATAGGAGACTTTTCCCTGGGAACAATGTCTTTCACCCAGACCAGTTGACTCCTGAGAGCTGATGTGTTTGAAAGCTGTGGCAATGTCAACCCTTCTCAAGTGAGACTTAATTCTGTTCCAGACCCCGGATATAAAGGGATAGTAACCCTGATGTTATTACGTTGAATACACCCATCGCTATTAGAAGACTTCTTGGGGAGATTGGCTATGTGAAAAGCCCAAGGTGGGAAGCCACATCTACTAATAAACGTTTTTCTGTTGAACTCGAGCTCCTTAGCAGTCTGTTCATGTGAGTTGGGAACAGTATTGGCCTTGTAATCCAATGAGCAAATAACTCCCAGTTTATGGATCAGGAGGTGGTTTGAATCAAACTGAAGGTACTGGTCTGTATGGGTGGGTTTCCTGTACATTGTGATAGAGAACCAACCGTCTGTCCTAGAGGCTAATGAGACAGTTTAGGAAGGGTAGGAAGTTGTCCTTGTTGTATTCTTGTGTAAACATGATGGTGGGAGAAGTGAAGAAGGTGGGGGAAGTCAAGGAGTAATTATTGTGTATCACTGGAGCTTCGCGCACCACTTCCTCGACTTGTCCCACCTCCTTGACTTGTCCCACCTCCTTGACTTGCCCCACCTCCTTGACTTCCCCCACCTAAATGTACAATGGTCATCCTACAAACTCACCACGGATAGGGGTTACAGTCGTTGATGTCACGACTACAGTCAGTGCCCTCGTAGCCATCCTTGCAGATACAGGAGAAGCTACTGCCCGTGTTTACACAGGTGGCGCTGTTCTGGCATGGCGACGAATCACAACTGTGGTTTTTGGCTATGAAGGAAATCATCACATTACACAAATAATTAAAAAGAGCAACAAGAAAATTAAATCTAATTTGCAACATGTTTTTCTGAAGATGCAATAAGAAAACTCTGTGACCTTACTGCTTGAAAAATTTAATGGCTAGATTTATATCCAAGTCAAATTTCAAGGAATTTTGAAATTCTTCTGTGGATTTACAAAAACGGACACTTCATACGAAAATAAAACTGCTTCTAGTTTTTTGGCATATAACTAAATTATAGCATTCATTTATTTATTTAATATTTATCACATCTCTGTCTGACAGTTCACACTAAAGCATCTCTCAAGGATTCTAACATTTGAAACAAAAACCTTGTGCTACAACAAAAACCAGTGCAATGACCAGTCAAACAACATGTTCTCTCACCTATCTGACATGTGCTGCCCTCCCAGCCAACTGAACAGTGGCAGACAAAGCCAGAGTCCAGCTCAATACATGTGCCTCCATTCAAGCATGTAGTGGCATCACAGTATGAAGAGCCTGCAGAGGATGCGATTTAATAAACCGGTCATAATTGTTAGCAAAAATCAAAAATACGTGTCCAATGCTTCAGGTAATAAGTGTTCAAGTCATACAACACTAAAGTTCATTTTACCACAATTTTAAAACAATATGAATATCAGACACTGATGGCACCCACTTTTAAATTATTATTCCGGATTCTAAAATAAATTTTACATATCCTCAAAGTTCATTAATGCAGGCAACAGAACTCACTGTGCATTCTGTAAATAAACATGTAAAGCAGCAGCAGTCAATAGTACTCACGGAGATTACAAGTTTTCCCTTTCCAATTATCAGCACATTGGCACGAATACTCAGCCACGTGATCAATGCATGTGCCGTTGTTTCTGCAAGGGTTTGGCACGCACTCATTCTTATCTGAAATTGGCAGCACTATGCTCAGTCTAGATGCAATGCAGCCCAAAATTAAACCAATAATGCAGATTCAACTGAAGCATAAATTGGGCTTCAATGTCAAACTCATATAAAATATAAATACAAAATCAAACACACATTCACAGATCAATGCCACCAAAATACTTCAATATGTCCTACATCTAAGTATTAAAAACATGCTGCGGACAAATATACAAACAACTTATAACTAATGCACTAACTTCAAACACAGCAGACAATGGGGTAAAATTAATTTCAAAAAGAGGCAATAACTTGCTTTGAGATGGTTTTCAACTGAGACGTGAAGTCCATTAGAAAAGAAGGTTGGCAGGCTGTTATTAGGGACTGCTTTCACTCAACCATTCCATATTATTGCAGCAAATGCACGAGTCGTGAAAGCTCCAATTTTACTCACTTATGTTGCACAACGTTCCCTCCCATCCATTACGACAAACACACTGAAAAGAGTTCACACCATCCACACAGGTTCCAGAGTTTAGGCACGGATTGCTGACACAGTCGTCAATATCTGCAATAAAAGAGAAACTCTAGAGCTCAGAGCACCCATAGCACTGCTCAAATTTATGTTCCAGTTCAGAGAATCTATGGGGTAGATTAATACCAGTCTTAAGTACTCCACTGTGGCCACTTTTAAGACATACCTCATAACGAGGTGTATCATTCTGGTTAAATCTACAGACTACTGTCACAGTGAATTGCTACACCATTTTAACACAGTGACTGTACTTATCAAACCCAATTTACCATAGAGTTTCATCAATATTTCGAAAAATTTAACCTCAACTTGACAGCACATATAAAAATTTGAGGCAAAAGACAATTCTCAGCATTTGATAAAACTATAAGAAATCACTAAATCCAAGTTGTTGTGAACTCAATAACGTTAAAGGTACAAAAGACACAGATCAAGTTGAATTTATTCTTTAGTCAAATAATTGATAATGCTGATTTTTGGGACAAAAAGGGAAATTTTAATTGCCATGATTTTCAGTTTTTCCGTATTTAGAAAACGTTTCATACTGTTGAGTTGCCCAGGGATCAAAGCCTACAAAACAGGAAAAGAAACCGTGACAAGACTTGCAAACTGCGACGTACTTTCATGACACACTCTACCAGTATAGCCAGAGTTACAAGCGCATGTGAACCCTCCATCTGCCTGACTGATACAAGTGCCATGACTTCCACACACATTTGACGAGACCAGCCTGACTCCACCCTCTGTCTGGTTACTGAACACTGAGATACTACAGCTGTCAACAACTGTAAAATAACACATTAATAAGTGACCCACATGACTTAATCCCTGCTCACATTCAATGAACCCAAACTGATTCCATCCTATACGTCAAAAATAAAAGAATTGTCTCTTGGTCTTCCTTATTCATGCCAAGCTTCAAATCATTCATTAACTTAATAGTCTACAATTTTACAAAAAATTCCAAAGCTGAAAAAATCTTGACAATAGGTATTGACAATAGGTATTGAAAACACAACCTCACATGGACTCGAACTAACAATCTCACCAATGTGAGCTTAAAACCTTTAGTAAGACCGAGTTAAACCTTAAACAGATCCATCAGTATTTCTATGCTCACCCTGACACATTCCATTAGGACAGTCATCTTTGTGTATTGAGCAGTTCTTGCCCTCAAAGGCCTCACTACAGTGACAGTAGTAGTCACCCTCCATATTAAAGCAATTGGCGTCGTTCTTGCACGGGTTGGGGTCACACAAGTCAATGTCAACCTGGACAGGTAAAACAGAGTCTTCTAATATAACTGGCTCCTTTTTCATCATTTCCACTAGTTTACAACACCTAATGAGTTCAAGACGCATTTACTAAAATACATTTGCATTTTTTACAAATAATTCATAAAAAGTGAAGTTCAGTGCTGTTCAACTGTCACTCCCACTTTGCTGGTGTACCATCAGTTATGAAAAAATTGTGTCCAAAATTCTATATTTAATTCTGGTTATTTGAAAACATTTCATTGCGCATTAAAAAGCATCATTTGGGATTATGTTTAAATTAGAAGTGAAATCACTTTTGAGGTTTTTACTGAAAATAATGTAAAGGGCACCTTTAAACAGCATTTGTTGGGTTATATTCATGACATGTTGTAAAATGTGCTGTAAAATATGCCGTAAAATATAGATAATCTATAAACAAGGTAATGCCATCAAACAAGGTAATGCCATCAAACAAGGTGGGTGTAGTTATCAGACATGATATGATTAGGATATGTGTATGTGCAGCAACTGTGACATGACAATACAGTGCTTCACTGGCAAATACATCCTGATAAAATAATGATTACCTACAAATAAATCATCTAGTTTCACACAAGATATAGCAAAAATTCAGACGGGCAAGCAAAATGAAATTTGAGCGTAAAAACCAGTTATTAATGACAAACACAGACACAAAGTTCAAAAACCTCAGGCACAAGCAATGAAGACCAAAAATGAAATCTCAACTAGAGGATTCTTTGTCATGACTTGCTTTGATAATTCCAGTACCTGACATTGCAAGCCAGTGTAACCCTTTGAACAGGCACATTCATAGCCAGCCACACGGTCCTGGCACTGACCACCATGTTGGCATGGGTTGCTTTCACACTCGTTGACCTCTGTGTCACAATTACGACCTGTGAACCCTGCTGGGCACATGCAGTGGTAGGCATTGACAAGATCCTGAAATGAATGTAACATTATAGATATATGGTTAAGGTTTTGGTGAGGATCAATGGAATGTCCATTCCCTTAATGTTGTCAGATAGCCACCAACCACTATGTTTCTACCACATACTCAATAGTGAGGGGTTTAGGGCCTATGTTGAGATGATGGTATGGGACTTATGTAAACTGACGTACCATAGCTTACAAATCACCATTGATAAGCGTTGATGCTAAAGAACCACTAAGCCTAGGAAGATATTGCCAGATTCCTTAATGGCATAAAAATGAGTGAGGAACAACCTTTAAATGAAATATCCACAAACAATTTGTAGAATTTTTATATAATTGATGCCATGAGTTCAGGGTCATCTCCAACCGCAGAAGAAATGCCCAAAGAGAATCCATTCCTCCATGAAAATAATCCTACATTGACACCCTCACCTGTCGAGATTGGGCAACTCAACTGGTTTGCGTACCTCGGAATCTGCCGCATTGATCAAAGACACCGTGCTGTTGTAATTAATTACATCACCTGAGACAGCTGATGTCATAGTTCTCCAGATAATCAGACCCATCATAAATACACTGGGGGCAACGATAGTATTTTTAAATTTTCATCTTGAAAGTGGGCCAATCACCAAACCACCAGGCAGCAGTGGTATTCTGAGGTAAGCCAAGTGTCACCGTACAATTCTAGGCATGTCATGGACGGACGGACAGAAATTTCTGGGAAAAGCCATAACTTGAGAAAACAAACATGCTGAACTTGACATCCTTAGTTTACTATCAAACAGTCAACACACAACAGTCCTTCATATAAAGCCACCAGTATTATCCTTTTCAATAGATTTGTTTACCCTATGATGACCCCCTTGAGCTATTATTTTGTTCTCTGTCAATGTAAAGTACCCAGAGCAAGACTACTTCCTCTCATACACCCTAAATATTATCCTTTTCAACATTACACTCCAGTTCTATCTATCATAACTCTCAGAGTTGTAAGTGCCTTACAACTTATCTAAATAATATTTTTGCAAGCCACATAGCAGTTACAACCTATTGTCAGGCCTGATGGAGCGTAAAAAGACGATTAGCCACTTTAAGAAGCAGACTGATGGAGTGGTCATCTAACAGGTTACATAGACCACTAAACCAACACACTCAATGTTTCCTCACCCATTCACCAGGTGACACTGTTATTGGACATTGAGGATTTTGAGCAAGAGACAATAACAGATAAGCAAACAATTGATCAGTCAAAGAATAACTTGACACGTTCTCAGTTTCCATACATCTGAAAGGTTCAGATGTCCAGGATGCAACTTTTTCAGAATGGTAACACCAACAAAATATAAGTATTTATGTTCCAAATGAGATAGAATGGTATTGACACCAAGTGGATATAGAAAAATAATATGAATGGATAAAAAAGAGCTAACCATGAATTAGTCACACCTTATATATGTGTCAATGAACGTATGTAAACAGTGCACTGAATGACTCAATGTTGATTCCTGCCTCCCAGCAATAGACAGGGTATAGCTTCATATCAACTCAAACAACATTCAACCATTTATAATTGAAACTGAGCAGAATTTGCGAGGACTTGACAGACATATAAAGTGCCAACAATTCAGTTCAATAAACATTCAATGTTTACAAAAGGAGTTCAATTTCATCTCTTAATATAGAGTTTAAATCAATTTCTGTTACTCTAATTGCACCACAAACAATTTAAAAGTCTAATTTTCTGTTGAGAAGGCACCAACTAAGATCTGCAGCAAAAAGAGAGTATTGTTGTGTAACAATATTCAATGCTTACCACACAAGTGGCTCCATTACTGCACTGTCCTTGGCAATCATCCAAGTCTGTAAAGATACACAAAACATTGGTGATGAAATAGACACAAATGTACAAAAAATATTAGTAATGAGTCAATTGAAGTAAGAAATGGTTTAAATGGTTAATTTATAAGCTCTGAACAAATTCAAAAATAAAAAAATCAATGCCACTTGCAGGTTTTTCTAATCTTGAAAGATCCTTCTCTCAACTGAAATACAAAAAAACATAGTTCTACTTTACAGCATTTAATGCAAAGGCTTCAAATGTCTTTATAAACTATAAAGAAACAATTGAAACAAAAGGCAAAATTAGATGCCCTGTTCGCAGGTTTATATGAACTTGCCCTCCTATTTCTCAATCCTCAATGCACCATGAACTATGTCACAGCATAGTGCACATCTCAACAATCCCAGAATCCTTAAAAAGTTCAGGAGTCCTCAGCACTCACTAGCATCACAGTTCTTCCCTGTCCAGCCTGGCTGACAATCACACACATAGCCTCCCACCAGGTTACGACACACATGGGCGTTCACACATGGGCTGCCACGACACTCATCCGAATCGAGCTGACAGAATGGTCCCTCCCAACCTGGCAGGCATTCGCAGCTGAACCCGTTGGTGTCATCAATGCAGGTGCCACCATGTTGGCAGGGTGATGACGCGCACTCATCAATGTCTGTGAAACAAAGGTGTTAGGTGTCTTTTCATCAAAGTGTACTCATCTAGCAAATAGAACGACTGAAAGGTTCAAATTATAAAGTACCACTGAGCTTCACATTATAAAGTGCCACTCAACACCACATTATAAAGTAACACTGAACATCACATTATCAAGGGCCACTGGACATCACATTATAAAGTGACACTGAACATCATATTACAAAGTGACACTGAACATCATATTACAAAGTGACACTGAACATCATATTACAAAGTGACACTGAATTTCACATTATAAAGTGCCACTGAACTTCATATGATAAAGGCTTCCAAAATGCATCCATAACAAACAGCCACATAAATGTTTGCATTACTATGCACAATAAAAAGAGGTACAAGTGACAATAACGTTAATTTGCCAGGTCCCAATTATATAAACAAAAAAGTTCAACTCAAACACATACCATATAGTCGTCCAGGTTAACACCTAGGCTGCTTAAACTAGGAAACTCAAAAATTGGGACTAAAAAATTAGGGGTTGGACATTCAAAACACATTTCTAAGATTATTGTTTGATGGGATAGACTTCTTGAAGATCTCAGACATGACAAGAGATATAAAACAACAATGCCCGTTGTGATTTTATTACAAATCAACTATACAAAGCTTAACTGCTATACAATGAGTGGGATTTAGCTCCCTCAGGAAAGCCTTGAACTGTGACCGCTCAGGTTGTAGGTACATATTTGCCTTGTGTCAATTTAAGCCACACATGGGCATTTAAAAATGTAAATTTCGAAACTTCACGGAGTGGGCTTCAAGCTGCACATTTATTTCAATGAGCACGAAACTCATCCGTTGAGTCTAATTAAAAAAGCGTAATAAGTCGATTACCAAATACTGCTTCTACGCACGCCTCTGTCTAAAATTGGCTTCATAACCCTTTTTGGTAAATACATCTATCTTTCTACATAATATTCTGATGCGGTTTAATAACATAGCGTGCACAAACTATAGGACCATTTGTGACAACAGGCCGTGAGTGTAGTACAATAGGTGTGTATGAAAGAGACTTACTGGTGCTGCATGTGTCACCGCTCCACCCCGCCTCACAGTTACATACGAAGGAGCCACTGGTCTCCATACAAGAACCACCATTTTGACAAGGGGATGAGATGCACGCCTGGTCGGCTGGAGAAAATTTTCAGTCACAACAACAAGTAGAATAAGAACAGGGCAGTTACAACAGCGTTATCCAGCTAACTGGGCAAATTAGCCACTTGCAAAGATCCTGGATTTTGAGAACCAGTTTGATGCCTGTTGTTCAGTGAAGGAAACTGGATCTCATAATTCAGGACTCCTGTAAGTGACTATTACTGCTGACCGTTCCAGTCTTTTATTCCTAAGCTACTTGGGAAACATATATCCAGTTCGAAAAAATATATATTGATATTGTCAGCAGTACGTTTTGTTGAAATTACAACAAAAAAATAATAGAAAGTGAGCCTTATTTAGGCTGGCCGAGGTTAGGGAAACACACTGTTTTATTTAGGCTGGCCGAGGTTAGGGAAACACACTGTTTTATTTAGGCTGGCCGAGGTTAGGGAAACACACTTTTTGTTGGTCAAACTCCTATTTCATCTCAAAACAACTTTCAATTCATTGTACCACCAACATGACACGAGCCTGTCTACTGTAAGTCAAACTTGCACACCTGTCTGCTGCAGAACAAACTTGCACACCTGTTTGCTGTAGGTCAAACTTGCACACCTATATTTCTGGTTACTATGGGGTCACGGCAATAAACAATCTGTGGTTAAAAAATTCATGGAAGATTATAAAAAACCAACAAGTATATCCTGTGATAACCTCATGCCAAGTGATGTACATTGGCATTGTGTTGATACTGAATAGATCTAATAAAATGTTTGCAAACACCGCTAATTGTTAGTGATTGGAGTGGAAAGAGCAGTCATTTGACACAGCCATGCTATTGTACTTAGGCTTCACTTCCCATCTTTGATGTCACATCAAAAACGTTGGATACAAAGCGTTCTAATTTAGTGTGCCAAATTGATTGGACATGGTTCGGGTTTGGGCAACAACAGGTGAGACAGTGGTTTGACTCAGCCGCGGCTTGTGCACAATGCAACAAGAGTCTTCAAATTTGTAGCTGTGTGTTACTGAAGGAGTTAAACTTTACACACTTTTATCTATAGTCAAACATTCTTGAACTTGTACAAATTACACAATATTCACTGAACTGAATATAAATCCAAGAGTTTGTATAGAAATAACTATCATAGCCTATTAATTTATTTAATTTTCAAATTCTCTCATAATCACCTACCACTTATCTACTTATAAAAACACTCTACATTCATTGCTAAAATTCCGCAAATTTTCAGAACATGGTATTTGATAACTGTACAGCAAATATTAACCCAACTATGATGCCTAATATGTTCTAACAATATTTTTGTCCAGAAATCAAATAAGACAAAATTTCAAAGTCCAAAGCCAAAACATCATTGTTTACAAATCAACAGCTGTAAGAAGACATTGTTAGTTACTGAGGGAATTGCTTACCTATTTCACAGTTAACACCTGAGAAACCATCTGGACAGGAGCAGTGATATTGGTCTGGGTCTGTATTGGAGCATATACCACTGTTCTGACAAGGTAAGTGACGACCACAGTAGTTGAGATCTGTGGAGGCACATAAGTACTACAGTCATACGACTTTTGTAATACCACTTTCATACACAACAAATCAGTGTGCAAATAGTTATCCAAAAGTCGTACACAAAGTCGCTATAAAAAAGCAGAGTGTGTGGAGAGCCACCAACAGCCAGTAAACGCGTACAATCTTGACATCAAACATCATTACCATTTCATTTTCAGTCAATGAAAAGTTTGTATGCTATTTCAACTAACAGTGAATTTTTCTAGTGGTCCATTTTCTGTATTATGACATATTAGCCAGGTCATACCATTACAAGGACAGTCACATTTTCTAGTTTGATATGCACAAATTAGCATATTAAGAAATTGTGAATCAATTATGAAGAAGGTGGTCCGATTAGATTTTTATGTTCATTAGTCTTGAGAAGCATTCAATTACACATTCTTCATTATTACTAACATGATGGTTACCTTGGTCACACAGCACTCCTCCCCAGTTGAGTTCACATTCACATAGCCATGGCGACCCATTACATGTGCCATGTTTACAACCAGGATGTGGAATACACTGGTCGCACAGCTCCCCCTGCCAGCCATGTGCACAACTAGAAATAGACAATGACAAAAGAATCAGTGTCAAGATTACACAACACTTAAATAAAAACATGGAATCGTGACAGAAGTCGGATATTTTAAAAACAACTATGTTCTAATTAAAATGACACAGAACAATCTCGTGGGATATTAATCATAATATTATATGATGTACGTTTAACATTAATCATAACATTATATAATGTACGTTTAACATTAATCATAACATTATATAATGTACGTTTAACATTAATCATAACATTATATAATATACGTGTAACATTAATCATAACATTGTACAATGTACATTATTATTCATCAAGGTGAACTCTGGTAACATCTCACCAATTTAGGACAAAATATGGCGGACAGTTGAAATCTTTTTTTCATAACAATAAGGACCAAGATTAACACTTTTTCCTGAAAAACATTTGTACCATGAAAGTTACCAATAGGCATCATGAAAAAAATTTTGGTCATTTACAACAAACAGTGTTTTAAGACTTTAAAAACGAAAATGAGCAATTATGGCGATTATTTTTGTCAGAAATTGGTGATATTTAAAAGTACTTTCAGTGATTTCAGGCAAGTTTTCCACAACTTTGAATTCTACTGCTTCCCCCATTAACTGTGAGAGGAAACACCATGTACACAGAAGCTAAACACTTTTTTGGGTCAATCATACCATAAAATAGCCACAAGAGGTCCTTCAGGATAGTGAACACTAAACACTAGTCTCCCTATCAGAGGGAAGGATCAATGAAGCTGTACAAATACTAACAACCACATAAACCAATCAACTGGTTCTAGGGGGCTCAACCGGTACTTTGAACATTCATTGGAACTGTTCAACTAATACGTAGAACTTCTGGGAACACAAGCCATCCAACAGACCAGGAGATCCCCCCTCCCCCCCATCAAAGTTTGAAATCTTGTCCATAGTCTCATGCAATACTGTAATTTGTTGGGGACAATAATCGATTTCCAACACACCCCCTGTTTGTATAGGAGATAAGAGTGAGGCACTTGTGCCGAATACAATCAAACCGATTAATCCCCATAGGTCATTAAATCACAAAAGACGCACACTTGGCAGAGTAGATGTAGGCAAACTTTCTCACGGGAAAAATTCCGACACAGGGGAGCTCTCGGCTTGGCTCAGCTAGTGCTGATAATACTGGCCCAAGAGTCAGTGCACTTCATTAGCATAACAGTACAAGGGGTTTGTTAGTAAACAGAGATGACACATCTGGCATTGCACAGTTGAGCTCTATAACACCTGGTTACCCTACAGCATACCTGTATATAGCAAGCTACATCTGGCATTGTACTGTTGAGCTCCATAACACACCGTTACCCTACTGCATACATATATGTATCAAGCCAGTGCATAACAGATAGCTGTTTGACACCTTGACAAGCTATTGCATAACATGACAAAAAAGTGGGTGCATGTTTCCACACATTTCTGATTTAGAATGGCTAAACAATAAATTGAAATAAAAAAACTAAAATCGGTTTATTTTAAGAATGCTATCATCAAAAACATCGTATTTGTTGCATACAGATTATCATAATGACAATTCATAAAAAACTGATAATAAATAATGAACGTCAAGAACTGAAATGCCATAATGCAGCCAATCTAATCTGATAAAATATACAAATTCTAATAAAATTAAAATACAGCTGTTTTAATGCTTTAATGTTTTAATACATATAATGCCAACAAAAGCGTTACAAGCTAACAGTGTCGTGTACTACACGTAGTGACACAGAAATTGCACGTTTAAACATACAAAAGTGATATTATGCCACTTGAACCAAAATCATTGTCAATTATATCTAGATTATCTCAGCCGATCAACTTTGGAACAAAAATGTTCCATTGAGGCCACTCTGAGCATGACTTGGCAGGTTAAAGGTCAAGAGATCTATCAGCCAAAGGGGTAATGGGGGGTGATAAGCAGTGCTGGTGTGGGAAAGAGTCTACTAGAGTAAACAAACTTGTGATCAATGGGTGTCTACAGAGGACACAGGTAGACAGGACTCAGTGGTGTGTCTAACAAACCAAACACAATGTAAACAAACACACTCAGCTGATTCATGACAGGCAATCTAACACAGAAGGCAAGCTGGTCTTTATGATGCACCTCCTGTTGTTATTCTAAGGAAATATCTGTGTGTGCTTTGATAGGTTAGACTGGGTGTTATTGTGTTTACTGTTGAAGCAGCAGAGTGGGGGCAATTGTTTGTTTACCTTGGGCAGTAATGATAAGTCATGTAATAGAGGGTAATCATGGCTGCTGCTACTGATGATAATTATGTTGGTGAGGTAAGCATGTTGGCAAGGTAAACTGTACTAGTAAGATGTGCTAGACCACATTACTGGCACCTCTAGTTCATAAATAAACCATGGCAATTGTTCAAATTTAATTGAACAGATGAACAAACTTCCACTCAGCTAGGCAATAGGTCATGTGACAGTTTTTGTAAAACCAAACAACTACTGTGGTGTAATCAAACAACGGTAACATGAACATGTTTAAACAATAGAGGCTACAAGAAAGAATTAGAACAAAAATCACTAAACCTTAATCTCAATATGGTTTAAGTCTAAATACAGACAATTGTAGTTTTTCTGGCATTTCATGACATAGTTTTACCGTTGCATACCCCTACATAGTCCGGTCATTGACAGTATGCGAAGGTAGGAACTTCAAATGGTGTTACATGAAGGGTCACTATCACCCTAGTGCTTCCATAGCTTAAGGTTTCCGCTGAGAGGATGTTATTCATCCCTATGTGGCTGTAGTTCTTTGGTTGTTGAGTGTTCAACATATTTGATCAGAACTCGAGCAAATATTGATAGAGAATTGTCAAGACAGATTATGGTTTCATCAGTAAATACTTTGTAGCAAATGTGACAGGCACTGCACACAGTCATTGGCTCAAAATCTCTCATTTCATAAATCCATCAATCTGTTTGTCTTCAAGGAAATCCATGTGAAAGGATTTACACTTAAATAATACAAATAAACGAATTAAGCAAATAGTTTCACAGCACAGTTGGTACGAAAAAGATGACCATTATCATTTACTATGACCATTATAATTTACTATGACCATTATAATTTACTATGACCATTATAATTTACTATGACCATTATAATTTACTATGACCATTATAATTTACTATGACCATTATAATTTACTATGACTACTTCCCACTCACTTCTGCCACATTAGCTAGTTCATTTTAAGAAAAAAAGCCTTGGGAAAATAAGCATTCTCTGTTTTGGTGAAAATACCAACTATCAGAACTCACTTTTAATTACGAAGAGTATTTAACTAACCTCCCAAATTCAAATTTTATCAGTTCCTATCCCTGCACTGTGTTCCTATCCCTGCACTATGTTCCTATCCCTGCATTAACCCTGGTAAACTTTGTAACATTACTACTGCACCAATTCTTCTTGATTTATCCAAGTTAGTTACATAAAATTTTAATCAGCATTTCAAATAAATAAAAGGAAACAACGTAGGTTTGGTGTTTTAAGTTGATTTCAGGTAAGAAAAAGTGAGGCCAGCCTTAGCTAGTCTTGAATCCCATGTTTCGCCCTACCGACAACAATAAAATACCACAGGCAAATTGCCTGCATTTTGGAAACTATTCACCTGGATGAATATAGGAGCAAAACCGTGGGAAAATCTTCACTACCCCCAAGCGAATCGGCTAAAAATAGCCAGCCAATGCCAGGTGAGCCTTTAGGAAAAACCTTCACATATGTCCAGGATCCAGGGCCTAACTGGATTAACCTGGGGACAGGGGCATGGATAACATTAAATAGCTGCCTATAGGAAGGAATTATACACCTGACATATGATCAAATGGCTCTTGGAGACTGATAACCTGCCAGTAGGTAAACAAACAGAGGGGAAGGGAAACCTTTGAACAGTATACAGGATGGGAAACATGTAATACAAGGAATCACCACCCAGTGTAACTCTGTCAACTTATGTGACAGTGTTGTTTGGACATCAGCTGTATACTTTGAAAACTGATAGAGTGCTAAATGTGTCTAGTGCAAACATTTCAATAATTCACATCTGATGAACAGCTGACTAACAACCTGACAGGCACAAATTCTTCTAAAAGCTAATATCAGCAGAGAGAGCAAAGTTCAAATTTTCTTGCACATTTTGAAAATTTAAGACTTTATATTGAATGTTTACAAACCTTGGGAAACGAAAAGCTCTTCAATTACCTCAGTTAAAAGTCAGTAGTAATCATAATCAGTCCATGAAATCAGATCTGGTTGACTAGTTTCCTAATGTAAGTTCATCACCTTACAAATGTACAACTTGATTTATTGTATACCATCACCATCCCCAAGGGTAAATATGAACTAGACACACAAGCCTTTATCTACCCCCGTGGCTTCCCCAAGGCAATATTGCACCTTACAATAATTTCATCTTCAAGGGTATCTGCCCCCCCCCCGCTAGGAGTCACTTACCTGCAACAGTTGAAACTCAACATGGTGAATAATGTTCATAAAATACCTTTATATGTAGGAAAGAAGTGGAGAGATACGAATATGTCACTTACCGGCACTCTCCAGGTCTGTAACACATGCCGTGAACTGAATGGCAACCCGTCTTGCAGATGGCTACAAACGAACACAAAATGTCTTGATCACCACCAGCAATATTATCCAGAGTCACTGCTATACCATTCCATTTTTCTCTATTACCACTTCTATTCAGACAAGGATTCTTGTTTGTACTCTGATCACTATCATTATAACCGTCGCACCACACCCAAGTATTTCTCAGTATGTTTTCAATATATTGTCATAAATAACTAAAACTGTGAAAATCAAATAAATGATGTAGACACTTGTTACAATCTGAGTTGAAACCCAGGGATAGTCTTGCCTTCAATGCCATTTTTGGGTAAATGTTATTTTACCAGATTTTAAAGACGGGCCTGGATGTTCTAAAAGAGTTTGGTGTGACAAAGACTTTACTTATTTGCCACTTTTTCTACTGATACAGTTATTATTGCTACTTAAGAATTGCCTTAAAACAGAACAAATTTGCATTGGCACAACAGAAATGTGCGTTTCACTGCGAACTAGTAGTAAATAGTAGCCTGAAGATGAGATATGAGTCTCGAAGTATCGCTTTTTAAATTATATTACCTACTGATGTCGTTTGGATTTTTATTGCACTGTTGTGACGTAAAGACAAGATCTCTATTTAAAGAGTTGGAAAGAACTGAAATTAAACTAGTAAAAAAAGATCAAATTCGTGTCTTCAATGAAATACGTATACGAGAAAGATTACTGCCAAATTATAGTGATTGTTTCGCATACCACAAGAAACAAGTTGCTGTTTTCTCCATCGCATCTGACAAGTGACAAGCCTTCCACAACAATGCACCCTCTAGTGGACAAATCACTAACAATCCACCATCCATCAATAGTACAGCTGATACTACTACTTACTACTACTGAAGCCCAGTTTTCATTACAACTGTGTAATTCAGCTATTGATTGGAGGATAATTCCATTCATTTCTGCAGTGAACAACCAACATGATATAATTCCCAGGAGCCAATTATCAGCTACTCTATACATCTAAAGCTGAGTAAACTCCAGACAATAACAGTCTAGGCAGAAGCCAAACAATACACCAGAAAGACATGCACACTTGATGAGCTCATCAGAATGACTAACATTTAAAAACATAACAAGATGAACAAAATTAACCCAATTCAGTTTTTAATCAACATTTCCTTGTTTTTGCACTTCCCTTTTTGAATCTTTGTCCATTATTGTGTTACAAAAATTAAGGAATGCAATAATGGGCAACATTTTTTTCTGTCTCTCCCACATAACACGTCTCAGCCATTACACTCACTCACTCTCAGGTGATTACGCCGCAATACCCACTACGGTAAGTATCAAGTGTCTGTTACATTAAAAGTAACTTATAACTTTACACTAAAACAATTGTCCAAGTGAGACCAAAATTCGAGTTAAATTAAAACTGAAGACAAAAATTCAGAAGAAAACCGTTTCAAGCAACGAAATAAGTTTTTGGCCTTTGGTCTCAGACATAAAGTGTTTTTGATATAGGTGAGAATACAAACTACGCTTTTGTCAACTGTTGTGAATTCAAAAACTTAAGTGGGCATTGTTTGAAATATGGTTTCAAGAACGTGATATTGGTCTTGAAACTCAAAATTGGGGGATTTATTTGTAACATTTTGGATACAATTGAGTGTCATTTACTTGAGAAGACCCTGATATGGCTGGAAAATATTTCACATGTGCAGACAAGTCACACTGCAATGTGTGCTTGCTGGTTCTCAAGTTAAAAGCAGACTATCTTCAATTTGTCATTGCTTAAGGACGTCAATTATGAAATATTTGTTCCTCAACAGTTTACAGTGATGATGGTCATTTGGACTTCCATAGCAGGCAAACTTTGAGTATTAGTTTAGACCAAGTTCAGTCTTCATTTTAGTCTTAAGATATTTTATGAAACGGAACTAAGATATTTTGGTCTTAGGTCACCTCAATTTGGGTCCAAGTTAGACAGAAAATGTTTCACTCAGGGCCCAGGATACTTTTACCCACAACTATATTTTGCTTAGGTGTACCCACTAAATCCATTACTCACAACACTCACTTTGCATTAAGTGTACCCATTACACCCACTTATCTGCAATTGGCTTTCCTCATAGCATCCACTTAGTCTCTAGTGCAACTGGTACATCCACTTAGTCTCTAGTGCAACTGGTACATCCACTTACCCTCAGTTGTCTTCCACAATACGTATGAAGTACACCTATTGCACTCACTCATCTTCAGGTGCCTTCCCATTAACACCCACTTAGCCTTAAGTGTACCTACTATAATCGTTTAACCTCAGAGCCCCCCCTCCAGAACACCCACTTTGTCTTAAGTGTACCTACTATATCCACTTACCCTCAGGTCCCACCTTCCAAAAAACTCAGCCTAAGGTGTACCCACTATGTCCACTTAGCCACAGGTCCCTCCCTCCAGAACACTCACTACGTCTGCATTTCTTGAGTCGATGTTTTCTCCAAATAATAAAAAGCTGCTTTTTCTATTTAATCGAAAAACAGTGAACATGGTGAAACACACTTTCACGGCACAATTTCCTGTTCTGGAGTACCTATTTTTTCCGCAACAATCGCAGGCAGACGTGCCATTTTTGTAGCAAGACGAGAAGATGCTGCATCATCTGCTTTCACAAGGTGATTTTCTCGACCCAATTACCCTCTGGTGCCCTACACCTTCTTACCCTGAGGTGTCTCCCCCCACAACACTGCTTACATCAGGAGCTCCCCCAACAACCCTGCTCACTTACCCGTGTCACAGTTGGCTCCCATCCAGCCCTCGGTGCACTGTTTGTCACCGTTCTTGTCACATGTGTAGTAGCCAAACTTGTCATTGCGCGGCTGGCACAACTTGGTACACGTACTGTTGTAATAGTTCTCATCGCACATGACACGTACGCCAAACACTATCGTGGCCGTCACACCATTGTAGGTCGTCATCTGCCAGGTGGGGCCCGGGTTGATCAGGCCCGCGTGAGCCGTCTCGTCAATTAGATTACTCCCTTAAAAACAAATTTTAGGTCATGTGAAAGATCAATTAAATTGAAACAATTTGGTAGCATTAGTTTCTGCTAACACCCTTGTGAGCCTTAAAGTTCCGATGACTGTGAAGGCATTTACGAATAAATGGAATATTGCATGTTATGTTTTTATCAATAGTAATTTTCCCAACAAAATCAAGAGAAGCAAATAACTACAAACCTGGCCTATTGCCAAGACACGTCTTAACGCTCTAAAAGAATCTAACAGAAGAAAGAGTAACGACTGAGGAGTGTGAAATGACGAGTTTCCATCCACATGATAGGTTTGCAAGCCATATCGTCCGGTTACCTATTTTCGTCAGGCTCCAAAGTTCGTCCGCCATCTTGTTTCGCGTGCAGCGCAACCACGCGGGACTTAGCGTTCCAATTTGGAGTTCTCGTCTGCACGTTAGGTACTAACTTATCGGAAGAGACACGTATCAAAGTAATGAGACAAAAATCGGTGAGTTTACCGATTGTTTTTTAAAACCACTTAAAAATCAGTAGATTTTACTAATACACTTTTTTGTGCGTTTTCAGAAGATGTTTTCGAATTT
>NMRA01000431.1:123732-200832 GCA_002633005.1 Phoronis australis | reverse complement strand
ATATGCACATAACTACTGCACATTTCTACCTTGCCTCAGACCAACTCACCTGATAGATCATCTCTGTCCCACACCTGCACTATCATATGCACATAACTACTGCACATTTCTACCTTGCCTCAGACCAACTCACCTGATAGATCATCTCTGTCCCACGCCTGCACTATCATATGCACATAACTACTGCACATTTCTACCTTGCCTCAGACCAACTCACCAGATAGATCATCTCTGTCCCACGCCTGCACTATCAGTGTAAATAAACGCTGAAAACAATAAAAAAATTATATGAACCAAAGCAGATCAAAGTGACTAACACTGGTTTCCCTCACTTAGTGCACATGCACTTCACATTATGGCTACGGTGAACCAAATGCTGAGTACATGCACGTTACATTATGGCTACGGTGAACCAAATGCTGAGTACATGCACATTACATTATGGCTACGGTGAACCAAATGCTGTGCACAAGCTCCAAAACGGAAGTGCAGTAAAATTGCACCAGTTTAGAACACAAAACTGCAGGATTAAGAAATTTTATTTTTTCATCATTTCACAAGGGATAGATAGGCATTATGAATAAATACTTTACCATTTCAAACTTCAATACTATCGGTGCGACTAGACATTTTCAGACAATGTAAGCATTCTTGAAAACAAAGTATCAATTTTTGGTAATTAATTTTGTCCGAAACAGGTGAGATTAAACCCTAGGTATATAGCGAAACAAACGAAGAAGACTCACAAGAGCACCATTAGTACACACTGTAGCAGAAACACGTGTTTGGAACAAAAATAACACAGCAAAGTAAAATGTGACCAGCACCTTATGAACATTTTCATAAACACACTAAATAGCTCGAGACTTTGCCCAAGTTACTTTCATTTAAGAAATGTGCTTTTATTGCTTGATAATGGTGAAGGACATACAGTGTAGAAGAGTTTGTCCAGTCACAGATGTGAAACTAATGCTCACTACAGCTGTCATATGGAACCAACAACATGTGCTGTCCCCTGGCAGCATGAGAGTGTACTTCTACCATGGAAAGCATCATTTATGGATAGAGAATTGCCAAGCAATCTTGCACAAAAACAAAGTTGTCATCTCATTAATTTGAGTAGATAGTACGAGTCATTAATCCCAGTGACCTGAGTGACAAGAGCTCCACGAAGGCCATGTATCAAGCCACCTTCGCCTCTTAACGTCCACCTCTCACGATGGTTTACAGACTGCAAGGATGCAGGGCTGTCTAGTATAACAAAACGTAGATGTGGTTTTCATCAACTCAAAGAAATCTGACATGAAACCCGCTAAATACACAAATACTGACAACACACCTGCACTGACCATCATGCAAATGGGAAGACGTGGTACGAATTGCTCAATATGGAACTTGTCATGAAAATATCAAATTTAACATATCCGAATAGAATGTTTCAGTCTCCATGGTTTTGCGTGATTTCTTTCGCATAATTTTAGGTCCCACTTGTTCACGTCACCTCTCAACAATCACTGAAACGCTATCGTTTTTTGTCGCTGTTAACATGGAAGCTACGGACAGGGAGTAATTCAGTGCACATTCAGGTTTACAATGAACTATACATGAAAATAAAAAGGAATTAAAATTTATCAAAATGCATTGGAATTTCAGTGTCTTCCTAGGCAGTGACCTCATCAAAGTTTTCAAACTTGATTAGTTCTAGCCCAGCTAATTTAATGCATTCGCAATTGTCCTCAGGGTCGTGTTGGTGTCGTATTTGAGTGTGCAGGTGTCGTACCACCATTGTGTGGATACTCAGTGCAATGAATCCTTTTTTGACATTTTAGAACCGCAATCCAACTTCTCAGAGTTTCAGCACACTTGAATTCATGAGTTCCAAGTACTCAAATAATGGAAACCCATTATAACTCAGAAACAGAAGATTCTTGGGACTTACATCATAAATAAAATAAGCTTTTTTTTCTGACAACTAAGCAAACAATCACCCTGATTTAGTTTGTCCACCCAAGGAGGAGGGCTCGATTGACAGCGCATGATCATGTGATGCCTGTGGTTGTGCACAAGGGTGACTTATTTCTGAACTGAGAAATGACAACTCAAACTCATCCAAATATCACATTTGCTGCCATGTGCCAAAACATTGCCAAATGACATTATTTTAAGTTTCAAAGCTTGGACGCTAGTGAGCTGGTGAGAAAGCCATGTGACTCATCAAAGTTCACAGGATTTACAGTGAGTGTCAAACCTGCATCATCCCGTCCCTGAAGAAATTCATCGGGTCACTCAAAGTTGACTTTCTCTCATGAAAATTGAGGCAACGATGATGACCTGTCAGATGGTACACTTTAAAGTGTGCGAGTTCAGTATTGCATAAGTCAGGACCGAGTGAGGTCCAAGTTAATTCGTTTACGCATTACGCTTGTGTTGACTTAGCAAAGGGGGGGGGGGGGGCAGAAGTTAATCTGTATTTAGCCAAAAACAATCCGAGTTAAATAAAAATATTTAAATGTATGAACTCTTATGCATTGAAACAGACACGAAGAAATTCAACACTGAACAAAAATCAGGAGAGCATTATACAGCGCCCCATGTTGGTTGTAAAAATACTTAAAATACTTATACAACACCACAGGTGACGCTGGTTCCAGATAGTTTAGAGCTGTTATGGTATGGATCTTGCTGAAACAATTATAACGAACAGTAAAATGCATAGCATTGGTTTAACAATTATAATGAATAAATAGTAAAATGCATAGCATTGGTTTAACAATTATAATGAACAAATAGTAAAATGCATAGCATTGGTTTAAGGTTATGTAGGGCCCTCAAAAAATGGCCGAATTTGACTACTTGGGAACATTATGAGAAATGGCTGGTTGTATTTGTATGAAGCTTTCATATACGATGCATTATGCAACTTGGTCTTCAAAAAGCTCTTAGGAAATTGTTTTTACAATTTTCCACTTTTACACGAGGGGTGCTCAAAAATAGGACTTTTATCAGATTTGTATGAAAACAGGTCAAAAGTTGCATAAAAGGAAACGATAATTTACAAAACTGTAACAGCATTTTTGAGTTTTCATCTTGAAATTTACATCAAATGAACTTTTCGTCATGTTATTGGTATTGTTGTGTTTTGCTAAATTTTACTAAAAAGACATGGTCAAGTGGTACAACAACCCATTGGTATAAACTCAATAATTAAATTCTACAGATTTTGAACGTTAGTATATACTTTTATTGAGTTGAAATTTTCCGTTTTGTAGATATTTGGCTAAATATACAGGTGAATGAGTTCCCACAAATCCTTACTGTGCTGCCAGCATGCAATCCAACTTCATTATCTCACCTCTGAAATGCTGACATTCAGTTTCCAATATACATTTTACTCTCAATTGTTTATGGAGAAACAAATGCCTAAATTTTCCAACATTTAATTGGCTCGTGTATACATTAGTTACAGTCAATCTAATTGCTCAAATAATATGCTGGTCCCAAGAGATAAAAATTCTGTTCTGACTTTAAAAAGTGCAGTAAAATACCAGTATTTACTAGTAAACAGAAACACCGGTACAAGGGCGTCTTACAAAACTTGATCGAAATTTAGCAGAATAACTAAAAATTACCCTGGGACTCCACCTCCCACATAGCTCAGGGTCATAAGAAACACTAATCTGGCTCTGTCACACTTGTATAGTGATAGGATTTTGCGAAGTTGAACAACAGTAGAATTTAAATGATAATTGATCTATAGGAAGATGATATGAGTCTGGTCACACAACAGAACCTGGAACCATGTCAGTGACTGGCAGTGCTTTATCATGTCTTATCAGTGCTTAGACCCAAGTAGTCTAACACAACACCTACCATCAATTATGACCCATAAAGAGTGACATGTCTACCTGCTCATACAGGTGCTATCAAGGTAGATCATGACTAGCCTGCCTGATTGACTGCCAAGTTGTTTAGTTAGCGTGGGGGCGACCCCTGTAATCTTATCTCTATCTTATCACCACTTGAAGGTACTCAGCAAAAGAATGTGACTATTATTTCCCACGGTATAGTAGTCCTCTCTTCTCTTCAGTCTCTACAGGCACAGTTTGTAATCACAACAACAGAAAAATCTAGATTACAATTTTAAAGCCATGTTCTAAGATTAAAGACAATGATTTGGTGAATGCTAATAACAAATTGGACAATTATCACAACTACTTGTGCCTGTACAGTTCAAGGTGACCATTTCTTCCCAAACACTCAACATAAAACATTCCAAATATGAAGGCATCAGTAAATGTACAAAAGACAATAAAGATGAATTACACAACACCTAAGCACTTCCTTAATGAAATGAGAACCAAACAATGTCTACTTTGAAGCGGTTATAAACTCAAGTGTGGCATTGCATTTGGGCTTGTGTCTCTGTAATGTTTCACTGTATTGTATCTATTCTACCATACTGTAGTGTTTCACTGTATTGTATCTATTCTACCATACTGTAGTGTTTCACTGTATTGTATCTATTCTACCATACTGTAATGTTTCACTGTATTGTATCTATTCTACCATACTGTAATGTTTCACTGTATTGTATCTATTCTACCATACTGTAAATCTTGTTGTTTACAAACAATAAAAAACGAAGGGTTTTCTGGATATTAAACAGAAAACACAACATCGCAAACGCATGCGATGAACTTTAAAATGTTGTTGGCACAACATCGGCCAGGTTAGTTCTTTACCTAGACATATTTAGAGACATTTGAGATGTTTGCACAAAGAATTTATAGAAATACTGTAAAACTATGGAGCTTTATTCTCTACATGTGAATTATGGGGTGTACAAAATATTTGCCCAACTTTGATATAGCAACACAGTTTATGCCCAACTACGTACCTATAGCAACACAGTTTATGCCCAACTACGTACCTATAGCAACACAGCTTATGCCCAACTACGTACCTATAGCAACACAGTTTATGCCCAACTACGTACCTATAGCAACACAGTTTATGCCCAACTACGTACCTATAGCAACACAGCTTATGCCAATGCACTAACACTGCCAGAAAATTATGGCGTGTTATGTGTTGCAAAATTCAATGTTCAAAATATTAGGTTTGATGTAATTATGTGTATTCGAAACCTTATATTTATATTTGATCTGATAGTTTGTACATTTGATGTCAAAATATTTGAATTCCATAATGAAAATACTTATGTGCGATAACTTAGTATATATGTTCGATGTTTCGTTTTATATGTTCTAATGTTGGCTTTAGTCGAGCATCGGCAGGAAAGTGGTGATTTTGCATTTTTTTGCCCTCATTTTTCTTAGTTCAGCTTGGTTTCCACTGGGAGTGAATGGGTCAAAAATACAAGAGAGAATAAAGTTTCTGTGCTCATCCGTAGGGCTTGTGATGTGAAATGACTCAAAACACTTCCTTATTTGCATGTAGTTTTTGACAAAGTGAAGAAAGGGTGAAGAGTGCATTGACGTGTGTTCTGACAGGCAAACCCCTGTGAGAACTGTTCTGTGCCTCCTTAGCCCATTTCATCGATATTTGTGAACACGGGTAAATAACGTCTCAACACAGCTGACCAATCACGGCCGTCGTTTCAATGTACCCAGAGTTCCATTATCGAATATAACCGGAAGACATCGAACGAAAACGTGACATTATCGAATACATATATGAACATCGAACAGAAATTTTCAAAACATTTAATACAATAGTAATGAACATTGAATACATATAATGTTATGAAACATAAATGTAGATAACATTGAATATAAGATCAAATATAAATATAAGAAGATCAAATATAAATATAAGATATCGAATACATATAATTACATCAAACCTAATTTTTTTGAACATTGAATTTTGCAACACATAACACGCCATAGAAAATGGCTATTGCCTCGGGACCAAAAAAGGTCACTACTAGGAAAAAACTGAAAGTTATACGTAATACCAATTTTGACTTGTTGCTCTTCATTACTAAAAATATTTCCATACCAACAATGCATGCAGTTTCTCACTTTGCCAAAGGTATGCAAGGAAATCAGACCTATTTCTACCATCAAAATCTGCATTTGACATCTACAGATGTAGACCAGGAAAGTAACACAGCATGTAACAATGATTTTCAGTTATTATCAGGTACAGACACAGGCACAGGGACTAATATCATAAGACTGTTATGCCCTTGTCTTGTTGGTACAAATCACTCACTAAAAAAACAAAAACTTATCAGCTCAAGTACATGGTGAAAGCAGTTAACAGCTTATGAGCAGAGATTCTCAGCAGTTCTGGGACTATCTTGCATACTGTCAAACTACAACTCTCCTACACAAATGGTAAATAGTTATTAGTGTGGTTGTGAAATGACAAATCTTTAAATACAAATATAATGGCATAACGACAAAGTTTTTCAAACCAAATACAACAATTTCTATGTGTCAACATTTAGAAGAATGGATTTTGAAAATAAACATTAAAATGTCTTCACATCACACCTATTTTAAACCTCACTTGTAACAGGCTAGGGATTGTTTTTACGAAGAGTATACATGCGATACAAAAATGACCCCAATAATTCACAGAAATGCCAGCAGATGAGCAATGCATGACAACGGATCTCGTACAGAAATAGGCACAAAACAAACAGCTTATTTTTGTAGTTACCTGCGATGACCCCATGACCCCATCCACAGGGTTTTATGGTGGGAACTGGCTTTCCTTCTATCAGCACTATAACACTGAACACACAGTTGTAAGATGATCCAAAAGTAGACTGCTCAACTCATAACACATGTACTAGGGTTATTCCACACAACTGAAGGATACCCTCACTGCTAATAACTTCATAGTCTGATCAGAAAATTTATTAAACTGAAATTAAATACTGACAGCATTTACAAACCTAAGCAAGCATTCAAGTGTTTTAATACATATCAATATATTTTTCTAGCAAACTTTCATTTCCACCACAGCCATTGCCCACCTTAAGTAATAATTCGGTTCTCAACACAAACCAGTAACAGTGAAATTGTGATCAATTATATATTTCATAAATTCATATAATTATCCCCCATGCGATTTTTCAGTCTCCCAATTATTGTAAATACACCAGGAGACCGTTAAGTAAACCCAGTTTCTAGCAAAAAAGTGAGATCTTGCAAAACCACAGAAAATCAGGTGAATGAAAAGCAAGTGTTTCGTGAGTATGTGCGGGAGCTTACTAGCCTATCCTAACACAATGGCGGTGGTCATTGAAGTAATCAGTCGGCGAGAAAAGAGTGCTAAATTGTGGAATTTTATAAACCATTTGCGTTCCATGAGGGAAGACTTTTCGCCACAAGTGAAAACCTAATGTGTTGCAGTCCACAGAACTCAAAACATGATTGGTCAATCTCCAATCACAGCACAACCAATCTCAGGCCTCAGCAGCTTGAAATTGCCGGTTATGAATTGCTAAATGGCTCTCAGGCCATTGTACAGTGCAATGATGCCAAGCCAAGTGACAGAAAGTGAGGTAAACTGGTATAAAGCCTACCCACTTAGCACGTTCATCCATGTCAATAGCCACTTGTTGAGGGACACAACCAAATGACCATCAAACAACCAAATGACCATCAAACAGCCAAAAGAGTGAACAATCCATTCTATACTGTTGTATGGTTTTGTTCAGCACCTGTTTTTAATGATGTTAAAAACCAATTTCTGAATTTGATTCCTTAAAACTTTACAATTGGCCTCATCTAGGTCCATTGCAAAAGAAAACCTGATGCCCCCCCTCCAAAAAAATCCTTTTTGCTGGGGAGTTGCAGAAAATTTCTGTTACGATTACCTGTTTTAACAATAAAGTCAAGTTGTTTTTGGCAATGACACAGCTAATTAGCTAAAGAAATATACTAAATAATTAAAAAACTAATTACAGTTTCTAAAAACCACAGTGGGTATTCAGAATCACACGACAACAGACTTTGTTACATTCAGATTTTCCCCAATTCCTACAAGGAACCTCAACCATTAAATTGGCTTTTGTCAAAATAGGAGTTTCATATTTGGTTGCTGAAGGCCCTAAGACTTGAGGTAAGCTGAAGGCTATAAGCAGAATGATGACATCTTTGAAGTCATTGACCACTGACAGATGGTAGGTTGGTTCACATAGAATAGTAACAACACCATCACTGATAGACTCCGCTTGTTTGAATGTAAAAAGGTTAAGAAAATACTCAGGGAGGTTTTTGAATTATCAACACACATGCTCCTCTACCTTTGAGTTGTCCAACACAGTTAAGGCACTCAGACACAGCTAAGCCGGTGTAGATACAGGTGTACCGTACCCTGGGAAAACAGTGCTTGGGAATTTTGTGAGGAGTTCAATTTACTCCTAGATTCAAGTGCTATTTCAAAGGGAAAATTTAAATTTGGATCAATCACCTTGTGATTATTCCTTAAGTCAACAAACTCAGACTTCCACAATATTTCAAGACAATGTAAGTAAAATACATGCTACATATTTGATGTGTTGATGTAGTTTTAATAAAAATAAAATAGACTGCTGCACAATAAGCACAAGTGTTAAATCTTGGTTACACCACAGACACTACACAGACATATTTAGGCGGAGGCATAACCAAAAAATAGCCAATTTTACTAGGGTTAATGGAACATCAGACTTGGAGGTTGTGGCCAAAGTTGGGCTCCCTCTTGATGTCCTAGATTCACCAGAGATATAAGTTGTGATATCAACTATAACATAGGTAGACTGAAAGTTCCAAGACATTAGTACTTAACAACATATCAGTCAGAAGTCAGTTAAGATTGATGTGTAGAGTAAACGATGAAGACAGAACCTGCTGACATGATGGGGTCTTGTATCAACACAGCCAGCAAGTGATACAAGGCTCAACAAGCACTATCATTTCACTGCTTGTGTTTGGCATACTTTACTGAAGGGCAGTTTCCAGCTCTCTGACAAACTCTGCACAAGATATACAACCGGATTTTTGTTGAAAATAATAAAGAATCATTTTATTAATAACCATCACAAAACAATACTTAACTTTTTTATTTTCCATCTAGTATCCCCATTTCTTCCTTAACACTTGAGACTTGTCAACTTCCCAAGGAGGCCAGACTTTCACTACCAAAAGCATCCTTGCCACCTGGCCTGGGGAGAGGTACTCGGTGGGGGGGGGCTTTTCATGTCTAATTTCACTACGAAAAGGTGCCTTTTCTGACAAAATTCCACAATACAGGGTGCTTATTATGACAACATTCCTAGCAAAACAATTCATTTTGTACTTAGGAACTCTACAAAAGCACACTTTTCCAACTACTCAAATCTACTGAGCAGTTTTTATGTTTTAATGTTTAATCTTTTATTGTGGTTTTGACAACATGACATCTTTTCTTGTACTGTTTCAGCTTAATGGCTTAAAATTCAATCTCTATGAAAGGGTTAGGTTTATGTAACAAACCCCTACAAACAGTTGGTGCTTCTGGAACAACACCTCATGAAAAGGCGACTTTTTCATGAAAGCTACCTACAATGGTGAGTACTCTTTTTCCAGTCCACTTTTTAAATAGGTGAGTATGCATCAGTCCCCCCACTCTAGTTATTGGCCTTACCATTAACTACCATGCACACATGAAGGTACACGCCAACCATCAAAGCCACACAAGACACAAGCAAACACTGGCTATTTCTTAATGAAGATGCTTCAATAAAAAGTGCCTTACTGACATCACATCATTTCACTTAGCAACATCTTAATGTGAAACAGATGGTGAGCATTAACCACAATTTGTGCTTTTTGTAAATCACAGAATACTGAAAAGCAAAGGCTTCCCAACAGCAGGGATCACAGTGGTTTTTGAAATTACAGAAAGAAATTCACCAGTCTTGTGTACAAGTAACAAGCCTAAGTAGGAAGTAAAATACAATAACTCTGTTTATTACCTGTGGGTAATCTCATGGGACCTTTAGTCAGTCAGTCACTACCTCCCCACCTGCACATACATTTCAAATGCCTGAGGGCATGACATCACATAGCAAAGTCCCATATTAACCATTTGGAATAATAAGGTTTACTAGTTTATGGCACCTCCTTGATTGCTTTATCCCACAAAGCTCCAAACAAGAGGGTAATGCACACCTCACCAGGCAGGTGACAGAGATCAATGACCAAATAAATGAACTGTATATACTATCTTCAAAATAACAGACAGGTAGCATCATAATTCAACTGGTCTCTCGCTGGAACACATTACACAGAACTTCCTTTTTCCCATACAGTACAAGCCAAAATGAAGCTAAATTCATGGTGAGGAGCCTTCCCCCGAATGAAGAACAATTCACAAGGAGGTCAATAAGGTGGCTCATTCATTCTGTACTTGCAGGTCATTATCAATCCTTTTAATTCCTTTGCTGTTAACATAACAGTGCTTGTTGCCAATGGCTCGTTGCCAATGGCTCGTTGCCAATGGCTCGTTGCCAATGGCTCGTTGCCAATGGCTCGTTGCCAATGGCTCGTTGCCAATGGCTCGTTGCCAATGGCTCGTTGCCAATGGCTCGTTGCCAATGGCTCGTTGCCAATGGTTTGTTGTCAATCATAATGGCACTTTGCCCCATTACTGTTTTGCTATATCATTACTCTGCCAATTCACACAAACAGTAGGTCCCAATATCCAAATATTGTTTAGTTCAAAACAACACACAAAGAATGTCCTTATCACATAAATTATTTAGACTCAATCCAGGTGAATTGAGTTTCCGATTACAGCATACATTTCATTTTTTTGAGTTGAGATTTCACTGATGAACAGCTTTGCTATTTATCTGAGTGTTTTATTGCCAAAAAGCACTTGACTTCTTGTCTGTAACAGCATCAGTCTGAAGCTGAGCATGATTACTTAAAAGCTGATATCAGGTTAATTCTGGTTTTTAAAAAAAATAAACACCACATGCATCGCATTCATTTTCAAAACAAAGGACCAGAAATACATATGCTTTCTGTCTTTTAACAAAGAAATACATTTGAAGGTAAACACAGCAATTTGCATATTATAGATAATGTTTATACAACTAACAATTTCTCATATTTTCAATGGTAGCCATTGATCACCTAGTAGGCACATCCCCTAATATCATACTAATATGCACTTGTGGTTAACCTCAGCAGATTGTGAACATGTTCAATATCTCTAGAAAACTTGCCATCAAAAAAGTTCTCATTTGTAATAGGATAGGTGTCACCCTGAAGCAGAATTGATGGTGCAATAATTACTACCTGCCAGTGGCATACAACATTGTCTAAAACTATTTGCAGAGATTGTCAAGTATTTTATGCTGATAACTAAACTTAGTAGAAGTTAAATGGAAAACCAACCATTTTTAGTTACATTTACTAAAACTAGAAGATTCCTGGTTATCTTGGATACACTTTTCCACATCAATTACTGTTTCTCTGGTTGGTGTTAACTACCTAAGCAACATTAGAAAGGGACAGTAAACGACCCAACATCCAATTGAGCAAATGCGATGTCCAATGGTACTCTCTATAAATGCTGTCTACCATTCCTATGGAAGTGACTACAGATCCAAGATGAGGGACTGTTGCTGAATCATTCACGTTACTATATATTTTTGCATGGATGGCAAATACAATCTGGAGAAGAGTAATCAATGCAGGGGAAAATGTCCCATGATATACAGACAGGTCTGTATTTTTAGTAAAGGTAACATCAAGCAATGGTTGCTTTCCTCACCACGCCTGACAGTTCTCAGCAAATGTAAAACATGGGAAAAACAGTGGAAAGCAAGCATTGTGCAATGCGAGTAATAACCTTGTGTATAGTGTTTCAGTCAACGCATGTTTTTGTACAAAATCGCCACATGTTCGACTTACCCCAGATGGCCAATTTCATTGAGATGGCAAAAGGATAGACTGAGGTAAATGTAAAAACTAAAACTGCCACTAGGGGTACACCAGTACTCAACTTGTGCCATCGGATCCATGATAGTAACATGTCTGCAAAATTTCATGAACTGATCAAAAGCTGCTTTGCAAACCAGGTGACTATTTTGTATGTGTATCTTTGATGTAACCCTGAAAGAACTTAATACAAATCTCACCTCACAAAGCAGAGTGTTTCCCCAGGAATCTATATACATGGTAATTAGAATATAAACACACAGCAGGGTTCTGAAAACAAACATTACATCACGCTTGGTAATCATCAACTGCATCTTGTTCCTGGTGGGTTAATTAGCAGGTCATCAACAATGACGCCACTCAGCACAGTGAAGGCAGAAATGAGTTTCAAGTGAGGGGAATCTTCAAGGGAGGGTAACCTTCAAGCAATGGGAATCTTCAAGCGAGGAAGGGAGGGTAACCATCAAGCAATGGGAATCTTCAAGCGAGGGTAATCTTCAAGTGGGGGAAATCTTCAAATGGGGAGAATGTTCAAGTGAGGGGAATCTTCATTTAAAAGGAACAAGTAACTGAGTTGAAATTGACAGTGCTGTTTGTAAAATAACAAGAGTACACATAATTTAATATCCCTCTCTTGAGACAATGCATTAAATTTTCTACGTAATGACTCTGCAATGTAGCAATTGTAAAGTCCAAGTAACAGTTCGCAAAAATGAAAATCGTCCTTGTAAATTCAGTGGTATTTACAGAAAGCGAGTTAAAGAATCAAAATGGTATTCCATATTCGAAAAGTCTAATTCATTTATTTGTTAACATTAATTCATGTAAATCTACAAACAAGTCTGTCTCTCCATCCTACCCTCAGGTTGGTCCATAAAATCTTATTGTTCCACCTTTCAAGGTTGGCCATTCCTATTTTTGTAGTACATATAGAGTTCGTAAAATTTAGCAAGAGAAATGTGGAGCATTGAAATGAGCCTACGAGAGGCGTGCTTCTAATGCTTTTAGTATCATAAAAACTGCCATTAGATGGTGCACAATAAGACAAATCCCTCAAAAAATTAGGAAGGCGCCGTCATCTCTCTAAAACAACACTACTTGTCAAGTTTCATGAAAATTAGCCAAAGAACTCCAAAGATACAGAGGTAGATATAAACAAAAAAACAAACTGACATTAGGAGGCATAGTGGTAATCAAATTTGTCCATACCTTGTAAAGTTAATAGGAATAGACTTTCCAAATCGTGATCTTGCAAGGGCTTTTTAGTAGATACAGTCACAGATGTGAAAATAATGTTACTTGAGAGCACCGTAGTCCTGTTCTTGACACTGGGAACACATCTGCCAAGTTTCATAATGATCCTCTGAGTAGTTTGGCAGATACAGAAGCTAATGGCAAAACACGGACTAAAAATTACTTAAAATGGCCACAGGATGGTGCAGAACATGCCGTGAATAATACGAATACACGAAAGTCACGCATTTCTAAAGATATGCGTGACTTTTCACCGCTCGTCTTTCTGAGCGGCTTTTACTGCGATCAAAGACAGCGCGGCGCCAGAGTCGGACTCAGTTGCAATGACCCCATTGTCCAGTGCGAGTAAGACCTAATTAAGTGTAATTACCCAACCATAAACTGTCAAAAACATCTGTCCTGTACATACTGGCGAATTTCCAAAATGCATTAACCGACAATTTTCGTTAAAAACAAATACTACAGCTGTATTCAGATGGAAAAAACAACCAAGTTTGGTTTTCGATTTTTCAAAATCGATGAACCATTAAGCTAAAAACTACAAACATTGGGTACGATTGAAGATAAACGACTGTGCGTATTGATATATTCGGTGATGTACAAACGCTTATCAGAGTTAACAATATCACGTGGATTATTCTTTTAATATACAACTAAGCTACATTCTATAAACAACACACAGTGACTAAATTAGATGTCAATAACTCCTAAAACATTGCTTATGGCCCAGTGCATGCCGAACTACTTTACTCAAGGAGTAGTACACTAACCGGAAAACTGCTATTTGCGGAAATGCATATTTCGATAGATAGCTTGTAGTCGTAATGGAACACCTGTGAAGACAACTAAGATGGTTAGCTTTGTAGTCAACAAGAGAGTGCAAGCAGTGGATGAGGTTGGTCAGTGGGCAAGAGCTGTGAATTCATTTTTTATGACTGAGGAAAAGCTAGAATAGTTATGTAGTTACTGCAACCAGAATTGTCCAGAGGTTCCAAATCTTCAGTTTGGTTATCACCATACTTGCACTTTTGTATATATTTTATGATTTGAGTTCTAATAAAATTGAACTTTAACTAATGGCACGTGTAGTTTTGTTTGCTGTGACATGTTCGGTGTAGCTGTAATCTGGAAAATTTAGGGATGGGTTCACAGTTAACTGACTTCTATTTTGTTTTGATACATCGTTTAAGCACTAAGTAAAAAGATAGCAACCCTACCCGGTAAGAAAAAAACAAGTAGACAGGAGTAATAAGACTAATGAAAAGTGGTATGAAACATATTTAAAACCAACGTTCTTTTGGGAAGTGGCCCTTTGTCAAGATCAACGCAAATTAAGTCTTTTCTAATATTTAAACCAAGTTGAAACTGCTCTCCATATTACAGGCTTTAACTGGTGCAAATGCCAGAGAAAAACAATTTGGATGTAACAAAGACCACCATTATTAAGACAGTAATGCTAGCTATTACCTTCCACTTCATTCGCTCAGATCTACATCAATACAAAGGGCGTGCTGAAAAGGGATCATATAAGTTGTCTGGGGCTTTGGGAATCAGAGCAGTGACCAGTGTAAGGGAGAAATTCTCCATGTTACATCAAATCCATCACAAAATGGAAAGATGCTGTTGCCTCTGCAATAGAAATTGCTTAAGTTCATGCAAAAACTTCGCGGAATTATGAACATGAAACTGCCACCAGGGGGCACAGCTATAGTCAAAGCTATCCAAAAAGTCGTGGACAGTCATTGTCACATCCGTTGTAAAACACATGCAAAAGTTTTCAAACATCCTGAAGAGATATCAGGGAGCTACAGCCATGGCCACAAAAAATACAAAATCATCCCTACATGCCCATGATGGGCGGCGCACCATTGGGGGATGGGGAGGCTATATCGCCCCACTTTTTTCAGTGCTGCACCGCCCATGCACTAGGGGACCCCACAGGTGTCAGACCAACCGAAAATCAACATCAGCCATGACCTTCTCATCAACAATACAACTACTAACATTCACAAGGAACAGTTTTGCGGTTAAAGATGCTAATGCTAAAAATTGAACTCACAGTAATAACAATAGCAACGTAGAGCGTTGAAATGCGCGCACGAATGCACCGCAAATGGTGCGATTCCAGGAGTGTTTATTTGCATCGTAAAAACGGCCACAAGATGGCACAAAATATGTTGAATCCATCCAAAAACTTGAACATGCCATCGTTTTTTAATAGAAAGCTATTTACCGAATTTCATAAAAATCTGCAAAGGAACTTCAAAGAAACGGAGGAAAATGTAAGATACGTCTGAAAGTCATCGTTGTCCGTAGTCAACTTCACATGAATACATTTGCTAAAGTTAAATAAATATCCTGCAGTGTTTATGAGATACAGCTATAAGTGCAAAAAAACAAAACTGTCACTAGGAGGCACCACAGAAGTCGAAGTCGACAGAATATCATCATCAGCCTACCCCTTCACAGTAAGAACATATACGTCAATTTTCAAAATCATCCCTAGAGCAGTTTGATTGACAGAAGGGCGGACACTAAAAAACAGACTCAAAACGGTAAAAATGGCCACTAGGTAGCGCAAAACACCTTGAATCCATCCTAAAACGAGAGGATAGCGTCATCTCACTAATATATGCATAACTGCCAAATTTCATGAATATCTGTTGAGGACTTCTGGAGATAGTGGTAAGTGTAAAAAACTACAAGAGCAACGCAGAGCGTTGAAATGCGCCCACAATTGCACCGTATACGGTATCCTTCTAGGGTTGTTTATTGGTACCATAAAGTGGCCAGTAGAGGGCATATATGTAGTATGTTTTACTTTGCAAAATGGAAAGGGATCATGGTCATTGTCTCCTCAATAGGCTAGGGGCAAACTGTGAGTGATCTTCATAATACAAGCACATCCTATACATCAGTTGCTTAAAAGCACCACAGAAACATAGAATTAAAAACAAATTTACCAACATACGAGATTAGTACAGCATTAGAATGCCAGAAACAAATTTCTACTTGGAACTTTTCCTTCATAGTCACGAAGAAACACAAAGTATACACCTGAAGACCTATGAAAATACAGAGGTCAATGTAAAATACTAAAATTGCCACTAGAGGCATACCGGTATTCAGAATCATCCTAAAGTCGTCATCGTCCGTTGTCAACATCACATAAATACACTTGCTAAATTTAGTAAAGATCCTGCAAACGGTTTGGGAGATACAGCCATGGGCGCAAAAAAAAAAAACTGCCACTAGGAGGCGCCACAGTAGTCCAAATCGTCTGAAAATCATTGTCAGCTGTCTTCCTTATAGTAAGCACATACACGCCAATTTTCACAATCATCCTTTGAGCGGTTTGGTTGATAGAGGGGTGGACGCAAAAATACAGACTCGAAAACAGTAAAAATGGCCACTAGGTGGCGCAAACTACGTCGAATCCATCTGAAAACAGTAGGATAGCGTCATCTCACTAATAGGTGCCTACATACCAAATTTCATGAAAATCCGTTCAATACTTTTGAAGATACAAAGGTAAGCGTAAAAAACTAAAATTGCCACTAGGGGGCACACCGGTAGTCGGATCCGACCAAAAGTCGTCATCTTCCGTTGTTAACATCATATAAATATACTTACACAATTTGTAAAGATCCTGCGAACGGTTTAGGAGATACAGCCATAGGCGCAAAAAAACAAAACTGCCACTAGGAGGCGCCACAGTAGTCGAAATCGTCGGAAAATCATCGTCAACCATCCTCTACATAGTAAGCATATACATGCCAATTTTCACAATCATCCTTTGAGCGGTTTGGTTGATAGAGGGGTGGACGCACAAAAACAGACTCGAAAACACTAAAAATGGCCACTAGGTGGCGCAAACTATGTCGAATCCATCCGAAAATGGGAGGATAGCGTCATCTCACTAATAGGTGCCTACATACCAAATTTCATGAAAATCCGTTCAGGACTATTGAAGATACAAAGGTAAGCGTAAAAAAACTAAAATTGCCACTAGGGGGCACACCGGTAGTCGGATCCGTCCGAAAGTTCGCACATGCCGTCCCATTCATGAATGGAACATATGTGCCAAATTTCATGAATGTATGTCAAAGGGTTTTGGAGATAGATCAGCGGACGCCGGACGCCGGACGCCGCCCGGACCGACGGACGGACGGACGGACGGAGATGACGGCATAATGCGTCCACATATAAATATGTGGGCGCATAAAAATTGCCACTAAGGGGCATACCTGTAGATGGAGAGGTCCAAAATTTGTCGTCATTTGTTGTTATCTTCATAGGAACAAGTCTGCCAAATCTCATCAAGATCCTATAAGGGGTTAGTAGGAGATACAGCTGTGGACGGCGGACGCTCAGACAGAGATGACAGCAATATGCGACCATATATAATATGTGGGTGCATTAAAATGGTCAATAAGTAGCGCAGAATAGGTCGAGTCTGTCCGAAAACAAAAAGGCATAATTGCCTCCTTAATTGAAACCTATTTGCCAAATTTCACAAAACCCATCAGTGAACTCCAAAGATACAATTGCTACCAGGGTGCACAGCTGTAGTTCGGATTGGTCTGAAACTCGTAGTCATTCATTGCCATCTCCATAGGAACATATCTGCTAAATTTCATGAATTTCCTCCAAATAGCTAATGAGATGTAACCGTGGATACAAAAAAAATTGCCACTAGGGGTCGCCAAAGTAGATGAACACGTCCGAAAATCAGCGTCAGCTGTGGTTTTCTCATCAGGAACTCATTAGCCAATTTTCGTAATGATCCCAATTGACGGATAGAGAGGCAGACGTAAAAACTTAACTCTTTTTAAAAAATGCCACCAGATAGCACAGAATGTGTCAAATTCATGCAAAACGAGAAGGCATTGTTACATCCTTAACAGAAAACTATTTTCTAAACTTCATGAAAATCCATCAAGAATGTCCAAAGATACAGACAAAATTAAAAAAAAATAAACTTGCCACTAGGAGGCAGAACATAAAGATCGATCCAAAACTCATCGCCATCTGTTGTCAGCTTCATAGGAACACATTTGCCCAATCTTATTATGATCGTGCAAGGGGTTTAGGAGATAGTCACAAATGCCGGAGGCCCAGACAGAGATGACGGCAATATGTTTCTGCATATAAATATGAGGGAGCACAAAAATGATTCTTTCGTCAGATTGCCAAAAACAAAGTTCTTGAATTATGCAAACGGGCAATCAAAACTTAAACTTAATTTAGGTGTAGTTAAGATGAGCAGTTAATCGGGTTCGAATATAGTGTGTAGTGTCAGTACTTTCAAAAATGCGGGCAAATTTACCATGTAGCAAGAAAACTCACAATTGAGACATCAGATGCTGATTTTGAATGTTTGCATGACATCCTTCAATGTGGATATGCAGTGCTTAGAAATGGGCAGAGGCACAACACTGTCATTGAAGCAAACATGGTCACTAAAAAGATAATGACTGCAATTTCTTGTTAAATTGAACAGGCTTAAATTGCATAGACACAGTAATATACCAGTCTCACATTTGATTGAATGCAGATTTTATACTCAAGGATATTTCAAGGAACACCAATCACCAAAGGTTGAATGGTGAGGTTACTGAGGAAGCATACTATTCCAGCTTTAATGGGAGATTGGTGGTCCATGTGATTGAAAAATATTCCTATGTAATCTAATGTTTGCAATAAGAAAATATTCTGCAATAAGACCAAGTTTTAGGGCAAGCCAAAGAACAGGGCCCACTGTGACATCAAAATCTTCATACCACTCAAGTGAGCCTGAGTAGCAGGCCAGTAGTCCATAACATTTGATTGACAAGGTCACATCTTTGCACAAGCAACTCCTGATGTATGTCTTCTATACCCCACAGGGAGTTGAGAAGGATGAAGCATGCACAGATCAGAAGCGTTGGTGATGTGCGATGCATTATGGAAGTACACACATCACTACTGTATGTAGATCTACAGCCTGAGTGACAATATTGTGAGGCATTATAGAAGTACATACACCACAAATGTATTAGTTTCACTGGCATCATATTCGCAACTTTTAATGCTTTTTAACCATGCGACATAACATGAAAAGAATCCTATGTTGGCACCATAACCAGTCGAGATTGGGCAACCAGACCAGTTTGCACACCACAGAATCTACCAGTTTAGATCAAAGGCACCATGCTGTTGCGGTTAATTAAATTGCCTCGAGCTGCTGATGTTATCATTCTGCAGACAATGAGACCCATCATAAACACATTGGGGCTACAATAGTATTATTAAATTTTCATTTTGAATGTTTGTAAATAGCATATTTGAATACTTCATGAAAAGCATGCGTGATAAGGTTTTCGAATTTTGAAAACTGCACAAGAAATGTGACTTTTAGAATCTAAAACGTTTGTTGAATGTTGGAATAATACGTTCCTCATTAATTCTGCTGGGCACACAATTGGGCCAATTACCAAACCACCAGGAAGCAGTTGGATGTTGAGGTAAGCCAAGTGTCATTGTACAATTCTTGGCATGTCACTCAGAAACCCAGGTCAAAACATTTGCATGTCCTTTGAGAATGACCCATGCAACATCAATTTTTAAGTAAAAATCTCAAACTTCAAACTTAAGCAAATCAAATTTACAGTGGTGACTCCTCCCCTTTGCATCTATCGCACACAACTCCATTCAGACTCCATTCAGACTGTTATCAGTAGAATACAAATAAGTACGAATCCCGAAGGTGATATCAAGTCACATGGACCGATACACCCAAGAGATCAGTTCACATTTGTTTTAACTGATGCTTCTTACCGCTTGACTCTTGACTTTTTTGTCTCTTACCAGATTAGCATGCTCTTACTTACCTTGGTGGACTGACATCATCTGTTCGCTTCGTTGTCAGGGTTTAGTTTCTACAGTGTACATTGACCTCCAGACAGCATGAAATAATTATATTTCATGGTCAGGATGGTCAATATCACCATATATCAGAAGTTTTCGTACTACTACCTTTAGCAGATGTATCAGTGGTTAAGTAATATTATGTAATTAGTAATGCTAACTTTCCACATCAAAAACAAAGGGTTCCACAATAAAAACATGAACCAAAAGAATGGTTTTCTAGGAGGCGCTGCATGGGGGTAAATAACTCTTAACAGTAGACTACCACAAAATACATAGTAAATAATAATGCCCCCAGACTGAATATACACTGTCAACACAAAAGGCTATCAGACTGTTGGCCCTCCCCCACAAGTGCACTGGAAACAATGGCCTGTAATGGCTCATCCATCACTGGTCAACCCAGCTTCAGACAGCTGTGAAATTGCTGTCATGTTACATGTCCCTATTCTGGTCAGAGCAGAGCCAGCTGTTACCCTGCTGCAGCCCATGGGAAACTATTAGAAACATGAACGGCATCTAGGACTTGCATAAGAACAAGGAATAAAACAAGACCACTTGAGTACAATTTTCCTGCAAACAGCTAAAAGTGCATAACTCAAGCTGCGTCATGAGAAGGGAATGGATCCTCTAGATACTTTACATCATATGTAGGCTAATGATATCACAGTTTTGGAGGGAAATTTCAAGCACATCAATTCAAGAAAGAAAACTAAGGAAAACAAATAATAATTATTTATCTAGTCATGTGAGTAACTTCTGATCTAAGAGAAGGCAGAGTGGAGACAGCAAGACCATATTTATGCTGCTAGTCTAGAATGAAAAATGACTGGTCTAGAAGTTTACAAACTGATATTTCCATGACTATGCATGAGGAAAGCTTGAAACTGTAAACCTTGCAGATCTGGTGACGTTTCACCAACATACTGCAGATGTTATGCAAGTGAGGGAGTTGATATAATGTGTTTACTGTGCTCAAGAGTTTTGATGATGTTTTGAGATGTGTTTAATAAACTGTATGCACTGGCTCTTAGTGAACTGTTGAAATGAGAGTGTGGGAACATTCTCTTCAGCGCAAAGGTGCAGAATTAATGTCAGAGCCTGGCCAATGACTTCGCTAGAGTTCAGAGAAAGGTCCCGAAAGTACCATAGTTAGCTATATGAACTTTCATAACCACAGTGGCATTCAGGAGCTTGCCAGAAAAGCTAGTATGACTACTGGTTCCCTTGTAACACATGGTAAACTCTTGCCAAGGCTAGAATGATGTTACTTTTCTATCAAGAAACTTGCTCTTGTCTGCGTAATTCAGTACAGTTAATGTTTGAAGTTCTTGCCACTTGTGTTGCTCTTTTGCATATGAAGTACTTTTTCACACAAATTAATCAAAAACTGCTTTTCAAAAAAACTGGTAAATAGACCACATAGTATTAAGAAAAAGTAAAGAAAACAACTTTTGAATAGCAGATTTACATAATTCAAAGAATGTTTAGCAATATCTGGCTGTTATGATCATATAAGACATTGCACTCCTACCCAATCTCTAAGGAAATCTAATCCTTGTAATAGGAAAAGTCTGGCTTTACTAGGTGAAACATGGCTGTTAAAATAGTTATGCTGTGTCAGGCTATGGTAGTTTGTGTCATCCCAAGAATTGAGTAGACCTGCCTCCATAGCTATGTGACTAAGGCAGCAATGTGGTAGCCAGGCAGAAATGACAAGTTAATATTTGTCTATAATTAAAGGGGGGAATACAAAGACACAGGTGACAGAGGCAGCAAATTGTCTCACGAGTCAAGTTCCTTAGAAGACTGCAAAGAATTCACAGTTTTTCCAATCAATACCGTGGTTGAGGACGCATCAAATTTTACCCAAGCATAACAAAAGCGGTCATTTACTAAGCCCAGGTACACTCATTTATACCCGTGTACAGTAATTTCACGGTCAAAAAGCAACCACACAATTACTACGTCACATTTACGTCAGACAGCCAAGCTCTTGATAAGAGAGAACAACACTTACATCCATCTTTTTGTGGGAAAGTCAAAAATTATCTTACAATAATAGAGTAGCTTAGGTCACTATCTTTATGCCTCAGTTCAAGTTAAATGTGATTCCAGTGTTTTGGTTTCAGTACATTGAAAATGTTAACACGGTCACCTTTTGATCAATCAACCAACAAACAGTTGCCCTTTGTCTATTTCGACCTGTAAATAAAGGAAAGTAAGGTCGATATGGTAACTTTGCTAATCTTTCGTTTAAAATTACCTTAATGTTGGTGATACCTTTGCTAAGGGGGACTACCCCAAGACAAAACCAAACCAAGACACGTTTCGGTAGCTTTGAAAAGAGAATTATGCTAAAAATGATGCAGATGGGCATTTTTTAAACAGTGAGGCGCCGCTTTCAAAATACGTCGTACTCAAACCAGAACAAATTACACAACTTTCTATGGCTAAAATATATGTAACACCAGAAATAAAGCGAGGTGAATTTCATACAAAAAATCGCATTTCTTTAAAATTTATTGATTGTCAGGAAGAAAATGCACATGCTTACTTTTTAACTCCTGCTAAGCAGAGAAAGCACAGATCTAGCACAGGGAGTATACCGCAGAGGAATCATCTTAACACAGGTCATTGGACACTAGTGATTAACAGTTGTCTGACTCTATTACCATTGTGTGCAATAATCCATAGTAAGACAATTTATTCCGCAATGTGTACACACAGTTAACGAAGCGTTGTCCACGGAAACATCTCACAAGTACTGGCTTCCTGTATTTAGCCTCAGCAAGATGAATATCTTCACAAATCAATTCCTGAGAGGGAATTGATTGATTGACGAAAACATTTCAACTTATAAAGCCAGTCAGAAAGTTGATGCATTTTCAAATGTCTTCTTTTTTCAGGAAAAATGGCTAAATTATTGTTTTAATCAACACCAAACAAGGCATCCAGGATTCACTTGCTGTTGACTAAGCACAAGTGACACCCTCACATTTATTGTTATAGGCATGACAGCAAAGAAAATCTCAACTAACACCATGAAAGGTATGAAGTTGGAATCTTCAGATTACTAGATACAGAAAAACTTTTTACCTATGACATGTGTTAAACAGTGCAGATAACTGGACTAGCTGAGCTGCTGATCTTCCATGATAGTTTAGGGATGGGTATGTTAAAACCTTAATTAGAACACCATATGGTAAGACAGTAAAATTTTATTTGATTAAAATTAAGAATAAACAAGAAGACAATTTTGCTTGATTATTTTTAAACTTTATATGCCGTAGTAGACTGCCAGTAAGAAACACACAGTGAAATTTTGAGCATTTTGAGAACTGAGCATTGGTGATGACGGGGGATTTTCTCTTACCCAAAAATGTTATATTTCAGAAGATACCAGCACCTTCCCCTCAGGTGAGCAAGGGTGCTGAAAACACTTCCAGCAAATAGGTAGGTATAGAAATAAATGTCCACTTTAAAATGAGTTTTCTTTAAAGAAATAATTTACTTCCATCCATTCAGAACATAAAAGCTATGGATGAACAACAGACAAATCTGACTTAACACTGCCCGTGAATGGGACCTCCACCCTGATTCACATTTACAACCCTTTCATTTGTCTGTAAGCCAAGTGATGCAATATGATGATAGGCAAGTGGGAAATTATTAGTCTTCACTTATTTAGCATGCAAAATTAGGCAATAAGTGAAATTTTATTTTGTTAAATTTCTCCATAGAAGTAAAAATTAAACAATTTTTGTCTGTTAAAAGCACAGATTACAGTGTGTAGATGACTTCAAACAGTTAAATGCCACTATTTGGGAAAATGTAACAAGCCTTTGAAAAATAGAAAATGACCATTTCAGCAATTATTTTTGTGCGAAATAAGTGAAGAATTGCAGTAACACTTTTGATGACTTTCAATATGGATGAGCATGTAGGTGAGGAAGTATAATACTTCAGAAGATCTGCAAGTAGGGGCAGGCTAGTGGTTATGTATAGTATAGCACTGGAGATAGGGGTAGCCATGTCAGTGGAGAAACATAGTACCTCAAAAGATCTGCAATAAATAGGGGCAGGCTAGTGGTTAGGAACAGTGCCACACATAACTAAAGACAAGGATAGGCATGCCAGTGGAGAAGTATGGTACAAGTGGTATGTGGGATAGGCAATTTGAGAATTACGGTACTACAGAGGTTCTGTAGTATGTTGTTAACAGTTAACTCTTGATGTTGTTCATCACAAACATTCTTAAAGCATCACTGCTTTCATCACCTGTCTAATCTTTTCTGCTAACCAACCTGACAGCCTGGGAAACCACAAACAAGCTGTTGGCCAGGGTATGAACCCCACAACAGAACTATGAACAACCTTCTTTCAGTTTTGCAGCAGAGGCAAAAAGCACGAGTAGTGCAATGGTCGTGCAACAGAGCAGTGTGACTATAATAATACTGCCTGGGTAGAATGGCTTGGGAAAGTGTGTCTAAGTGCAGGGTGACCTAACAAATTGTAATTATTCCAGTAGTACGGTCCTTTGCATTAGTACATTGGCGCACTCATTTCCATCTCAGGAAACTCACTTGCTCGTAATATCTTGGAAGTCGTGACATACAGAAGTGTCTTAAGGCAGTTGATGTGACTCTTACCGTTCCTTTCAATGGCAGTACTAGGCTATATTGTTGAGATGTGTACTAACACTTTACACCAGAGTTCTACATAGTTGAGGTATAAGGATATGTACCCACTGACTTTACCAGAGTACTACATAGTTGAGGTATAAGGATATGTACCCACTGACTTTACCAGAGTACTACATAGTTGAGGTAAAAGGATATGTATCCACTGACTTTAGCAGAGTACTATATAGTTGAGGTATAAGGATATGTACCCACTGACTTTACCAGAGTACTACATAGTTGAGGTATAAGGACATGTACCCACTGACTTTACCAGAGTACTACATAGTTGAGGTATAAGTATATGTACCCACTGACTTTACCAGAGTTCTATATAGTTGAGGTATCTGGATATGTACCCACTGAAATCTCATCAATTTTGGTCAAATTAAACTGTCCTTTTCTCATGTTTTCAAGAGCTTTTAAAATTGTTGCAAAAGTTCACCATTGTTCAAAACATTGTTCAATAGTGGCAAGGGTGCAGAACTTGAACATGTGAAAGTATTACTTTGATGCAACCTATCTTTGATAGAAAAATCAGAAAATAAAATTCCATTTGTTGGCCATATATTACCATAAGCAAGATCAAAAGGGATCTATTTGTTGAGAGAGCTTCCTGATGAAACGTTTAACTGATTTGTAAATGTTTTCACAATTTAATTATTTTGTAGGAGCTTTAAGCCCTGCAAAATGGTTACTAGAACTTCTTCAAAACTACCTTGACGGTATATTTTGAACACAACAAACCACTACTAAAATGTTCAAACCTTTGTACAGTTGTGTTGCAAAAGTACTTCAATTTTGTATGTAGTATTTTGAAACAGAATAGGGAATTGAATCAGTAAAGGCACTTTTTGTCGGGTATTTGTTGGTGAAAAGTAATTCATGTGAACGGCATATCTCAGTATTTGTTGGTGAAAAGTAATTCATGTGAACGACATGTCTCGTATATTGCTCCTGTATAACTGCCCTGGGGATTGCTCGACTCAAAGCTCTTCGCCTGGATAATGTTGCAGTAAGCCCATAATAATTGATGACTAATGATTCTGGGGCTGGGCTTTAATCTTTGTACTCGAAATCAAACTCGATATTATTTTTGCTATTTTCCTTTATACTTTTGCACAAACTCTAAGTGTCTATTATTCTGTACTTGAGCACACTATGGTTCATGTATATGCGTTTCTAGAGCAAGTTCATGACCCCTAGTTTCAAGGTACAAACTCAATCAAAAACTTGAGATTTAGGATAAAAATTTCAAGTTTAAACTCAATTTTTGCTTTAATGCTGCAGTCATCAATTGCAAATTAGGACTAGAAAGTTATCCACCTAAACCAGTATGTATTAGAAAGCTATCCACCTAAACCATTATGTATTAGAAAGTTAACCATCTAAAGCATTATGTATTCAAGAATGGAATAATGAACACTTTTCTTGAGTGAACACAAAAGTAGAATATACAACGTCAAAAATATTTCCATTTTTAATTCCAGTGGAAAGATTAGGCCCGGGGCCCTGATATCACATAAGACCTATGGTTAGTTACTAGGTAGATGAAAAGGGTTTATTAAACCTTAAGGAACAAGGAGAATTCGCAAATACAAAATCTGGTATTGAAGCTGCAATGTAACCAAACAAACAGAGCATATTGCAAGACTCACAGATTTTGGAGTAAGCGTAGTAAAGATGACTTGTTACACATGGTTCACATAACAAAGAGAAGCACAGGTGTAGAGGCTAGGGAAATGTTAAAAAGACAATTAGCATGGAAATAGCTGGGTCAGATACGGGTTGCACATTCTAGACAAGTTTCTTACTGTCGTGCAATTGGAACACTTAGTAATTGATTAAGACAGCTCAAAATTCAAATAAAGATTGTTGATATTATATGGATGTTCTCAAATTATCAATAGTAGATAGACCTGGTCTTCTTTTCATTGACAAAGATCTATAAACAGGCACATATCGGCCACAATTCTAGATGATGTTAAGTTCTTCTGGCCAATCAAATGGTTTTGTTTCTGAATACATAGCCTGACAAGAATCACAATATAATGCTCACTACAAAAAACAGCCGACTAATAAATCAGTCTCATCTTTGAAGCTGCTCACTATGAAGACCTCATGACGACAAAGGCATATTATTCTCTAATTAACAATACAACACTTTCACAAACCAGTAATTAGCCCTATCTCAGGGTCGATCATGGACCGTTGGGATCTGTCACCATCACAAGAAAACATATAAGAAGGCACATCTATTACCAAGACAATCAGACAAGAAGACAAAAGCTACAGTCACTGACATCTGTCAAAGGCTCATCACTCAGAACATAAGTGAATTAAGGCTGGCTTCAATGAGATGCATATTGAAGTGTCTTGTGGCCTGCCCAACTTCTGGGAAACAGCCCCATTTTCAGTGCAAGATATTACCAGTTGGCTCATGCTACACTACACAGCAATAATCGCTCTCACACATTCACCTTATTGTACCCAAAAAGTATTTCACCAAACTAATCTCAATCTCTCTTTTATTTGTGCAATTGGTTGACACTCAGCAATACTATACCGCTTCCAAAATGTGGTTATAGACTAGCCTTACATCTTTAAGTTAGCGTTTCTAAGCCCTCTGAGTTCACTCAGCTTTACCTCAGTTGCTGGAGAATACCATAAAGTAATTACTTTACTCAAATTCCAACAAAAAATGCCAAAACTGTTACTTATTTCCAAAACCTTGCTGCTTTACAACATGTTCAAAATACCATAGTGGGTTGGTTGACCTCATCTGACAAGTTGTGCTAATAAAAAAGTAAAAACTTGAAATTTTTTTTGGTTAAGAAATAGAAGATAAAATTTCACTGTTGGCCATTATTTACTCACTGCTGGTCACCAATAACTGACCCATTGTCTTTTTACAGGACAGTCTGAAGCATTGAAAATAATAATTGTATTGTAATACCAGTAAGAGCATAATTATAGTTGTGATGTGTACAAGAGCAAAAGCCAAGCAGCCATCCAGGTCCATAGATATTTGATTAATATCATATCCAAAAGACTGGAAAATGCAACAGCAGTGTCTAGACTGGCATTTTATATCAAGTATTTGTAAATTACATTTTGATCATCGGATTATTTTCCAAATAGCCAAACATAACTTTAAAGTACCATTACATGATTTTTTGGAGATAATGCTTCAGTACTCTAGCTCAAGGGCATTTCATGAGTAAATATTTGAGTTGTGCCAACACGTAAATTATTAATGACACCATATCAGCAAACAGCTTCGAAAATACTATGGCTCAGTGAAAATCTGAGACAGGGTAAAGCTAACATGATGTTAAAAGTAGTCTTCAGAGCAAACTATTCAAACTTTTGAGAGCAAACAACGGGTGCCATGGAAAATGCATAAAGTGATATCAACAGTATCTAGAACAGAATTGGAACGATCTTGATATCTATTGAGTGTCAACACACAACACAGAATACCATATTACATGTAAAACCAAGGAATATCAAGAGAGCCAGTTTCTTGCGAAGAATTTAATACCTTGTAACACATTAGAAAATCGAATGAAAAGCGAGTGTTTCGCGACTATGCTTGTCGATCAATGAAGTGATTGGTCGGCGAGATTGGTTTGTTGAATTGAGAAATTGAATTTGCTGTTTAATACATTAAGATTAAAGTTTTGACTTACAAAGGGTGGTAACATAATAAAATCAAGGCACATAACATAAAACAGAAAATATATACTTGACATAGCTTCGATTTTTGACATGTATGAGGTAGAATGGAGGTCATTAAATAAGTTTTCCGATAAGTTAAACCTTAATTTGATATGAAAACTGCTGTAGATGACTGTGGGAACCCAACATTCATTGCAACAGACCAATCACTGAATGAATGGGCCAAGTTAGGTTTAATCAACTGTCCTCTCATTGTTCAATTTTCCACAATGGAGGACAGCTTCAACTGCCAATTACCTCACAAGATAACCATGGGAAAAGATGAGCAAATCTTGTAAGGACACATACAAACACATATGCATCTTGGGAGTTGGGAAACATTAAACTTGTGTATTAGCTTATTGACAAGTCTATGTATTTACCAAATATCTGCAAAACTATATATTTTAACTAAAGCATACATTTTCTGAAAGCAGAAAGCTTGTAAAATTTGACTTTCGACATTAATTAGGTCTTTTAGTAAAATTCAGCAAAAAAAACAATGTACACTTAAAACAAAACAATGGTATCAATAACATGACTGAACTTTATTTGCAGTGGCGGATCTAGGATATCACAAGGGGGGGCCCCAACATTTTGTCCGGTTGGAAGCATTTGCGCAAACTGAACCACGAATGTAGATGCGCATAGCACCGAATGGGGGGAGGTCTGGAGGGGGGTTTCCCTACTCTCTTACTGTTTTATTTTTTGCGGCAGCAAAGGGGGGGCCGGGCCCCCTGGACCCCCCCCCCTAAATCCGCCTATGATTTGACACAGCATTCAAGACAAGATCTCAAAAACACTTATACAGTTTTGAAAATATTTCATTTCCATTTTATGCAACTTCATAGTTTTTTTTATGGAAACCATAAAAGTTCTTTTTTATAGCCCCTCGTGCAAAAGTGGAACACTTCTAACTTGTTCTAAGCGTTCAGGAAAAACAGAGCATAAAGCATAGTATCTGAAAGTTTCATATGAATCCGACGAGTCATTTCTGAGATAGGACGTGCCAAAGTTAGCCAAATTTGGACATGTTTCAAGCCGGGCCTACATAACGTTAAGGTCAAATGTAACCCTAGAGAACTTCAGGTATGGCAGGACAGATTCAAATTCTCAGATACCATATTTTCTTGTAATTTAACTGTTGCGTGAGAGGATATCAAACATGTTATTAAAAAATGATAAGTTACACACAACAAAATGGAAGGATAAGTTAAAAAAGTGTATAATGTTACTGAGATTGAACACTTATCTGAAATGGAATTAGGTCAAGTTATGGAAACACATTATTTTACCAAGAATGTACTTTACTCTTCGCTAAATTTAAATCAGAAGACACAGTCACATTATCCAATAAATGGCAGATTGTTGTAAATTCAAAAATTAAATTCTACAAGCTTTCTACTTTCATATAGTATCGGGGCTCAATCTGACAACCTACAGGTCGCGACCTCAGACTTAGTTTGGTGACCTGGTAAAAATCTCAAGTTGCCAACAAGTTACCATGTGCTCAAAATAATACAGGAAGTAAACAGGCAACAGTTTGAAGTATTCAGCAAAAAGTGGAAGGGACTGCATCCTGATCCTCCGATCTTTCCTCATTTCTACCTGAGGAAAGATCGGAGGATCAGGATGCAGTCCCTTCCACTTTTTGCTGAATACTTCAAACTGTTGCCTGTTTACTTCCTGTAGTATTTTGAGCACATGGTGACTTGGTGGCAACTTGAGATTTTTACCAGGTCACCAAACAAAGTCTGAGGTCGCGACCTGTAGGTTGTCAAATTGAGCCCCGATACTATATGAAAGTAGAAAGCTTGTAGAATTTAATTTTTGAATTTACAACAATCTGCCATTTATTAGATAATGTGACTGTGTCTTCTGATTTAAATTTAGCGAAGAGTAAAGTACATTCTTGGTAAAATAATGTGTTTCCATAACTTGACCTAATTCCATTTCAGATAAGTGTTCAATCTCAGTAACATTATACACTTTTTTAACTTATCCTTCCATTTTGTTGTGTCCAACTTATCATTTTTTAATAACATGTTTGATATCCTCTCATGCAACAGTTTAATAACAAGAAAATACGATATCCGAGAATTTGAATCTGTCCTGCCATACCTCAAGTTCTCTAGGGTTACATTTGACCTTAACGTTATATAGGCCCGGCTTGAAACATGTCCAAATTTGGCTAACTTTGGCACGTCCTATCTCAGAAATGACTCGTCGGATTCATATGAAACTTTCAGATACTATGCTTTATGCTCTGTTTTTCAAAATCAAACTAGCGGCCCCTACGAGGATATGGCTACAAAAGAGAGTACGGCCTTATAAATTGTAATCGTGCACACGCCATGAATTTCTCAAGACTTGAAGTCATAGAGACATATGCCGCGTCGAAAGCAAGCGACTACCACAGTTTTTCAACATTTCGACTGAGTAGAGAGTTTACTTCCCTATAGCTTAGCATGAATTTCTGAGGATGAAAGAAGGAGTGTAATTATGAAAGAGGGAGGGTAATTATGAATAGTAATCACACTGCACCACAAGTCTTCACTGTTTCCATGTGAGAACTGCTCAAGAGAGCTTTAAGGAATTAAACACCTTAATAACTATCAAGGCCAACAACCGCAGGTGAGGCAGACCAGCTGACCACTTCTCAGCCTGGATTAGGATAGATTACTATCATCAACAACCTAACAACGAACTAGATGACACGAGTAATGGCGCTAGCTTTTACAACAAAAATGCAATTGTTTGATTCATCAGAGATGAACAAATGCTACGGTATTGAACAACTTGACATTGGCAAAAATGCATCCCATTATGCTTTCGCATAGTAAAACCTCCTCAATTTCAGTCAAAATTAATTGCCGAAATTGCGATGTTTTTCAATTTTCAAGGGATTCTAACACTGTTGTGGATGTCCACAATTTATCTTGTGTAACAGTAGCTGTAGTGCAAAACTTGAACTTGGTAAAACATTAGGTTGATTTTTCACATCTTTTATGGAAAAAATAAGGAAATAAAATTTGACCTGTCTACCATGTTGTGTCTTAAATTGGTGACATTTTACCACATATAGATTGTTGCAGCACAAGTAGGGTACAGACTTTACAATTCAGTAGACAATATGGCAGAAAAGCACAATTTTGACAAATTTTTACAAAAATCATTAATATTACTGTAACAAAATTTTTCTTTGTTGTGAATATACAGCATAAAATCAAAATAAAATTAGATGCATTTCTTAGTATTTGCATGTTGGACCCTTATGATAAATGAAACGTATTACATTTTAATTTGGTCCAAAACTGAACTTCTTAGTATTTGCATGTTGGACCCTTATGATAAATGAAACGTATTACATTTTAATTTGGTCCAAAACTGAACTTCTTAGTATTTGCATGTTGGACCCTTATGATAAATGAAATGTATTACATTTTAATTTGGTCCAAAACTGAACTTCTTAGTATTTGCATGTTGGACCCTTATGATAAATGAAACGTATTACATTTTAATTTGGTCCAAAACTGAACTCTTTATCAGCACACATTTTGCAGCCATAACCAAACTAAAGTTGTAAAATGAGTTTTACCACCACCTGTCCAACCTTTTAAGTGTATAGATTGAAGAAGTTTACTACCTAACATACTACAAAGATTAGTTGAAAATCAGGACCAATGTTAATGCAACTATACAGATAAATATCTCTTAGACTAGCCAAAAGAATTTGGTGCCACCTCTGCCCTGCTGTGGATATGTGTTGACGAGATAATAAATTATTCAGAATTCAATGTACATAAATCTTAATTACCTTCAGGTAATAGATCTTAAGTCAATTTATCTCTAATTCACACCTTGGCAAGATGTCTATTACCTTTGTTTTCTGCAGTCTCATTGGCATACATGCACAGACTTAATAATTGCTCATCATTAATTTCTGAAAAACATGGACAATTGAGAATTCTTCTGACAACTGCAGATATATGGTAAGCTAAACAGTCATTACAATTTCTTTGGCAAACTGTACGCTGGCGAGACAATACTCAATTGATGCAGAACACATCCCAAAACATTAGCATAATCCAATGGAATGTTACCATAGCAACAGTTTGTGAATTGCTACTACTCCAACTACAAAATAAGGAGACTTGAATTAACAGGAGACTTGGAGATGGGAATTATTTAGAATATACAATTTAATACTCAGAATACATGTGCAAAGTAAGATGTTTTCATTTCATGATATCGTTATTCAATGTTGATAAGTGGAAGCTTTCGCATCAGAATTTGAATGTAACAACTTCTCAAGGCAGCCTGTAGTGAACAAATGTATGTATTTCTGTAGTGAATTATCAATGGAAACAATCCATCTCCAGGACTGAGCAGAGTGTCTAAACAACTGACTCATCACTTCTTGGGAGGCCAGAAATGCACTATCCTGTCAGAGACCAATAACAAGATAGGAGCACACAGGGGATGAGGAGGACCCACTAATGAAGAGCAGTATGTCCAACAGTTGAGACAATATGGCCTGCATCCATTCATCAGTAAACCAGTAGGAGAGCTGGCTAATTTAAATGTGTACTAAAGAAGTAAAGAGACATTCCTGGAGGTTTTATCTCATGTTCCCAACATATACAGTTACACCAGGGATACTATCTCATTTTTGGAATACACATCTGTCATAACAAGGGATTAGGAAAGTTTAAATCAACAAATTTTGCCAAGATTAGAACCCATTAAGAAAGCAGTTAAAGACAACCAGTGCCCAAAACACAAGCCCACCATCCGCCCAGTGGGCTCTGGCTGACTAACTTTTCCCACAGCTTGCACTGTGACACATGAGCATGTATTGACTGGTTGTTTATAATAACAAACAAGACATGCACATCTAAAGAACCATTCTAAAGCCAGTGGAAACCAAACTAGTCAAACTTCCATGTACAATGACCAGGTTTTCAAGGGTACGTCTAATTTGGGTAAACAAACCTTTTGAGTAGAAAGCCTAAGGAATTGATTAGCTGCATGGGTGTTTAGCTTATAAAAACAATAACTGGACAATAGGTGAATAGGTGGGAGAATGTTAACATCAATTAAAGAGGTACAAAGCTAATTAGTAAGAATGAGAAATACAGGTAGTTGTAGTAGACACAGATGGTGTCTACCTGCAGGGAAAGCTTTTCAACGAAATCTCCCTTTGTCAAATTTATGGACATAAAGTTTTAACTAAAACACTGACACATAGAACAGCACATGGTGTAACTCACAGCACTAGTAAGCTACAAGTCTCATAAAAATGAAATGGCAGTTTCATGGCAAATATTATCGTCAAAAATGAAAGAAGCTCATTTGAAGTAAATTAAAAAAGAAAATCTTCTTCAGGGCTCGAAGCTTAGGATTACATCAACTCGTCCAATGCGACCTGATAAAATTCCCTAGTCAATGAACGGGAAGTGAGGTCACCAAACCCCATTTGCAAGAGCCAAAAATGAAATAGGCAACAGAAGTGAATAAATGGAAAACTCGGCAAATATCCGCCAGTGCACCTAAGATCACTTAGTCGCCTTTTTTTGTTTTTCTCCAACAAAAATTAGGAATATCTCACGCACAGGCTCACCACCGGAAGCCTGCGAATATGGTCAGGCCTGTCAGATTTTGCCAATCATCTCTTTACTTCCTGTAGTATTTTGAATACGTGCTCGAGTGTTGCATGGCAACTCAGTAGCAACCTAGGATTTTTATCAACTTGCCGCTCGCTAGCCCGCCATTGGCAAATTCTGAGCAGCACTGGCAATGGTACCGTAAGTCTTAAAAATAGCAAGCGAATGTTCCATTTCATGTCCATCACTCCCCCTGAAAATGAACTGTTGTGTAGGGGGGTGGAGACAATGACAATGTCAAGACTATTTTGCAGCGGCCGAAAGAAACCAAGGTAAAGCAAATGTCAATTTCTTATTTAATAAGTTTTACCGTATATTCACTACTCTGCACAATTCAGCTTTATTTTGTAAGTCACAAGATATGATAGCGTTTTTGGACCTCAGTCAATATATTGCTCATCAAAGTGTCCATGTGACCGGCATACCCCCACCGTAACCCGGGGATTGGGGAATCCCTCAGTGCCCAATGTTTATAGGTCAATATCAATGAAATGCCCATGTGGCCGGCGTACCCCTACCATGACCCGGGTATTGAGGGAATCCCTGCCCAATTTCTTCAGGTCAACATCATTTAAATGCCCCTGTGGCAGGCGTACCCTTGCCATAACCCGGGTATAGGGGGGAAGCCCTGCCCAATCTTTTTAGGTCAACATCATGCCGCTGTGGTAGGCGTACCCCTGCCATAACCTGGGTATAGGGGGGAAGCCCTGCCCAATGTTTTTAGGTCAACAGCATGCCCATGTGGGTGGCGTACCCCTGCCGTAGCCTGGAGACAGGGAGAAAGTATTGACTAAGAATTTTTGAAAATGGCTAATGTTTTCAGATGCTTTAGCCATTTTGACTAATACCTTTAAAGTCTATTGCGAGCCTACAGATAACAGCACATGGTCAGTTTGACCGTATCCACCTATAAAATATGTATTTTGTATTCAGTTCCAAGGTCAGTATTGCAGTGTTCTCCACAACAGAAAGTTCAAACTCGACTTGAATTACAAAATTCATGTAGAGTTCAAAATTCCATGACCATACTGTGAGGAGTTTGTGGGTTAAGTTTTGAAATAAATGCAATGAACTGGTACCAAAAAACTAAAATGTTCTAATTTGCAAAGCTTTTCAAGCTCGACACAAGTAAGTCAAACTTGTGGCTTCAAAATTCAAACCCAATGCAGTGACAAGTCAAAACAGATTGTGGACAAGACTGATTGGCTAGAAAGTATTCTCTCAAATTTCCAGGTTTCCAAAAACTGCATCATCCCATGTGCACAAACATACACAGCCCAGTTGCGCACATACACCTACACAGTCACACTATGCTGTTTTGGTGTTCAATTGTACTTTCTAATCTATGTGTTTTTATATTCTTGATGACTGTAAAGTGTTTCAGAGTAGAGGTATTTAATCCATTTTATAAAAATTATCATTATTTACTTTTAGTGTGTGTTTCACTCTGTGCATGTATTGAATTGAGCTCAATTTATCTGAATCAATCCATAATCAGAAGTTTGCCTCCAGGAATCAGACACACATTTTCTACTTCTAGTCAATGAACACGTGAGCAATGCAGTTGGAAAATTGAATTGTGATGAGAGAAAGTGCTACATTTGTTCTTAGTGACCTGACAGTAAACATGGTAATTATCAATTATGGCAAGTTCTGGCATATCCAAGTGTAGAGTTCCACATCTTCCCACATACCAGCCTACTTACTGCACTAGAATTGCTAAGACTGCAAACTTGTCAGAGCAAACAAGGTAAAAATGAAATTACCATACTCATATTAAGCTTATTATTCTACAAATACGATTTGAACTTATTAGGGCGCATATATGTCCCATCTGCCACAGTGATGATCTGGTGTGATATACCACTACAAGTCAAGCGTAGACATTAGAGGAAAGTCTCCTTCACTGAAATCTTATTGCAGAGTTTGGTTAGGAATAAACCTTCCTTGGGGATCACAAAGTTACTTTGTTGATATATATATAATACTTGGACAACGTCTCACGCCCATATTCCAGTTAAGTCAAATTCAACAACTAACCAAGAACACGTTATTTCTTTATTTTTGTGATTTCAGTTTAGACGCACCAAAATGAAATCACATAGAATTTTACAATTAATTGATAATTTATAGATAACGACCAATGATATGCTGTTATCACAACAGTGTTGTGAAGAATTCGTTAAATTTGCTTGGATTTCCCATTTTATCGTGTTAAGACTTGATAGAGATTGCATCGCGGCCTCTGTTCTAGCACCTGATCATTCACAAGCAGATTACTATGGGAACAGAGTAGAGACCACCACATGGCAAAAACTGCAATGGCTAATCCGCTGTAAGCAGCTTCATAACAACTTATTTCATTGCCGTAGTAATTCTGCTAGGAGTCGTAGTAAAATTTGACAGCTCTCCAAATACGGGAATTCCCATGTGTGTGCACAAATGGTATCATCCAATTGCGATTTATGCGGGCCGGAAAATCAATAGTTTGGAGAAAGACCAGATTAGTGCGATATGTCCATGCTAAGCAAATTAAATAATGCCTCTAATACATACACTATTAGGAAAGTAATCCTTACCAGTATAATAGTGGATATCTGATGTAACATTACACAGTCTGTTAATACAAGGGGTGTACATAGTGAAATGTAGTCAACTTAGCTGCACCCATTTCTAATGATGTTATTACAATTGTATGTAGCAGACCAGTACAATGGCATGCAAGTCTTCCTTATACGACAATTTTGACAAAAATATTCAAAAATGACACGTGAACGCAACCAGCCAATCTCCCTGCTTTACTTCAGAAAGATAAACCTACAATCCAAGACAAGGAAATGTGAAAAGACAGAACCAGTCTCAGGTTCAATTCAATGTTGTTTTTTTTCGTATCACAGCTTTTTGCTGTGCAAACCGACTGTTATTCTACTCTGTCTGTATGGTTATCTCAGCTCTCACTCGGTTGCTCAATAAATGATAATGTACAGATTGACCAGTAGACCCACATACGTCAATCACAAACAAAGTGGAAAAGTTTTACAGACTAACACTGAATTTCTCAGATACAACTACCAATTATTGAGGGTCCATTAATTACAGATTCATAATTTGAAAAATACAAAAAAATCAATCATGAATACCTGCCAAATACAACCTGGCGAAGCAACTTAACCACCAAAGAAAAATTATCAAAAGTTTTCTTTCAATAGTATCCATCCCCAATGAAGCCTTTGCGAAAAAATCTAGAGCATAGATGAAAGTGATGTATCATTTCTTGTAATTCTTTTATCAGGGTTCAACATTAGCAGATATCGCACTAAACATGACAACTTCTATTTCAGCTTCTTATAAGATGCATTTTTTTCTTTTGAAAATAAGCCACAAACTGGAAGCTGGCAGTTTAATAGCATAAATCTCAGACAGATTAAAAAAAGTCGCACAACTGTTAGTATTCATCCTGGACAATGCTTGTGATTTTCCTAATTTGTAAACAAAGACCCTTCTGATTGGTCAATCCTATTCATTTTTGAAAGTCTCTTTCTCATTGGCTGAGCTGGAGCTGTATACACACAGGATCTTATGAGAAAAACAAAAAATCATAGAGTGTGCCCAACTTAAGTTCAACTTTTTCAGCAGTAGGAACAAATGTTTTAGTGGGTTGACCGTTTCCACTTTGAATCAGCCTTTCTTTAATTAATTATTGTAATGCTACTGTCAACATTATTTGGTTGTGAATTTCTTTGAAGCATTTCAATTTTTGGAAAAGCTGGCCTGTGCAGTTCCATCACTTGTTCAGCCTCCCATACAATTATTGTAGTATCCCTCATGTTTTGTTTCACAAATTCTTTTTTTAGAGGGTTGTTAAAATCTAACAATACGCGGAACTGAGAAATTTGAAACAAAACTGATGTTCGGAAAGATACAGCAATAAAGACCGATTTGCTAATTTATTCTGCTTCTTGAACATTTGATTCTGTTCCTCAGTTTTAAAGCTAAGACCTAAAAATTTATTTCTGTGTTCCTAAAGTTAAAAGCAAAACTGCAAATAAAACGTGAAACCCAAGGACATAACATTAGAATCCAACAACTTAATTTCAGATCAATGTGAAAATATTTCCACTGTTACAAGACAAATTTAAGGACTTTACAGATAGAGCAGTCATTTCAAATAATGATAACCAATCCATGCTATTATCCAAAATAAGCCTATTCTGGTAATCGCTAACTAAGATAGGAAAACCAATTCACTTCCTCTAGCAAAACTACTAAAATTATCCATTTATCAGCTTAGTCCAAATTGCGCGTTTTCAAACAAAGTCTCCATTCATGAGTCAGTATTTTCTGTGCAAACGAAACAAGATATGAAAATTGCATTTTTTCAAAAAATACAGAATCAATACTATGAAAACATGTTAAAATCAGGATAATTAAGTCCTCGTATAACATTCACACTCATTTGACAGACAGCAGATATTTTGGAAGATTTTCTGGTCTATTTCTCAACTAACACATATAATTGTAAACCAATAACAGCAGAAAACATAGTACCCCGAAATACAGGCAATCAAAGCTCAAGATATTTTCTAAATGGCAGGCAACTCTATTGACCATCTTCGGTTTGTTTTTCAATTAAGTCAAGTCTATCAATGCAGTTCACAAGTGGTAGGCTGATTTGAGAAAACCTGGGAATGACTATAGAAAACACCAGTTGTTTGCTTCTCTTATTCGAACTAACCAGCAAATGATGGAAATCAATGACATTTACAAGAGACAGTTCAAACATATCTAAACTTTATACCAGTTCCTTTACAACTTGGCAAAGCATTGTACACGAGACTGTGGAAGAGGACTAATTAAGAGAACATACATGTTTTATTGTGACATCAATTGGAAAAATATCTCTGGGAAACGAGTGGTCACAGGTGTTTTAGCTCAGGTTCAGTTGACAATAGCATGGAAAACATGCGACAAATGACAAACACGTAGCATAAAAATTCAACTTTTACTGGTGGAAACATAGCTTTGGTTGCCGTCGTTTCATGGAAAACATGAGGGACGTTTTCGACACAGCTGCTCTAAATATTGAAGAATACCAACGCAAAGTATTTTTCTGAGAAACTAATGCTCTATAAGATACTTTGCATTGCACAGTCAAACAAGTGATTAAGACAAATTTCTAAGTATTTCTTACTCCACGCAATGTGGCATTCCAAAGGCTGCATATACAGCAAACTTTTTAAATATTTTAATGACAACGCTTCAAACACTGTGCAACTGAAATCATCAGCAAATTAACACTTTTAAACTCCAACAGAATATTAACATAAGTGATTCCCCTCTTATTTCAACCCATGTGATAAACACATAGCCTCTGCTTCACTTTCACCTGCTTTGATTATGTTTTTTACTTCATTTTTCAAATCTTAAGCTTGTAAAAGAGAACATGAGGCCTTCAAATCATTGGAAGTGAAAACACCAGTCAGATCATATGGTCTCTTGCTTTATCAACTCTGACACACTGCTGTTTTTATATCATTGTTTGTATAGTTATTGACTTATAGAATAGTCATTGTACACTTCCTGACAGTGGAACAGTGATCCAACAACAATTTACCAAACAGAATGCCACAAAAAGGAATTGAACTGCAAATGGGGCTTTTCTCTGATGGGGTTAAAGAGCACAGAATGTTCAGTAAAATTGGCTTAGTAGTAGGATTAAAAAACATATCAACTTCATGTGAGCAAAACTGTGAGATTAAAAACAGATAATAAGATAACTTCAAGTACAATTAGAAAAACATCAAACATGTGAAGTGAAGTTCAAAACATTAAGGTCAAACTTTGCACCAGATAAAAAGATACAAATGAATGTAAAAACAGCGTATGTAAAACAGTAAACAACCCCGTCCAAACTTTAGTATGCACGTGGTGTCTTGTTTGTCTGGCGTGCGAGTGCAACTTACCGTCCATGCAAAATTGAAATGAAGTTTGAGATGACTTTGACTTGGCGATAATGTAAATGAATTCCCACCGAGCACAGGGCCAGACACGTTTCCAAAATTGCACGGGCCGTCTAGTGTAACCCTGCTTTGGTACTCCTTCAAGCACGCAGTAAAATACGTCTCGCAATCGTCCAAACATTCGCCTTCGACGTTCCTTGTCCCGTCGCAACACTCTCCATTGGACAGTTCCCCTCTCAAATTCGTAATACTATATATTTGCAATTCAAAATATCCTGAGGACTTCACTGGATTGGGAAGTATAATCAAAGTGCATATTACTAAACAGATAAGGGAAGTGCGACTAGAAAAAGTACCGTGGGAAAGTAGGCTCCCGCAAACTGTTACCCTCCACATGCCTTCAGATGGTCACAGAACACGGCAACAAATTTCGCCCGGTCTTTCCTCTTCATACCTTCAGCCGACGCACTTGCAAAGACGAAGAACTCTCACTGATAGTAACTCCATATGTCCACTCTCCTGTCTTACACCTCTAAACACGTCAAGCAAAAAACTCCAAAATTTCTTGTGACTTTTGAGTGTGGGAATAAAAACGTCCGACTAGTTGTCCTACACATACAACTCTAGCCAAGCGTTACGCGCATGCTCAGAGAAGTGGCTAAAATTCCACTACAACCGTAAACACAAACATCGGTTTGCACCGCAGATAATCGGCACGTGCCGGAGATTTTTTCAAGTTTCAGCAGAAATAGCGTACACTGTCTTATACAACTTAAAAATGAATAACTGCTTAGAACGAATCGAGCACCTCTGAAGACTTAATTAGCACACTGCCCGCCCTACATAAACTTGTGGAAACACAGTGATGGAATTTTAATAGAAAAGCGTGCTGCAGAAAAAAGACTCCTGGTGTCTAATGATCGTCGACACGTGCCTACTCGTGGCGCGTCTTCCAGTAGCAATTTCTGTAATCCAAATTAGGAAATGTAGACAATGGTGCTAAACAGCTGTCACATTTCCGTAGTCAAACACTGTTTTTAATCCGTTTGAAGAAGACTTTTGTTTGGCCTCTAAGAATGATCAATATTTTGCACCGGTGGCAAAGCACGTGTCGTGATTGTTCAGAGAAATTCCGACAGAAAAACAATGTATAGGGTGGTTTACTAGCTTATTATTTACGCTACAGAGGTAAAATTAGATAGCGCAAAATTTTTGAAATTGACATTTTTTCCTTTATGAACTTTGTTTCAAAATCTGAAAACTCGTTTTACGACGGCTGATGATTGTAAAAAATGTTATCTAGGAGATTAGTTCTTGCTGCTTCTGTTATTGTTGTTGTTATTGTTATTGTTATCGCTGTAATTGTTGTCGTTATTGTTATCGCTGTTGTTGTTGCTTTTGTTGGTTACAGTAGGTCTATCTCTGATACTTTTCTCATTGTCTAACCAGTGGTACCAACTCTCACAGTGACGAAGCTAAAGAATGAAGGACCCAGGAGACGGACTGACCCTGACGGCAGCTCTCACGAAGAGAGGAAGGTGGGACAGTGAAAGATCGAAAGACGACATAAAAACTGCTGATGAACGGGGAGAGGGAAACCGTTGTCGAGCAGGGAGTGCAGCGCGGCCACACCACACTCGTTGATCAGAATTGTCAACTCTATGCATTCTGGGCATTAGGAATGGGTACCAATTTTCTGCGCATGTTTTGAGGGTGATGTTTCTTCTATTCAATGCAGAAACTGATACTCTGATTGTAGAGTATAATAAAAGACCTCCGGTGCCGTCCAAACTGTGACCCGTTACTCAACTGACTCGTTAAAGCTCAGAAATAGGTTTAGATTCTGCACTGAAATAGGCATGTCATATGTAATTGCAATCATGTCTTAACTCTCCAACATGGTCAAGAATTTTCAGGTGTTGACCGCACGAAATATTCTATAGCAGCGCAAAGGGATATTATTTCCGATATAGCAATGACCACTTCATAATGTGACAACTGAATCGCTTCCTAATTAAAAAGGCTCAGGTGTTTTCTGATATCTGTTGGTGGTATCGTTTCCTTTTAAAGTATCGACATCGTTTCTCGTGCAAATTGTCTAATTGAATTCAACGATTTCTAATTATCATAGGATTAGGATGTTATAACGCAATTAGTATGCCAGTAGAATTAACATGAATGCCATCACGCAATGTATATTAGCATTTAATTCATTCATAATCTATTCTACAGTATGGCACCGCAAACCTAGTGACATATGGGTTGTGACCAAATCAGGTCCAAATATTTTCGGATTCTTGTCTACGATTTTCATCTACGTTGTATATGATAGTTGATCCACCAATTGGATATTGCAAAAATAATTGCAAACTTCGTAAATGAAGGTCGTTTTTGAATGGGAGCCAAATGAAGACTAACGGGTGTGCCTGGAAAACAATGAACTGTAAGACTAACGGGGGGTGCCTGGGGAAACAATGAAGTGACTTTAAAGACTATTTGACAAGGTTTTCTGGCGTTGACATAATATTAATTGAAGGTTACATCACCATTACTACGTCACCATTACTACGTCACCATTACTACGTCACCATTACTACGTCACCATTACTAGACAGGTCTGTGCCACGGCTACATTTGACAAAATTTCTACCTATCCACTCAAAACGAATCCCCACAGGTTTGAAGTTTTGAAAGTGACAAAGTTCTATTCTTGTAAGTTAAATTTGAAAACCAAACAAACATCAGAAATAGTCAATATACTCGAAACCATCAAATTGATACTTTCACAAGAAAATTTACATTGCTGTATTGTAGTCAGTTTTTACACATTAGTAACAAAACCACGTGCTAATTCGCACCTGCAAAGGACTGTGGCCCGTGAGAAATATAGTCTTGTGGAGGAAAAAAAGAAACGCATTTTGTGAAAAAAGATTTATTTTCATAATAAAATCAAAGTATTAACTAATACGCTGGTGTGGTGCATGGGTTTAATAAAATTGTCTACTCTGTAAGTAATGTTTCACTGACCACAAGAGATACGTTTTTTAATTCAGTTCCCTAGATCCAGCGATAAAAGTATGAATCTTTTGAGACATCCAGTTGAGGTATCAAACTACAGAAAAAATAAGTCTGGTAAGCAAATTCCAGTATTTGGCTTACGTTTTTTCTGTATATAGATACAGGGATCTGCGGAAGGAATTCTTTATGGATCCGATTTGAAAATTGCACGTTGTAAAGGATCTCAAAAGCAGGCTTGAGCTCAGTATTTGAAATTGAAATGCAACTTTAAGTATTGGGAAACGTGTATAACAGCCAGCAGCACTGATTTTTCTCGATGGCTCATGTTGAGAGCGCGACCTGGTGGACGTTTACTATTCTCCTTTGTCAGGTACAGTCATCGTCGTCTTTGGGGACGTTTATCAATTAAATCCTAATTGGCTGTGTGAAATCCAAGCGATGCGAGCGATAGACTATTAACAGTGTGTATCCCTTGGGTTGTGCATTTGTGTAAAAATTTCATAGCTAAATTAACTGATCGCTGCTCAAATTCCGACACTCGATGTCTCTAGGGGTAAAACTGTTTGAATAGGTGTTGTGATAAAAAACCTATGCTGTCTTCATTAGCTGGGGTTCCTTTATGTGTTCCAGGCTGGCGGGGTAGAATAATATTGCAGATTCCCCAAGGAAAAGAGGTGTCGCTGGAGACAACATTCAAAGTGCGTTGCTGCCGCTGGCATCCGATGGATCTGAAAATACGCTAAGATTATTTCTACTGTGAACTCTGCTAACATGCGCATGGTAGCGTAGACGTATTGCTATACGTGAATAATAGCTCTTTGTCCGACCACTCCCTAGATACCAAATATCAGCAACAATCCAACAAAGACAATCAGCAATGAACTAACTTCACATCTGAAAGTTGGTTTTCGAATACATGACAAGTACTGCACGTATATACATTTATGTTCATATGCCTAATGCGAAGCTGCACACGTACCTTTTCCGAACAAAGGCACGCGCGCCTATGTGCGAAGCCTGTGGGAAACTTACACAAAACCGTGGAGCAAGCATATCCAGAAAATGAGCAAAGATATTTTCAAAACTATCTTTGATATAACAGGCCCGCAGCAAGGCAAAAAGTATTGGGGTGGGGGGGCACAAACCATTTCGACAACCCCCCCCCCCATCGCCACCACGTCCGCCACCCCCTCCCCATCGCCCCCGTCCTCCCATATTTGTACCGAATCTCCCACGTCCGCCCTAAGTGGGGAGCACAGTGGCGGATTTAAGGGTGGTCAAGAGGCCATGGCATCCCCTAAAGTTCTCCCAGATTTCATTTGGCAGTTCGGGGTTGCGAATTTCTCAGACGGGTAAAACCATGGCTAATACTCTGCCCCCTTGGCTGCCGCAAGCAAAATGAAACAGCAATAGCGTGAAGCGTGAGGATATATAAAGGTCAATAACTAGAACCGGTAGCGGATGAGGGGGGCTCAGTCCCCAGACCGCGGCGGAACCGTGACCCCGTTTTTTTACTTCACCGATAGATTTTCTGAACAGAAGGTCCACATCCCCAAACCCCGCAACTTTTAGGCCGCCTATGCAAATGCAATTGCGCTTTGCCCAATTCTCCGAGGCAACATGTTGCCCCTCTTATGGTATCCTAGATCCGCCACTGACATCCCTAGTTGAAGCACGACCGGTAATGGGGAAAAGGATAGTGTGTCCCAAAAATGTACACAATTCCTAAACGCATGGAGTACGAATTCAGTTCCCGTGGATTACTGAGATTCTGCGCGCCGGGCCTACTGCAGAGTTACATCGTTTTAACTTGGGTACGTCAGTCATGACGTGCACGAGAATCAGGACAAGCAATCAATTCAGTTATGAAGAACAAAAATTCATTGCTCAATAATACTGGAAGCTAAAAACACCAAGGATGTGCAAAGACAACCTTTCCAAGCAATGAGTTTAATTTCATTTATATAAGCATTTTTAAAACGTTTTTTCGATCTACGGTTTGTGCGTCTGAATTTCATCATTGTCTTTGAGAGTGGTTTTTTGTATGCAAAAATCGTCTAAGTGTACTTTACTATTTGGGGATCGGATTATAGAGATAGATTATAGACAAAAGGACATTTCCCCCGAACTGCTCCCCCGAGAGAGGGTACCGTCTGAAATGGGACACCTTAAGATGAAAGGCTAAACATCATTAAGCGTGGAAAAAGAGTGAACGATGCAGGGAATCACCTCCTTCAACATGAAAGCCGGTTGCACGATTTCACAAAAAACAGGAAAATAGAGGTAATCGATTAAAACATTGGGTCCTCTCTCCGTGAGCGGGAACCTTAAAAATTTGTCAATAAAAACACAAAAAGGGTGGCCATTTGAGTGTCATCAATAGCCTCAAATAAGAGCGGGCCTCTGAATCTGAAAATATCTATATTTTCAAATATCAGAAAATTCCCACCAATTGATGTTATCTGTCAGGTTATCAATTTTTCTAAAGTAATATACTGTTTCGAGAAAAAATAAAGCGAAATTTGTCTCCGTTATCCGTTGACAGAAAGTGGCATCTGGAAAATTATAGTTTTCCATTCGCAAAATTGATTTATTGAATTTAAAAATCCAGTAAATTAGTACGCTCCACAAAAGCTTGGCTTCACAAATTTTCTCGATTTTTTGAAATATATGTGTGACTGATTTCGTGCACGTTTTCCAGTGCGTTTAGACGACCTGTGCTGCAAAAGCGGGGACCCTAACGACAATGTCCTGGCCAGGGTCCTCAAAGGGTAAACCATGCACTGATGCAGAGTTGTTAAATGTTCTCTTGAATTTCTCTCTTATCCGTATTTCGCAGTCTTTCTTTTCTCAACTGTCCCCAGCGTCACGCCTATGTCGGTTGCCACGGTTTAACCCAGACGCTTGAAAATTTTTGGAGGGCCAGTGCCCCCCCCCCCCCCCCNCCCCCCCCCCCCCCGGCCCCCCGTTTCCTACGCCCCTGTATAACAGAAGGTCGGCTTATCCGTTAAAATGAATGTTCACGGCTTCGGAAGGTCAAAAATTCTAAACTTCAAAGTAAAATATAATAAAGAGTGATTTGTTAATCCTAAATAAGCACCTTTTAAGGTGTTAAAACACTTTTTAAAAGTACTACAATGTATAAAAGACATAAAAGTATCCTGTTAACAAAGGAGAGACACCCACCAGCTCTTTTATGAATCTTGAGTGTTGTGCCTGTAAATACAAAAAAACGGAGTAAATATATCAAAAAACATATTGTTTCTAGTACAAAGGATAAGGTTCTAAGAATGCGCATGTGCGATGTTAAGTTCAGATTTTGGAGCTGGTATCCTTTTGAAAAGTTGGGGTGTAGAATCAGTTGCTCTAGTGTCATCAGCCTCTATTGAATTTTTCACATAGCTCCTGTCTGAGATTTTTCCTAAGCTGAAAATTATTATCTTAATCATTATAATTATGATTATTATTACTATCTTTGACCACTAATTGCCACTTCAAACTGACTGGATTCACAATTTTTATACTCTGTTAAGAATATTCATCATATTCGTCATTTTCAAGTAAACACCGTATCCATTCAGTACCTCAAATAAGGATAAAATTATTTTCTTTCTTAGTTGTTGTGTAACCTCATGAATAATAACTGAAGCTATGATTGGTCAGTTATAATAAATTGTATTTTCCTGATGCTGACTGGACGAATGGATAATTCCGTCAAAAGCTGTTATGCCACGCCCACCATATTTACTGTTGTGAAGTCTCGCAAGCAAATATGGTTTAATTCTCTACAGTCGCAGTACAACAGCAGCCCAGCGTTCCGGAGACCTATGAAACTCGCGAAAACGCAAAATCACAAAAGACTTGATTCATAAAATATCGCAATGCATTACAAGCGAAGCCAGTGATTAGAGGGCCTATACTCATGAAATGCTTGCGTCTATGCAGCCCAGGTGTTCCCGAAGACATTTCACTGAAACTGTTACCGCATATGGAACCACACAATCATAGTGTCCTGGAGAGGAGGCGGAGGTTAACTGTTACAGTCAGCGGTGTATCTGCGATTCCAAATCTTTGAATCTTTTCATAAATAACTAACCAATTGACATCAACTAAACTTCATTTAGATATCAGGTCGATTCACATAGCTAGGTACAGTGGTTGTTACTTATAGTTTTGCAATAAACTCAGTGTTCAGTGACACGATTAGGTATGCCGTTAAGGTATTCCATAGCAGAAATGTAGATGAAGAAAAACTGTCTTCACGCGACAAGACAGTTCAAAGTTTTTCGTAGTTACTATTGGCATGAACGGTTGGAAATAAGAAAATGCCTAAAACGAATCTTAGGTGTCATTGAGGCCACGTGCGCCGATGAGTTCCACATATTTTATTGTTGGTTTAAAAGAAAACATCCGTGAAAAGTTGTCAATGTAGGAGGGTTATGAGCAGTCTGTTTCTTTAGTCAAATGTCTACCGAACTATAGACTTTAACTCAATAAGTGGATATTTCCGTAGAATTTGATTTGTGACTCTTTATCAATCTGACTATAATTTGGTCTCGTTACCATTATCACATTCATAAAAAAGTTTACACGAAATATTTTTAAAGAAAATGAAAATAGTCCAAAACAAGTGTTTATTTTGTGGACTCGTAGAAACTTTTAATCACTTGTTTTTGGAATGTGAGCATGTACTTTCTTTTTGAAATAAATTACAAACTTGGACTTCAAACGTCGTTGGAGATAACCTGTTACGGGCTGAAAATTTTGTTTTGCTATTTCCATACTTTGGAAATCATGGCTACGAAATTAATCACATATTAACGTTAGCTCAGTACTTTATATATACTTGTTCGAAGTCTTCATGTATTCCTATACTTCAGAGATTTCACCGAATTTTATTTGACACTGTCAAGACACGGAAAAGTATGAAATCTAGAGAATTACCCCCTGACTTGCTGGTATTTTTTGAAACCCTTAAACATTCAGTATAAATTCAAGCAGAGCTGGAATGTGTGAATGTGAGAGTGAATGTGTTTTTGTTTGTTTTCTTTTCTACTGTATTTCATTGTTAATTACATTTTATGCAAATAAACTTATTAAAAACATGTCTTTTTAGAAAAAAATCTACAATTGAAATCTCAAAACTGCCTATAGTTTTCTAGATTATCATTTCGTTTTCGTTAGATTATGTTCATGAAAGTTGTACTGCTATATTTTGATAACCTCTCATGGAAAAGTGGAACATTTAAAAAATTCGTAATAGCGTTTTAGTCAACAGTACATAAAGCACGACATTTAAAACTTTCATAGGAATCCGATCAGCTGCTTTTGAGAAATAATGTTCCGAAGTTAGCCTTATTTGGAAATTTTTCTAGGGTCCTTAGACTTAAGGGGAATTTACTTCACTATTGACTGGTTAGTCACGTGACGTGTATTCCTGGGCGTAAATGCGGATGATCGTGTGGTCTACCACTGTTGACTGATTAGTCACGTGACGTGTATCCGTGAATGCAGATGATCGCGAGGTCTAACACTGTTGACTGGTTAGTTGTGACATGTATTCCCGGGCCTGAATGCAGATGATCGCGAGGTCTACTACGTGGTTTTATATCCTGCAAGCTCCTCTCAGTGTTCGTACTCCCTAAATCGTTGATATGAATTGTAAATGCTCTAAGGTCATCCAAAAACCGCCTTTCTGCTTTCGTTAGCAACGAATGTTTGGGTCTAAATGGAGGACGATCTTTTTGTTCCATTTTCCGCGCCCAAATTGGCTGCTAGTACTAGCTTGATCGACATTTACATATCGCCAGTAGGCTATACTTGATTGCACGATTGACCTTTGTTACGTTATCAAAACTGTCAATAAGTATACTGGAAAAAAAAAGAAAAGGCCAAAAAATATTGAAAGTGAGTGCGCGTTAGGCAAGTTTAGTGAGCAACTGAAATGAGCAAAATAAGGCTCTGGTTTAAGGTATTTAGTATCCTAGAAAAATGTCCAAATTTGGCTCTATTCGGAACATCAGAAATGACATGGGAGTCATATAAACTTTAGGTTACGTTTTATGTAATACCATCTGTTAGTTTTTAAAATGTCCCATTTGTGCATGAGGAGTTATATCAAATAGGAAATTCGTGATTGTCCTGAAAAAACACCAAGTTGCTTGATATAATGGCATTTTTATGATTTCGTCTTAAGCATTTATATAAAAAATTTGATCATGTTTTGATATCATTTGCTTTGAGTGTACCTTGAGTCAAGTGACCATGACTTTTGAGTAAGATCTAGAAGGCACATTGACAGCGAAACTACTTTATCAAAAACACGCCCGATCTTGTTGACTAGAAATGTTCAAGTTAAAATCTGAAAAACGCTATCACAGTTCTCTAGATTATCATTTGGTTTTCGTTTTATGCAACTTTCGATTTTTCAAAAGAATATTAAAAGTCCTATATTTTGGTAACCCCTCGTACAAAATTCGAAAGCGTTTTGGAGTAGTGTCTAAACTTTCATATGCATGAATCCGATCAGCCATTTCTGAGTTATATGTTGCTCCTGCTAAGTTGGACAAGTTTGTAATTTTTCTGGAGTCCTTAAAGAAATCTCGTCGTAAATGAAGTGTGGCAAAGAGAAATAGAAAAAGGGACTAAAAGTTGACCTATTAACCTTATGAATGTAAAATCTGCATTTAGTCTTCGTTAACTGGTTAAAAACGAAACAGAATTAAGGTTTTTACACTCATAAAATGGGTCTTATAATATTCCATCACGTGATAGGATTCCACCTATCAACAAAAACAACATTGAAACGATCAACGACTCAAGAAAATGGTTCTGAATTTACTGGGATTGGACAACACTAGAATGGTGAATTCGAAAATGGCACATTTAGGCATTCGCTGTGACTTGAGTTCGCGGGAGAGCGTGGTAATGTTTTTGACCCCCAAAGCGCTTCGGTTAAGAATTCGACATTGGCAGTTAAAGCAAAGGTGATGTGCATCTTGAATTACAAAGATATCAATGGTTACATTTGACAGATATTGCGTTGCAGCGCTGAATATTGAACTCGTCAACAATAAACGGGTTTAAAGATATTATGTCTCATTAAATTGTGAATATGCAAATGAAGTACCAGTTTAGGCCTACAAACAACCCCGGGCGTGAGTTCAGTAACGCTAGGACCTACGCTAGGACCTAGCTAAAATCTAATCAAAGTCACGCATTCTCATTCAAAATACACGTCAATGTCTCGCGTAATCTCTCGAAGTCTTGCTTTTTACCGAGGTGATAGAATTACTGAACGGGAGGCGGGTCTCTTGGTGTCCCGGAATCCATCCGAGAACCAGTTACCATTACAATCTCATGAAAATCTCGTTTTTCGAGACTATTTTTATGTAAACTAGTATGGTAATATGTCATCGTTACCCTGATAAAATATGGCACAGTTTTTATTATTTGTTCATTTCACTATCAAATAACGATTGCATAATACCAGGAATTACTAGGGGTTTTTATATGTTTACAGCTGTTTTTAAGTGAATCAGTTGTGGTAGTTTTTAAAGCGCATTATATTTACAAATTGTTTCCTTTCCTGATTATACTTGTATACACAGTTTTCCAAGAAGTCACACGGTGGCGTTTGCTACTATTTTTTAAAAAATATTCACGGTTTTAATGAGACATAGCATTTTTAACCGCCTAAAACTTCCACAGTCATGTAATGAATCAGCCAGGCTACCTTTGGTAATTGATTGTCAGCAAATCAGTCCCGGCAATTTTTAAATTCATTAACTAAAATTCACAGATTTACGGTTACCTTGGAGTTGTATTTCAGCATTAATTAAGCAAGTGTCCAGGCAATCATTAAGTATGTAACTTAACGGGAAGTGACGTAGTCGGACCTGTTTCTTGACTTATATTGATCGTAGGTAACTCGTTGAATACAGTCCTGCGTTTGAATGCAGAAATAACTGCGGGAAAATCATTGTTAGGAGAACTACTGTAGTTCGCAATTGCTGGAGGTATAGTTAATAATGACACAGTCCTAATTGCTGGAGGTATAATTAATAATGACACAGTCCTAACATTCATGAATTTCACCCTCACCTGTCTAAAACACAAAAATCAAAATTATTAGTCTTTTTCTGACTATCATTAATCGGTCTCATGATTCCTTACTGTGACAGGATTCTATTCTCGTTACCCCTACAAGAACATCGCAGACATCAGCGACTCGAGAAAACGCTTCCTAGTTTAGTATGCCAAATGCCCTAAACATTGTGAATTACTACTGAGAAAATGGCGCATATATGATAGTCGGGCTACCCATTGCTGCCGATAGCGCAATTGGAATTCTATCACATTAAGGAAAATTATGAAGCCTATTTTATGAGAGTAAAATGTCGCATTCAGTTTTTTCTTTTTAACCGGTTGAACTGGGCGAATTGAAATCTTTACTTCAACATGCCTGATCACTCTAGGAGCGGGCCTTACTCAAAAAGCTCAGTATTTCGCCGTTGTTTGCACTGGATACAATACTTGTCAAGCGCCTCGGAGAAACAAAAACACCAGAAAAGTAGGAAAAGAGATGAAAGTCCACTTAAAAGGCAGATACAACCAAACATTCGGCGAATGCACAATTCATAGCTCTGAACGTACCCCGTGAATCCAAGTAAACGCCGGGTCCATATTCTCAAAAATTCGAACACCCCATTTAGGCTGGGTGCGCACATGCTTTTACGACATGTCCTTTAACCTTTTCAGAAAAATGATAACTGAAATAGTCACCGACTTCTTGCGTTAAGACTTTGTTTGCAAATAACAGATGTCAGTGTAGTACAGTTGCTTTTTAACGATAACCGTAAAGCAGGTGCGGTTTCTGTACAGAGAAATATGGCGAGTTACCAGTTGTACAGAAATACGACTCTTGGTCATACTTTACAAGAAAGTCTAGATGAACTTATTCAGGTTTGTGTCGTTTTGTTGTGACCTGAAAATGCGTAGTGGTTTGTGTTTTGAAAATCAGCTGCTTCATAACCCCCTGACGCGAGCAGTGTTGGCCAGTTGCCGATTTGGGCTAATGAAATGTCATGAAGAACGAAGGACTGTTCGAAAAAAGTTTGTTTGCGGGAGTATTTGTTCGAGTGTGGAAGAGTTGAAGACATCAGCGGCCTCCTAAGGTGTCCTTCTATGCGCAAAAGTGGTTATAGCAATGTGACTTTGATGGTTTAATCAATGCGAGTCATAATTCGTCGAAAAGCTTCCGGCGCATGGAAGGCCTATTTCATTGATTTGATGGCAACCGACTCTACTCACTGCCTAGTACTGGGGCCAGTTGAGTAGTTGAGACGGTGGTACTGTCTGCTCACTCCCTAGTACTGGGGCCAGTTGAGTAGTTGAGACGGTGGTACTGTCTGCTCACTCCCTACTACTGGGGCCAGTTGAGTAGTTGAGACAGTGGTACTTTCTTACTCATTGATTGATTAGAGAGCTAGTTTCATCCACAGAATAACCCTAAAGCAGGGACTGCTTTACTAGTATGTGACTGCCGGAGGGTTCACTACTCGGAGGATTCACTTCTCTGAGGGTTCACTACTCCACCGAGTCACTACTCTGAGTGTTCACTGCTCATAAGGTCTGCTATTGATCTGGAATTGACATGCATGCAGTGTCCATTTAGAGGAGACTGTCATGGACATGGTAACTTTACTGTCATTATATTACAAGCAATTTCATAAAAAAAAATTTAAACCATAACAATACAAGCATTTACTCCAGTGTGCCGTCCATAATCACATGAATGACTAACCGAGAAGAGTAATTATTCCCTATGAAAGCCTTTTACTGAACCTTGTGACTTCTCGCTGAAGTTCAGTACAATTAGCTGTGAACAATATGCATCTGTCCATCAACTTCACCAGTGAATCTGAGCAGGAGTCGTGCTTACCTTTTCTAGATGTCTTGGTTAAACGTGAGAATAACACCGTTGTTAACATATGTGTATCGTAAGACCAGTTTTTCTGGGCTTTATCTTAAATTTCATAGTTTTGTACTGATCCAATACAAGAGAGGTATAGTCAATCGCTTGTTACACCATGCCTGGAGATTTTGTTCCACCAATTTAAGTTTTGATAGTGACGCAAGAGCTCTAAGATTTTCCAGTTATTGTGTGCCAATGGTTAACCTCTGAATTTTCTGAATAGCTGTAAAAGGCACTTCCTTTCAAAAATGAATGAAGCAGATAAGGTAGCTGTTATTGGACCCGAGAAAAAGAAAGTTTTCTTTTCTCTTGGTTACACCAGGCCTAGTAATATAAAATTGAAACATCAATTATCTCGCCTTATTCATTGCATAGACCCAGTCGTTGAGCTGATAGTTGTTTTCAAACCTCTTTGGAAACTTTCCAACATGCTATGTAAATTAAAGTCACCCATCCCTTTATTGAACAAGAGCAATGTTGTTTATAAGGTTGAATGTGACAACTGTAAGGAATTCTATATTGGACAGGCTGAAAAAACATCACACCTCAGAGAAAAGCAACATATATAGGCACTATGCTAGCAACAATCACCAAACCAATTCAGTTAGTGTTATCTCCAGAGAAACTAATAAGGAATTACTGTACATTAAAGAGCCATTGGCTATTCAGAACCAGCATGCTACTGATTCTCTGAACAACATGCAGAGCTCAGTGACCCTGCAGCTATGGTGATGACCAGCTACTGACTACTCTGTATCTCTCAATTCACTTCATGGATGTCACCTGACCTGTATGTTGGCACTTGCTGTCCTTTGTAAATATGATCCTGATGATGTCTAATGAATAGATGAAACGTTGATTTAACATAAACTTCTTCATTTGTGCGGCGATTGTCCAGTTTTTAATTTAGCTGTGAGTTATGTATTATTTTTGTTGAATGTAATTTTGTATTAGCACATCATCATGTAAATACTATTGTGCATCTGAAGCATTTTTGTGTAATTTAAGTAGTGTATCTGTAGTATTTCGTTGGAGTTTTATTGCCTCCGTAGACATTATTTATCTACTGCCTCCAATAGATGGCACTGCATACCTTGTCAGCTCTTACACCTACACCTCCTCAGCTGTTGAGTATTTTACATTTGATTGTTATAGGTGGTTGGGTGAGATTTATTCTTTATTTGGTGAGTGTTGCACATGGGATACAGTTTTGTTTTCTTTGTAGTTCTCACGATGTGATGGTCAAGTTTAAAACATCATGACGAAATACACTTGTTCGTCTGCCTAGTACAGGTCTTCATGTTACTAATTGAGGGACTGATTAAATGAGCGAATTTTCGGACTGCCACTGTGCCCCCTAGTGACAATTTTAGTTTTCTGAGCCTCTATATCTGCCAAGTTCTTTTACAGATTTTCAAAAAAATTGGTAGATTGTGTTACCGGTATTTCTATTATAGGATACAACAACACTTTCCCCTTTACAGACGAATGCTATGTATTATGCGCCACCTAGTGTCCATTGTTATTAATTTTGCATCTTACTAGCTTTTATGACTTTATGTGAAAAAGTTTTCATTCTAACAAAGATTTCAGATTACAAAATTTTTAGTAAGCTTTCCAACTTTCCAAAAGTATTAGAAAATATTGCAAACAAATGTATAGTATGGTATACTTTTCTTAACTGAAGGCATTTACAAAGTGACAATTTAGGTTTCTGTTTGTATGGCTTTATGCCTACCTAGTTCCTTGAGAAATTTGGCAAAATTTTCTATTGAGGAGACTATGACACATTTTTTGCCTAGTCTCAGTATCAACCAATTTGGTATATTTGTTCCATTTGAGGGTAATATGTCTGATGTTGAATTTGACGAATCCAACTAAAGTGGCATCCCCTGTAGGCAAGATTTTTTTTGCGTATGATTGTATATCTACCATGTGTTTTGATGGATGTTCACAAAATTTGTTAAATAAGTTTCTACCAAGAACACCACAGAATTTGCCTTGTTTCAGAAGGATTTGTCCCCTTTTTATTAAATGATCGTTGTGAACAGCCCTAGAAGCACCATCTGTAGTGCATTCATTTCAACGCTTTGTGTTGCTCTAGTATATAATGAGTGACAATAAAAATATCATAAGTAGCTTATGTACCATTAGCATATTAGCAGTTACTTCTACTCTCTCTTGTTAATGCTATTATTTTGTCTACAATTTCAGTGTGGTCAGATCACGCCAAATCTTGCCCTTAAAGTTCTGCTACAATTTGACAAGGCAATCAACAATGCACTGGCTAGCAGAGTGAGAAACAGAGTCAATTTCAAGGTTGGTACAAACCCAAAGGTCAAGAATCAAAAATCTCACACAGAGGAAAATGTGGTGACATTTAAATATCAGAAGTGAATATATCAGGACCCTTGCTCACCTGGAAAGAGAGGTGCTTGTGCCTTCTGAGACATTTTTTGTGTGAGAGGGATAATGTAACCCCAGTTGCCATCAGTTTTATTATCAGTGCCAGATGGCACTGACTGGAGTTCTAGTTACTACAACTAGTGTTTTGTGCTGGTTTCCAACTGCCCAACGCACTCCTTAGAGCAGACCACCCTTCAGCTCATATAACTTTCTTGGAGTGTTATACTAGTCTAGGTAGTAGAGATATTAGTGAACCCACTACTATCATAAATGACTTTCTTTGCTCAATAGCATGTGAACACCCCTGCACTTGTCATAAACTAATCTAAACTCAGTTCTCCACACTGAGGCTGTAAACATTGGAAAGACATGGTTGTGAAGTGAGGATTTTTGCATCTAGTAAAGCCTGAAGCTGAGGGTCTGTGCATGTTAAAAGTGAAGTTATTTTAACTTTGATGAGGAATTAGTTAGTCATTGGAAGGAAATTTTTGGGCCTGACCAGGGGAATTAACTGTCATTTTTTAGTATTTTTAGAGTGGAATAAATCCTATGTTTGACCCCAAAATCAAGACATTAAAGTCCCTGTGTATCAGTTTGGCTCATGTTTTCTTGTTTCGACAATTTTACTTAATATTTACAATATTTTAGTATGATTCTTAAGCTGCCAAGATGGACACTTAAACTAGTGCAAGTTGCCCCTCGTGCAACCTGCGCCATTTTAATTGACTGTGAGGACAAAACTAGTGCAACGTGACTGGTGTGACAACTTACCCCAATTATTGGAGGTAGTTTGAATTGACACTGGTTTGACAACTTACCTCATTTATTGGAGGTAGTGTGACTTGACACTGGTGTAACAACTTAGCCCAGTTATTGGAGGTAGTTTGAATTGACACTGGTTTGACAACTTACCTCATTTATTGGAGGTAGTGTGACTTGACACTGGTGTAACAACTTAGCCCAATTATTGGAGGTAGTTTGAATTGACACTGGTGTAACAACTTAGCCCAATTATTGGAGGTAGTTTGAATTGACACTGGTTTGACAACTTACCTCATTTATTGGAGGTAGTTTGAATTGACACTGGTGTAACAACTTAGCCCAATTATTGGAGGTAGTTTGAATTGACACTGGTTTGACAACTTACCTCATTTATTGGAGGTTGTGTGACTTGACACAAGTGTGACAACTTACCCCAACTTATTGGAGGTAGCGTGACTCGACACTGGTGTGACAACTTACCTCACTTATGGCCCACTTGGTGCCTGTGTGGACAGCATAATGGGGCAAGGCACTAGCAATTTGCAATGCGCAGTAGATAAAAAAATCCAAAAACTCCTAGGAAACATAGCAAACCCTTGTTTACTTGAACTCCCACCATTCTGCAGTTGTGTGACTGGGAATACTAAACCTGCTAGAATGACATGCACAGAATGATTTGCACCCTATTCCACTTCTTTGACACTTTTGGGATTGTCGTCTGGACATGCCGTTAGTTTAAGAGCCCACCTGGACAGAGCTAAAAATTATACAAGTAATCAGTGGACAATTGTTTTAAGATGTTTATCTGAACTGATTGATAGTGTCTTTTTGTACACTTGCAGGGTCACTTGAACACATACAGGTTCTGTGACAATGTGTGGACATTTGTTCTCAATGACGTGGAATTCCGTGAAGTACAAGAAATTATCAAAGTGGACAAAGTAAAGATAGTTGCATGTGATGCTAAAAGTAAGTTGAACTTTGAACCATCTTTCTGCTTGTCAGTTTGTGTTTTGTTGTGTCAAGCCATACCAGTTCATTACTTCACTTTGCACAGTTGTGTGATAACTCACTCATGTTTCCATGAAAATTTTGTCATGGACTGGTTTTTGTTTTTTAAAGCTGTCGAGACTCAGCTACCCCATCTTGTGTTTGGTGGCGAAACCAGCTTATTTTTTACATAGCCATATTGCTTTCATATTGTTAACCCAAAATCATAGAAGTCGCACAAAATGATAATTGTTCAGAAGAAAAGAATTTTGTGCGACTTGTATGATTTTGGGTTTACTTACTCCATAGTTAGAATGTGTTTTATCCATGAGATCAGTGCTTAATAAAATTTAGGAAGATGTAAATTAGGACAAATAAATGAGGTCAATGAGAAGAGAAGTGAATTGGTAAGAACTGAATTGGTAAGAACTGAATTGTGGTTGATGAGAGGTGAACTACAGCTCATTAGAAAAGAATTGTGTTAATGAGAAAAGGATGATGTTAATCGGAATGCTCATGTGGACATTGTGTCAGAAAGATTAGCAGCGATGAATGACACATGAGAATTGAGAAAAAAAAGTGTGCCGATGCAGTCTGAAGCAATTAATAGGAAATTCATTTCAGGGGGGGGGGGCGTAGGAAAGGCGTAAACAGGATTGCCAATGTTATTAACAAGAATGCCCTTGCCGATCATGAGGGAGGGGATCGACAGCCCTGTCTGTGTGAGGAAGGGGATTGGCAGTCCTGTCTCTGTGAGGAAGGGGATTGGCAGTCCTGTCTCTGTGAGGGAGGGGATTGGCAGTCCTGTCTCTGTGAGGAAGGGGATTGGCAGTCCTGTCTCTGTGAGGGAGGGGATTGGATGCTCTGTCACTGTGAGGTCATATCATTCTAGGCAACACGTAGCCCCTCGGTTGGCCATTTAGGGGCTACAATACTTACATTCTCTTTCTGTACACATTTCCTTACATGTATTTTAAGCAGGTGGTTGGCCAAATCCGGCCACCGATTTTGAGTTTTCACCTCGTCAAAAATACATTCCACATTTAAAACTATCATTTAAAAAAGTGCTTACTTTCATCATTGGTCCTTTCTACTTCTATACATATCTACGATGAAGCTTAGTTGTGAGAATTAAGTTGACTTTGGCGAAGAATTCCAACTCCACTTTTTTGATTGCTGTTAACGTTTTCACGGCGCGTGATAATCACAAAGTATGTCAACTGAGTCACGTGAGTTAGGTAAAGGCTAGGGCGAGACTGAGCGAAGCACGTGACACTTGCAAAATAGCACTGTTGGAAAGGTATCAGGTGAAATTCGTAAAGATTTATGTCCCTTGGACTTTTTATTTGTCAACATCCGTGATTTCACATATACTAACTTCTTCAAAATGGCACCCGGTAAGAGAAACTCTAGCAAACTATGACAGATTTTCATCAATTTGTTCAAGTTTTGCTGACTAAATTGTATCCAGTCATGGTATGTGTTAATAATAACTCTGTGTTCCTATATGTATGATTCATTTGATTTTATTTGCTGTATTTTGAAATGAGTAACTTTTTGTGGGGCTGTACTATCGCCCCTGTATGCCTTCGGCATCCAGGGCTATGTAATTGCCTAATATCATTCCTCACAATTGTTTGAGATCTCAATCTTCGGTTCATTGTTGCCATATAAGGATCGCAGTGCTTTTGGTGAGTGACTGCAGAGGCAAAAGATAAACACTGTTCATCAATGAAATGATTATTTACTTTCATTCACTCACTTATGTGCATGTTCACTGTACATCTGGAACTGTTTTGGCATTGCAAAGTCAACTAGCCAGTTCAACAATTAAGGTCGAGTCTAGCTTGTGGCATTCTTTGAAATCAGTCAATAGTTATCTGCACTAGAAATCAGGTGACTTAAAGCCCAATCCACTGTTCCTGTAAACAAATTTTTGGTTACAAGACATTATTTGTGTTTCCTGAATTTTTATCCATTTATATGCTGGATAACTATTGCACGTAAAAACCATCTTCTGCATTAAAGTTGAGTCTTTATATGATCCTCAACTGATATATGACAATACATATTTTAATTTAAACCGGTTATAAACCTGCCTGACAGCACAAAAATCTACTCGTGTGCAATTATAAAATTGGTCTCAAACTGTTACTTAGTGAAGAGAGAGGCGATTTCAGGTGTATGAAAGAATTTAGTTTTTTATTGGCGAGACCAAGCTCTACAAGTTGGCTTGTACAACTATTATTACAATCTATTGGTCTATTTACACCGAGCTCTAGACTATATACACTGTCACGACGTTTCGGTGGGTCTCTTCTCCGAACATCGTCACGAACATCGTCAGGTGTTTCCGCGTTCTTAGATGAACGAGCACGGATACGTGGTGTGATTTTTTTTGTGCGAGGCAGGATTTGAACCCACAGCTTCTGAAACTAGATAATTCGAGTCCAGCTCCTTAACCACTTCACCACAGAGTCATCCAATTACTTAGAGGGAATTTTATTATACTTAAACCTTCCTAAGTAGACTGAGCCAGGTGTCACTTGGTTGTTTGCTTGGCTGACTGAAGACATTGCCTAGTACTTTCATGTACATGGCTTCCTTGATCTTTCTCTTGGTCCAACCTGTTTCACTATCCAGTATTCGGGTGTTATTCCACTGGATGTTGTTCTAAGAACACCTGACAATGGCCGGAGAAGAGACCGACCGAAACGTTGTGACAGTGTATAGACTAGAGGTCGGTGTAAATGGACCAAAAGATTTTTATGCGCCCACATATTTATATGTGGACGCATTATGCCGTCATCTCTGTCCGTCCGTCCGTCCGTCCGTCCGTCCGGGCGGCGTCCGCTGCTCTATCTCCAAAACCCTTTGACATACGTTCATGAAATTTGGAACATATGTTCCATTCATGAATGGGACGGCATGTGCGAACTTTCGGACGGATCCGACTACCGGTGTGCCCCCTAGTGGCAATTTTAGTTTTTTACGCTTACCTTTGTATCTTCAAAAGTATTGAACGGATTTTCATGAAATTTGGTATGTAGGCACCTATTAGTGAGATGACGCTATCCTACTGTTTTCAGATGGATTCGACGTAGTTTGCGCCACCTAGTGGCCATTTTTACTGTTTTCGAGTCTGTATTTTTGCGTCCACCCCTCTATCAACCAAACCGCTCAAAGGATGATTGTGAAAATTGGCGTGTATGTGCTTACTATAAGGAAGACAGCTGACAATGATTTTCAGACGATTTGGACTACTGTGGCGCCTCCTAGTGGCAGTTTTGTTTTTTTGCGCCCATGGCTGTATCTCCCAAACCGTTTGCAGGATCTTTACTAAATTTAGCAAGTGTATTTATGTGATGTTGACAACAGACGATGACGACTTTAGGATGATTCTGATTACCGGTATGCCTCTAGTGGCAATTTTAGTATTTGCCTCTAGTGGCAATTTTAGTATTTTACATTGACCTCTGTATTTTCATAGGTCTTCAGGTGTATACTTTGTGTTACTTCGTGACTGTGAAGGAAAAGTTCCAAGTAGAAATTTGTTTCTGGCATTCTAATGCTGTGCTAATCTCGTATGTTGGTAAATTTGTTTTTAATTCTATGTTTCTGTGGTGCTTTAAGCAACTGGTGTATAGGATGTGCTTGTATTATGAAGATTACTCACATTTTGCCCCTAGCCTATTGAGGAGACAATGACCATGCCTTTCCATTTTGCAAAGTATGCCCTCTACTGGCCACTTTATGGTACCAATAAACAACCCTAGAAGGATACCGTATGCGGTGCAATTGTGGGCGCATTTCAACGCTCCGCGTTGCTCTTGTAATAATAGTTGTAATACACCACCATCTCAGAGCGGTTTTAGGAAGTCAAGTTGGCTTGTCACAGCCTGCCATTCTACAAGGCATACATGTGCTCAAGGCATGCATGTGTTCAAGGCATGCATGTGCTCAAGGCATGCATGGGCTTGAGGAATAAAAAAACTGTCAGATCTTTAGAAGCCTAGAAATCGCTTCTCATTTGAGTAAGGGACAAGCTGAGACCCATTTTACAGCATCAAGTGACCTGCCGTAAGTCAAAAGTTCATATCCTTGATGGAACAGGTTTTTAAGTGTAACAATTGTAGCTCAAAATTAATGCATTTTAAATATGTCACATTTAAGCTTGCATGATTGCCACTCTTCAATTAAAAATTTATATCTTTATAAAAGGCATTAAATAATTTTCAAAAATTGTTTCAGGTGCGTCTGGTCATGAGTAAAGCATCAAAGTTGGGTCATGCCTCCGTGGACTATCTGTTATCTCTGGTGTTTTTCTGTCATTACTTTTGAAAATCCTAAGAAGAAAACAGCAAACGGGAAAAGTGGAATGGTTTTATGCCCTAAGAAGATAAATGGGTTCCATGCCATGGTTGGCTTGACATGAAGAGCTCAATGCATGGTTTAGTCAACAGGTGCTGGGGATGTGCTGTACTTTGTTGGAAGCATGCAGATACTGTATAGCATCAAGGGACTGGTGAAATGGGGCTGGTGTAGAAATTTGTTTTTGTTTTCAAGCTAGTCTTGAATGCAGAATTGATGTATTGAATAGGATCTTGGGATTCATTCAATGTTTTGTGATTGTAGTTACTTAGCTTATGTTAATGCTAGTCTAGTACTGGTCATTGCATTCTCTTTAAACAACAAGATTTTCCCGTTTTGGGGCTCAGCCTTTGTTCGTCTTCAAATAGAGTTATTTTAATAGCTGTATGTTTGAAGACGTGGCTTGAAACAGCTGCATTTCTTCCATATAGCTGGCTAAAAAGCAAAAACCGAATCGGGCCTTTTACATCGACAAAAGGTCTTATAATAATCCTCATTTCCGTCATTAACAAGAACATCAAAAGCATCAAGAAGTTAAGGAAAAATTAACGCTTCAGTTTATTCAGTTAGAGTTTGTCTGGCCCTAAAATTGTCAATCCCAAAATGTGACATGCACACAAAATGTCATATGCACACATTTCCTATGACTTGAGTTGTTGACTTATTCAGTAACATTTAAAGATATAACGAGTGGGTAATATTTTTAAAGCCTAAAATAATTTAACATAATTAGATAAACAACACAGTGAAATGCAACTCTCTGTTATTGATCTGTCAGCTTTCAACCATTACGTGGTATATTGCATGTCATGACAACAGTTTTCCATCAGAATTCAAAGTTTAATCTCCATGAAATAATCTTTAGCAGTTGAAAATAAATCTCAAGCTGAAACTGAAAGTAAAGACATTCTTATTATGAGGAACAAGATTTGGAACGAAACATTCTAAGTGAACAGACGACTAGTTGTGTAGTACGCTAGCTGATGGAATCATTCTACATTGTTGTACAACTATTTGTTGTGTAGTATCTGAACATTGTACATGTAACATAGCATGTGAATATGAACATTGTACATGTAACATAGCATGTGAATATGAACATTGTACAAGTAACATAGCATGTGAATATGAACATTGTACATGTAACATAGCATGTGAATATGAACATTGTATAAGTAACATAGCATGTGAATATGAACATTGTACATGTAACATAGCATGTGAATATGAACATTGTACATGTAACATAGCATGTGAATATGAACATTGTACAAGTAACATAGCATGTGAATATGAACATTGTACATGTAACATAGCATGTGAATATGAACATTGTACAAGTAACATAGCATGTGAATATGAACATTGTACATGTAACATAGCACGTGAATATGAACATTGTACATGTAACATAGCATGTGAATATGAACATTGTAGATGTACATACTTGTTACACAAATAAAATGACATTTTGTTATAATTATGTATTCATGTATGATAGGGAGTTGCTCGATAACAAGGCTTCACAAATGTTTTCTCGGGTACATCACAATGTCATATGCCACAATAGGAAAAAAGAAATATATTTAACATTCTTTCTTAATGCGGTACTATTACAAGCCAACATGAATACAACGTACACAATTTGTTCTCATAATCATGCAGAATTTTTGAACATGTTGAGATTGACAGAACAATACTCCAGTATGTGAATGTCAAGACCTAAAGACATATCTATTACATCTGAAGTAATGAAACTTTGTTTCATACAAAAGAAAATCAAACCCAATGCATTCAATGGAAAATTCACAAAGCCCATCTCATTTCGCCGCTGGGTCAACTGCATTAAGGATCCTTGCTACCATTACATTAGCTCCATACTTGGTGATCCAACAACACCACTCTTATCCAACACTGAAAGCATACATGAGATGAATCACAGTGTTGATGGTTAAGATGGTCTCCATGGTAAAGATGGTGTCCATGGTTAAGACGGTCTCCATGGTAAAGATGGTCTCCATGGTAAGATGGTCTCCATGGTTAAGATGGTTTCTATGTTAAAGATGGTCTCCATGGTTAAGATGGTCTCCATGGTAAGATGGTCTCCATGGTTAAAATGGTCTCTATGTTAAAGATGGTCTCCATGGTAAGATGGTGTCCATGGTTAAGATGGTAGACTGGTTGAAGCAGGCAGACACAGCCAAGTGTGATGCTTCTGTCAACTCTGATAAATTTTTAGACTTTATCTCACAACTCCTCCTCTTCTTCCTCACCTTTGAAGAAATAAAAACAGTTTTGAAAGAAATGCGAATTGATACGAGTTGAGCATATTATAACATGATGATGATAAATCTACAAGAACCTTAATGTGTGGATTCCTCTTCATTTCATACAATTCCCACACTAAAGACTTAAAGTAATAACAGGATTACTTAAACAAGAGCAACGTGGAGCATGGAAATGCGCCCACAAATGTATCGCAAATGGTGGGCTTTTAGGGTAATTTATTTGAATCATAAAAATGGCCACTAGATGGCGCAAAAACGTACAATCCATCCAAAAATGGGAACATGTCATACTTCATAAAAATCTGTCAAGGAACTTCAGAGAAACAAAGGAAAACAGAATAAAATGAAATTGCCGCTTGTGGGCACAGCGTCCGTTTCATCTGCCTGAAAGTCGTCATCCGTTATCTTCATATAAATTCACTTACTAAATTTAATAAAGATCCTGCAGTGGGTTTTGGAGATACAGGGTGCAAAACAAAACATAACTACCACTAGGAGGTGCCACAGTATTCAGTCACCATCATCAAACGTCCTCTTCACACTGAAAACATGTACGCCAATTTTCAAAACCATCCCTAGAATGATTTGGTTGATAAGGGGTGAATGCCAAACACAAGATTTGAAAACACCAAAAATGGCCACCAGGTGGTGCAAAATACCTCTATACCCTCCAAAAACAGGATGATAGAGTCATCTCACCAATAGAAGTGTATATTCAAAATTTTATGAGAATCTGTTGATGACCTTTGAAGATACAGACTGGTAAATGTAAAAAACTAAAATTGCCACTTGGGGGCACACCAGAAGTCAGATCCGTTCGAAAGCTGTCGTCGTCCATTGTCAACATCATATCAATACACTTGCTAAATTAAGTAAAGATCCTGCAAACAGTTAAATAGATACAGCCATGAACGCAAAAAAAAAACAAAACTGCCACTAGGAGGCGCCACAGAAGGCAAACTCGTCGGAAAATCGTCGTCAGCCGTCCACTTCATAGTAAAAACATAAATGCAAATTTTCACAATTATCCTGAAAGCTATTTGGTTGATAGACGAGTGGACGCCAAAAAACAGACTCGAAAGCAGTAAAAATGGCCACTAGGTGGCGCAAACTAGGTCGAAACCATCTGAAAACAGAGAGATAGTGTCACTTCATTAACAGATGCCTATGTGCCAAATTTTATGAAAATACGTTGAGAACCTTTGAACAGAGGTAAACGTAAAAAAAAATAAAATTGCCACTAGGTGGCACACCAGTAGACAGATTCATCTGAACGTTGTCCTCCGTTGTTAACATCAGATAAATACACTCATTAAATTTAGTAAAGATCCTGCGAATGGTTTAGGGGATACAGCCATAGGCGCAAAAAAAAAACTGGCACTAGAGTCACAGTAGTCGAAGTCGTCGTAAAATCATCGTCAGCCGTCCACTTTATAGTAAAAACATACATGCCAATTTTCACAATCATTCTTTGAGCTGGTAGATAGAGGCGTGGATGCAAAAAAACAGACTCGCAAACAGAAAAAATGGCCACTAGGTGGCACAAACCACAACAAATCCATCTGAAAATGGGAGGATAACGTTATCTCACTAATAGGTGCCTATATACCAAATTTTATGAAAATTCGTTCGGGACTTTTGAGGATACAGAGGTAAACGTAAAAAACTAAAATAACCACAAGCGGGGCACACCGGTAGACGGATCCATCCGAAAGTTCGCTCATGCCGTCTTATCCACGGAAGGAACACGTGCAAAATTTCATAAACATACGTCAACGCGATTTGGAGATAGAGCAGCGGACGCCAGACTGATGGAGATGACGGCATAATGCGTCCACATATAAATATGTGGGCACATAAAAATGAATTTGTGTGTGTGTGTGTGTGCCGAGTACCTGAAGATGGCTCAAGCTTTAGTGGGATTGTGGAACTGTATACTTTATATAGTCTTCAAAATACTGAACACGAAATAGTCATTTCTCATTCTGCCATTACCTTATTTGAAATGACTTTTCTATACACAAGAGATCTCCAGATAACTCATGAAATTTGGATGACGGCAATCACAAAGAAATACCGTAACGACCTTTCATTAGCAGAGTGCAGGCAAACAACAGGTGTTCTAGGAGGAAGCCAGCTGAACCGCAATACACAGAGTACAAATAATAGGTTACCATGGTAACAGGTTCAAATATGTCTGGTAGGGATTCAGTGAATAGTCAGACTAGAATTCTTTTATTGTCTTTGATGAATACGATAAAGTATATTCAATTTAGAACAAAATATGGCTGAACAACGAAAAATTATTAGTCATCAAAATCTTCACTAGGCAACAAAAGTAAACAGGATGAAAACTTTACTTCATTTCCAAAAAGTTTATATTGCATAACAATTACTGTCATCAGCAAACACATGAAATTCGAGCATTTTTAACAATACAGTTACCAATAGCTAATATATCAAAGGCTGTAGTACCCACAGCTAAAAACGTTAACTGGTACGTAACTCATTGACTGTGTATGAAGAACTTTTCAATATTGTATCCGCCAGTCAAATGAACTTGTTTGTGAATAAAGTTAGCTATCAGTTATACAGTGATCATTTTGTCAATTATTTTTGTTCGAAAATTTTGGAAACTTTAGCATAGTTTTTCTCTATGATTGTCAGAAGTAATACTCCTAACATCATCAGCTGAGTGAGCAGTCATTTCTGAATATATTACGGTACTACTTGCAAATGTTTCAGCCAAACACTAAACCTTCTTTGAGAAAGGGTCAGAACAGAGGAAGAACTATGAACTGAGCTGTCTGCCTCAATAGCAGAGCTGACAATACATCATGGCACAAACAGGGCTCCACATAACGAGCTGCAGGTCGCGTTTGCGACCCGAAATTTGGAAATTCGAGCTGAGATTTTTGCCAGCTCATATCAAGTCACATGTTGCCTGATGTCATTTGCGGTGCATCAGACGTGCACAGGGCTCATGGTTGGGCCCATTGCACAAAACACCTAAGCTAAAGCATGAGAGCCCCATTATGGTTCTTCGTGAAGGAAGTTTTCAAGTCTGCCAGTCTCCTTTTAAAAAACTGACAGGAATATGCCACCTGGAATTTCCACTGTATGCGAGCTGAGTTTTCACACTTCTCGACAGATACCTGGCAAATATAAAGCAATTCGTGTGAATTCGACCGTGATTTGGTTGTTGCCAAATCAAGTTCAAAAGAACACTAACCGTGAACAGCCCATAGGCACTTGAATTTATCTGTTTCTCGATCATCACTGACATCACTGATCACTACTAAGAAAACATGTTTCTTATATATGCTAGGTTATGAGTCATCGGGAAATTTGCGCGCCTGTGGAACAGCCCTCCCGATGACTTGTCAACATGTCGCATGAACATGGGAAATGCAAAATTGATCTTTGACACATTTCCTTGGCTAACATTTTCAACTACTTATGCAAATTTCCGGATGCGCCGAAGTAAGCTTCAGACCACGGCGTAACAGGAGATCAAACGTCACATAACAGCAGTGTTGCTACTAACTAAATGCTCAACTAACCAAACGATGTGGTGGAAAAACATATTAATTTTTCACGTAAGATGCCCTTACTATCAAATATCCACGACGTCCCTGATATCTCACTGCGACACTGGTCGTTCCTGTTGTTAGCACGCAAGCGGTTCCACGGCGCATGAACGTTATTTAGAAACGTGCACCTCAGCTTCTTTTTTTTAACGCAAAAGACAGCAACCGTGAAAATGACCACCCTATTAATCGTCAAACTACACGCTGGCACTTTACTTTCAACAAAGTAGTTTTTGAGTCACCAAGAAATTCTCAAACCATTTGTTTCTAGAGCTACGTGCGCGACATATATGAGTAGTCTGTCACACATTGTTGCCAACGTAAAGTATAGGCCCACTCCAGCGGCACTCCGCTGCACATCAACAGAGAACAGCGACAGTCCTAAATAAAAGAGTACACCGTCTTGGCTCTGTTAAGTTCCCCGGGTGCCAATTGCCTACTAGATGGAGTTTGTCTCGCAAAATCGTTTTGTAATAAAAAACATTTCTTATCATTGCAGTCCTTCAATATCTTATTACATCAAACACTCAGGTTAACGATTATGGTCACGCATGCGCCTACTCCCTACATTTGGAGTGTTCCATAATAAGCGTTCACTGTTCTACTAAGCATTCTCCCTTAACTTTTGAGAATTTCCAATTAAACATAACAGTTCAGGCTGGCGCCCATCATGGCGCACTACAAACGGCCGCGCATAGTTTGAAATTGACCCGCAGACTATACAGCAAGTCACTCTCATTTTTCACAACAAATTCATTTTTCAAAAAACGCCTTTTCTCAATATGTAAAACCAAACTGCGGCTTTGTTTTATACCTCCGAAAGAAAGTTAACACTAGTAACATGCGTGTTGTTTTGTGACTGACATAGTTTTCCCGTACATGGAAAGTATTGAGGAGCAAACTCGAATTACCTGATAGAAACCCACACGAAGACGGCAATTATTTCGAGGCTTTTCATTTCATGAAAATTTGTTCAGTATTTCACGAACTGTTACCGCGCATCCGAATACGTCATTTCGGCTAAGACAAGGATTTAAGGATCTTTTTGACAACTAGTCAAGTTAAGTTGAAAAGTTTGGTCTGCGAACAAAATCTGGAGGGAGTTTGCACTTAGAGGTAGGGTGACAATCATATAGCAGGTCAGACCTAGCAAAATCGCGGATACTTTTTCAACGAGTATTTTCCCCCTTTTCACATTGCGAACTTATCTACTCGAATGCACGTGTCGGTTAGAGAGCACTGATTCAACTTTCACATCGGCAACAAGTCTTGCGCTCTAGAGCCTTTCAATGGCAGTCGTAAACAACACTAATGCCGTATGTAAGAACTCAATTTTGCAACCTGAAAACTGCGAGTGTTTTACGCTGAAGGTATGAGCATAATCTAAACATTTTCTCGATGATCTAAAAAATCAATTTCAGTACATAAAATGGCGGGTACATTTTACGACCGGGCATTTATGAATACGAGCTGGATTTTGAAAAAGCGACCTGGTATTTTGGCTAGGTCGCAAGATGCGACCTGGTGATTTTCATAACGTCGAGCCCTGCACAAAGATACAACAACAATTGAATTATCTATAGGGAGATGATAAAAGATCATCACTCATGGATTGCCTCTTAATCATTTATTATAGCTCAGTGATTAGACGCACAACTGATGATAAAACTTGCATGAAAAATAATTATTGTTATCTCCTGTTTAATATGAATTCTCTACCATTTATATCTAAAGATCCCATTCCTATGAATTACTAGAAATCATCAATGTGAACTCATATAAAAACCTGTTAACGTAAATTATGATCAATCAGTATTGCCTGTGTAGTTGATTGCCAGTGCATACCATTGTTTACACTTTGTTGTCAACTCAGCTTGAGGCAGACAGCTCATAGCTCCCATTGGCCCTCAGACCAATATAAAAGGCATTTCAGTTATTGCACTCAACAGGATAAACAACACGTCTCATACTCATTGGTTATATAGGTGACTTAAGTTTGTGCTATTATGAAAGTTTGGTATCAGTTGAGTATCAGTGGACATCCTATTCAACAGCTGTGTCAGTTAACCTTTGAGCTTTAAAATATTTGGTCTAATATAAGAAAATGGTAGGGTAAATTGTAATGTTATAGTCGGCCTTACCTCTTTCAACCTGAAGTATGGCAACCTATCGTTTGTATCTTTCAAGCATTGTGGTTCAACTGGCATTCCCATTTGAACATTTGACATTTACCTGTACTCACCTGGAGAGAGTTCCGTAGACCTAGTTTCTTGTAAGAAAAGCAAGATATTACAAAAAAAATGAGTGAAAAGTGAGTGCTTCGCAAGTATGCCCAAGAGCTTACAGCCAAACCTAGCAAAATGGCCGCCACTTAAGTGATTGGTCGGCGAGATTGGAGTGTTGAACTGTGGCATTGAATTCATTGTTTTTGTTTCATAAGTGAATAGTTTTTGCCTAAAATGCAAGATAATGTCCAGTGGTCTATGGAATGCAGCAAGCATGATGTTCTTGGTTTGTCTAGAACAAACTAATGGATCTGGAACCCTATTAAGCACTTAAAAGCTAGCTTCCTGAATTGGAAAACTCTGAATTATACTTTCAAGTGTTGATGTAGCAATATGATTTCTAAAATCAATTCGTTTATTCACATCAACCTCCAGCTTATTTTCACTGGCACCACGATTTAGGCAAACAATTGTCAATTTTGTCTGTTGCATTACAGAATACCTCACACCAGCATTTAGTGTTTCTAGTGCAACTTGCATCCAATTTCATTGTATAGAGAATTTCCGAAAGAGCCAGGGGTCTATTAGGGGTCTATTAGGGGTCTCTTTCGAAATCATGGAACAAGATATTTGAAAAAACACAAAAAAGTCAAGAACAATAATGAAGACCAAAGAATGCTGTATGCATCACCATTTTCCTGCTGTCCAAAGGTGGCCAAGGTCAAATCAAGGTCAGGTTCCTTATTATTCACAGCATCATCTTGATTTTTGTTGCTGTCAACAGATGGCTCCGTGCCTAGAGTCCGCGCACGAATCCTGCTCATCAGTTCCAGCTCTTCAACCTGATAAGGAAGGCAAGAATTAAGACATGTGGTACGCTACAAAGTATGAGAATGTACACCTCCTTTGGCAATCAGTTACAGTTGAGTGTCATGTTTTAAAGTCGAGTACAACAACCAATTGAGCTGAGTGCATGGTACACTGTCAACTCATGTTGTAACTGAGCTTTCCACCTTAAAATGGATCCAGTAAATCAGTGAATATCACAAAGTAAAATTCAAACTCACGGCTTCCAAGTATGAACAAAGGAAAGTTGAGGGCACACACATTCATTTGTCTAGTTTAGGGTTGGAACCCTTTGGCAAAGGTCAAGGTGACTACAAACTACAATAAATCAAGTTCCCATAGGTGAATCTTTGACTGGAAGTCTCGTCTTGTAATCGGCAAAGGTAGATACCATCATGTCAATAGAGGTGCACTTAATAGCTAGTTTACTGCATTTCAGGCACATACAAAAGCTGTAGCTAAGGATAGGATAGACAGTACCACCATCTCATCTGGCTCAGTAGAGCTGGTGGCTATCATGTAGGGCTGCTATTTTTACACTACTCGTGTCTCAGGCTTGACATCATGCCTCCTGGCACGAGCAGTGTAAATATTGCCAATTGCGGATTTGCGTAACGGAAAAAAAGGTTCGATTGTAGGAGTATTAATTTGTTCAAGCTGGGAAGAGATAAAGACTTCAACAACCTCCTAAGTTGTCCATCTATGCACAAAAAGTACTCATAGCAACATCACTTTGGTTGTTTAATCAGTGTGAGGCATAATTCGCTGAAAAGCTTCCAGTGTTTGGCAGGCCTATAGGATGGCCACTGTCTCTAATGCCGCCAATTGAAATGGTGGTACTGTCTAGGGGTGGGAGAGACAAATCTCTAGACAGGGGAAAAGAATAATGTAAGCCAGTGTCTGTCTTTGTGTGGATGTGTTGAAGAATGATGTTTTTTTAATCCTCTATTTGTAGTCTTGATGTCAGATCCAGACAATGATACATAACGAAGCTTGCATGTGGTTCTCAGTCTAGACTCACTTACTGGAGCACTTGGGTGACATGACTACAATCAATACATCGTCTAAGGAGTCAGGGTAGACAGATAGACAGTGACACTGTCTCAGCTAGCAGTTTTGGTGAATTATGCCTCACACTGATTAAACCATCAAAACCACATTGCTTCTAAGTACCTTTTGCGCAAAGAGGGGCATCTTAGGAGGCCATCAATGTCTCCAATTCCTTACAACTCGAACAAATACTCCCGTAATCAATTTTTTAGCAGTCCTTCATTCAGTTGCCCAAATCGGCAACTGGTCTGTTTTTACACTGCTTGCGCCAGAGGATATGTCTAGGTAGACAACCAGATAGAAGAAGTATGAAGACCAAAGTCAAACTAGACGTAGGCCTATAGTACAAGTTTCCACCAACCAAGAAACAAAGCTAGATTAAGTAGTGGCTAGATGGTAACACCGTCTCAACTGGCAGTAGAGACCGTAAAAGTGGAGTGAATGGGTTCCCTTTGAAAATGCCTGCTGTGAACCAGTTTACCGAATAACAGCAATGTCTGTAATTCAGTGAAACTGGTTCCCGGAAGCCATTTTAAAGAGGGACCTGTTTACGCCACATTTACTATAGAGACAGTAGCCATACCAGGCCATAGGCAGTCCATACGTTCAAATAGGCAACGGGCCACTTTTACACTCAGAGTGCACACTTTTGTTTCAGAAATGGCATTTTATGAAGTTTTCATTTCAGCTTTGAGACTTTGTTTATTGGAATCAACATGGAATATGGAATATCAGGTTAAACTTTTGTGAAGTATCCTCATTTTGTTTTTAAGATTTGGTCAGTTGAAATAAAGAAAAGTTTGGGCAACGGAGAATACATCATTGGTATTGTCACATCCATTTTGGAAAAAATTAGACTTAAATCTGGCTTAGGAAAAATAAATTTTATTATTGGTAACTAATGTACTTAATCACTGAACACCAATATAAAAAATAGGTTCACACCTGTGTATGCTTCACAAGGTGTGAGTATACAAATGAAACAGCAATTGTATTTAATCCTTAGACATACTCAGCACTTAACTATCATCAGAGTCACATCACTGTCAAAAGGAATGCCTCATTCCATTAACTACCATCAAAGAAATACAGGAAAACATGTTTCATCATCAGTAAACATTGAATGCATAAGTCTCACATAGCACAGGTGTCATGGATGGGGCTACGGAGAATACAAAAATGCAGATACCTGTTTATAAATGAATGAATATTTGAGCAAATGCAACAGAATTCCTTTACTTGTTAATATCAACACTTCTGAATGACCCAAGAACATTCATGTTTTATTAATAATGATTTTAAACTGAAAAAGTAATTATAGCTGAACTTGCCTCAAATCCCACCCATAAATAACAAGAGCAACGCAGAGCGTTGAAATGCGCCCACAATTGCACTGCAAACGGTATCCTTCTAGGGTTGTTTATTGGTACCATAAAGTGGCCAGTAGAGGGCATATATGTAGTATGTTGTACTTAGCAAAATGGAAAGGCATGGTCGCTGTCTCCTCAATAGGCTAGGGGCAAAATGTGAGTAATCTTCATAATACAAGCACATCCTATACACCAGTTGCTTAAAGCACCACAGAAACATAGAATTAAAAACAAATTTACCAACATACGAGATTAGCACAGCATTAGAATGCCAGAAACAAATTTCTACTTGGAACTTTTCCTTCACAGTCACGAAGTAACACAAAGTATACACCTGAAGACCTATGAAAATACAGAGGTCAATGTAAAATACTAAAATTGCCACTAGAGGCAAATACTAAAATTGCCACTAGAGGCATACCGGTAATCAGAATCATCCTAAAGTCGTCATCGTCCGTTGTCAACATCACATAAATACACTTGCTAAATTTAGTAAAGATCCTGCAAACGGTTTGGGAGATACAGCCATGGGCGCAAAAAAACAAAACTGCCACTAGGAGGCGCCACAGTAGTCCAAATCGTCTGAAAATCATTGTCAGCTGTCTTCCTTATAGTAAGCACATACACGCCAATTTTCACAATCATCCTTTGAGCGGTTTGGTTGATAGAGGGGTGGACGCAAAAATACAGACTCGAAAACAGTAAAAATGGCCACTAGGTGGCGCAAACTACGTCGAATCCATCTGAAAACAGTAGGATAGCGTCATCTCACTAATAGGTGCCTACATACCAAATTTCATGAAAATCCGTTCAATACTTTTGAAGATACAAAGGTAAGCGTAAAAAACTAAAATTGCCACTAGGGGGCACACCGGTAGTCGGATCCGACCAAAAGTCGTCATCTTCCGTTGTTAACATCATATAAATATACTTACACAATTTGTAAAGATCCTGCGAACGGTTTAGGAGATACAGCCATAGGCGCAAAAAAACAAAACTGCCACTAGGAGGCGCCACAGTAGTCGAAATCGTCGGAAAATCATCGTCAACCATCCTCTACATAGTAAGCATATACATGCCAATTTTCACAATCATCCTTTGAGCGGTTTGGTTGATAGAGGGGTGGACGCACAAAAACAGACTCGAAAACACTAAAAATGGCCACTAGGTGGCGCAAACTATGTCGAATCCATCCGAAAACGGCAGGATAGCGTCATCTCACTACTAGGTGCCTACATACCAAATTTCATGAAAATCCGTTCAGGACTTTTGAAGATACAAAGGTAAGCGTAAAAAACTAAAATTGCCACTAGGGGGCACACCGGTAGTCGGATCCGTCCGAAAGTTCGCACATGCCGTCCCATTCATGAATGGAACATATGTGTCAAATTTCATGAACGTATGTCAAAGGGTTTTGGAGATAGAGCAGCGGACGCCGGACGCCGGACGGACGGACGGACAGAGATGACGGCATAATGCGTCCACATATAAATATGTGGGCGCATAAAAATGGCCACTAGGTGGCGCAAACTATGTCGAATCCATCTGAAAACGGGAAGATAGCGTCACCTCACTAATAGGTGCCTACATACCAAATTTCATGAAAATCCGTTCAGGACTTTTGAACATATAAAGGTAAGCGTAAAAAACTAAAATTGCCACTAGGGGGCACACCGGTAGTTGGATCCGTCCAAAAGTCGTCATCTTTCGTTGTTAACATCATATAAATATACTTACACAATTTGGTAAAGATCCTGTGAACGGCTTAGGAGATACAGCCATAGGCGCAAAAAAAAACTGCCATTAGGAGGCGCCACAGTAGTCGAAATCGTCGGAAAATCATCGTCAACCGTCCTCTACAAAATAAGCATATACATGCCAATTTTCACAATCATCCTTTGAGCGGTTTGGTTGATAGAGGGGTAGACGCACATAAACAGACTCGAAAACACTAAAAATGGCCACTAGGTAGCGCAAACTATGTCAAATCCATCTGAAAACGGCAGGATAGCGTCATCTCACTAATAGGTGCCTACATACCAAATTTCATGAAAATCCGTTCAGGACTTTTGAAGATACATGGGTAAGCGTGTAAAACTAAAATTGCCACTAGGGGGCACACCAGTAGTCGGATCCGTCCGAAAGTTCGCACATGCCGTCCCATTCATGAATGGAACATATGTGCCAAATTTCATGAACCTATGTCAAAGGGGTTTGGAGATAGAGCAGCGGACGCCGGATGCCGCCCGGACGGACAGAGATGACGGCATAATGCGTCCACATATAAATATGTGGGCGCATAAAAATTGTATTTTTTCTTGTGTTGGAGAGTTTACTTGTCTCCATGGCATTTCCTCAGTAAATGCTATTAGATACAATTTTTTTCAAACCATGTACTGACAATTCAAAGTTGGGGGCTACAGAGAATACAGTGGTTACGGAGAATACAAAAAAAGACATTTTTGTTACATGATCAATTCAAATCCAGGAATTTGTCTAATATTTTTTTGTGGGTCAAAGATAGCTTCTAGATTCCCAATGTGCAGTATCAAAAATCTTTTATTAATGGAAGAATTTAATGGAATTCAGACAGGGCTACGGAGAATACACAGTTTTTTTAGGAGATGGGTGATATTATTTGGTTGAGGAATCCAATCACCAGGACATCTGGTACAAATAAGTGGTTTTTAAATCAAATTCTATATACCATCAACCATTAAAAACACACTTCAAAACACTAGTAATGCTTTTCTTGTTCTGCCATGTCTGTAAGAAAAAGAGCACATGCAAATTTAGTGTTTTTGCATGACATTGATATCATTTTGCAAGTGTGCCTGAAAATTGTGTTTGACATTTCAGATCCCTGCAATCCCCTTAATGAAAAACAAGAAATGCATCTTAAGATCATGAAAAACATTAAATTTCAATTAAATATGTGATTTAATTAAATTAAATACCATGCGAGTTAAAAACATGCAATGTTTCAGTGAAACAAAATAATGATGGATTTCTGGCTATTTTCAGCTATATTATGGATTACTCTGGCCATAATTAACATTTTTTCGGACTATAAAATGTGTAAATGTCATAAGTACCGGTGCTAAAACAAGATCATCACACAAATATCTGCCGGAGGTGAAGAAATTCTGTCAATATGATTGCATAACATATAGGTTTGCACCCTGAGTGAAAAAATGGCGACTGCTCGCGCCAGGTGATATGTCACATCCCCTGTGGGGAGTAGTGTAAATGGCCAGTTACTGATTTGGGCAAATGAATGAAGGACTGCTTGAAACAAGTTTAAACTTACATTACTGGAGTATTTATTCGAGTTGGAAGGAATTAAAGAAATGGACATGATTTTGATGCAATGATGGTTTACTCAAGTCCCAATGGCCAATGTGAGGCATAATTAGCCGAAAAGTTTACGGTGTATGGAGAACCTATGGCATAGTCACCGTCTTGAGTCTATTGCCCGTTGATACCATGCGGCGTGTAAGTACTGTACTGGGCTTAAGTACTAAACTACTGAGTGACTGTCACTGACTGAGTAGTTGTACTTGTAGACGTGGTTATGCTGCACGTGAACTTGGAATCCTGCCTCCCGTTCAGTAACGCTAGGACCTCGCTAAATAGCAAGACTTCGTGATATTACGTGAGACATTGCCGTGCATTTTAAATGAGAACATGTGACTTTGACTAGATTTTAGTTAGGTCCTGGCGTAGGTCCAAGCGTCTACTGAACGCACGCCTGCTTAATCTCAAGATTAAGCGGAAGTGAGTGTTGCAGTTAGACCAAGGAGTGTACCAGTATAGGAGAGTTCACTCCGCCATTTTACCATTCGCCGCAATGGTTACCGGTCGAAACACTAGCGCTCCAAGCGGTGAATAATCAATACTTACTTAGGAGCGCAGTCCGAACAATGTAAACACTGATGAATTCATACTTTAATGACGTTCAACGTGCAATAAAATTACTGTGTGATTGAAAATGGTTAGAATACGTAAACTAACATCCACTTATAATCGAATGAGAATGAAAATGTGTATTTTAATCAATATT
>NMRA01000431.1:88610-120500 GCA_002633005.1 Phoronis australis | reverse complement strand
AACATCGGCGCAGTGCGACCCTACCGATTCAGTACATGTCACCCGTTACGCGATTCGTCAAAAAAACACAGTGTGTGGTCGTGCACAAAGAATTTGTGGACTAGTCCGAAACGAAGAAAAGGGGAGAAAGGTGGAAGACCGGTCCATGTGCTCATAGCAAATAAAATACCATATTTCATGGAACTGATTTCTTATTGTAATGTACAATGTCATTTTAGCCAAAATTATTTTTATAACATTCGTCCTAATAAGCGCCCATGCCCCTATAAGCGTCCCCACTCGTTTTCAGACTTCGCTAAAATAAGCGCCCAGTCCATGAATGTGTATATATCAGTGCGAAAAATGTCTTACCTCACAGTTCTAAAATTCTACAGTAAATGTATTCAATTTATCAATAATATCCGACAGCTCTGAAAAATCATTGTGCGCGTAATTTCTAGTAGACCACGAGCCTCGCCGCTATGTCGGTATTTAGCCGTGGCTGTACACTTCAAACCATTCCGCAGTGCTTCAAAAAGAATGCAAAAGATTTGCTGATCTTGCGAGGAAAGTGTCACACTACATGGTCTGGCCCTGATCAGAACAGGCGCAGCGTACTCAGGTCAACGGGATTGGTATTGTATCTTTCCCGTACAGATCCTCTCCCACAACAGGAATCCAGATTGTTTTGTACACGAAAAATTATAAAAACCGCGAATCGGAACTTGGCCAAGAAGCGCGCGCTAGGGCCCACATATAACATGTGGGCCTGCTCAATGAGATAAATATACTACATTATACAGCTCATTGGGCCTGCTACTCTGGCAAATGAACACTGATGACACGCACGCGCTCGCTCACTCGGTGCACACCAGCCGATTCACTTCAATACAAACGTCACGTGACAACAACATATGTGTTCGTCCAGATTTTTCTCGTCGCGGGGTGCGATCTAGCGCAGATTTTGACTTAATCTGCGGTTAATCCCAACTCCGAGTCCACAGGAACTCAAGAATCTTAGGAAAGGCTATTTGGGAGGATTTCAGGTAATTTGAGTCGAAACTATTTTTACTCAAGAATTCAAGTTGCCCTATCGACGATCGCAAAGCAGCGACGCATCAGTCGGCAAGTTTTCGCCCTGGGATTTCAGCACAATGATTTTTTTAAAAAGATCGTAATTTAACAACAGAGTTTGATAGCAATGCACCACAGTTTTGTAGCTAGTCTGTCATAGGTTACACATACGTCACAGCGCGTAAATTTGATGAATCCTAGCTTCCGATTTCACCCGTTTCGGAGACCAGGTTTTAACTGCCGTAGGCTACAAAAAGAGTCCCCCTGGGCACTTATTAGAGCGAATACGGTAGCCCTAATAGATGGTGACATCAGTGCACGAAACGATGATTTTTATTTAAATTAGCAGCAAGTTTGTGGTGACTGGCGCCAACGGCCGGGTGACCGAACTTCGCGCTTGGCGAGTAGATTTTCTGGCTCCGGCACTCGCCCAGCTGGCGAGCAGGGTTTTTCAAGACTAAAACTAAAAGCCTGGGTATATTATTATATATCCCTGACTTCCACACTTTTTCAAAAGAGGGAAAACTACTAAGGAATGGCTGAGGAGGGTAAAAGTCTAGTTGCCGTAAGTATTGGTATGTTTTTTGGAGATCGATTCAACATCAGACAACTTGATTTTTGGTAACGTTGATAAGTCTTTTGACCACAACACCTTGCAGTCAAGGGGCCTGGTTTTCGATCAACACGACAGCAGCGCCCCGCGTTCGTGAAAGAGGTGAATACTAGCCTACACTCCTTGGTTACGTATTGGCTGCCTTTGACTTTCACATGACAACCTCCCCCCTCCTCTTTGCATCCACAAACTTACTTTCAACCGATTCAATTGATCATTTAACTTGCTTGCAATTGAAATCAGCATTTTCTCTTCAGCTTTCAATTGCTGAAGCTCGGACGCAGTCATTTCTTTCACGCGTCTTTCACTCAAAGCGACAATCGCAAAGTAGTTTACCACAAGCGACACCTCGTGTCCAATGTGTGAACAACGTTCTTGTTGAACATGTATGTGATGTCTACGAGTTGAACATTCTTACCACAGGCAGACGAATTTCTCGACGACTCAACCATTATAAGAAACATTACTGGTGATCGTGGGAGATCGAGTGCCTGTTGTTCATACTAGCATGTGGTACTTTCACTAAAATACTACTAGGCCTCCTACTAGCAGTTTACGGCTTAGAATAGATGTAGCATTGATAGTAGGGTGAGCAAACCAAAATTTCAAGTTTAACAAAATTACATGAAGAGGCATTCAAATGAAAGCCCTCATTGAGTATAATTTGCTGCTTTTTGAATTTTTAAAAACGGTTGAGGGGTTTTGATGTTACAGGCATTTTTGTCGCCCAAAAATAGGCCCTTTTTCTGGAATTCGGTGTTTAAAATTCGGAATTGTGGTCAACCANTTTTGATGCTACAGGCATTTTTGTCGCCCAAAAATAGGCCCTTTTTCTGGAATTCGGTGTTTAAAATTCGGAATTGTAGTCAACCAAGAGTTTAAGCTTGAATTATTTTAACAATATAGTTTATAAACTGCTAAAAATGAGCTAACTTGTTCTTACTGTCTTGTATTTTAAGACTAATCAGCTAAATTTGTGATAAGTTGTACCTGTGATGATTACTAAGGTGTTCAAAATTGGAAAAAAACAACTCGACTTAGTTTTTTTCTGGTTTGTGACGCTGCGTTTTTCACTCTGAGTGCAACTTCAAGACCCTATATTTTAAAAAAGGACACACATAGAACTCTGAAACTTTCAGGATGTCATAACATCATCATAGAAAGGTCACTGAAACATTAATGCTCCTGTATTAGTAAATGCATATTCAAAAAAGTAATTTTAAACTTTAAAAAATCTCAAAATTGAACAATCTTGTAGAATCGGCAACTTTTCACGATTTATTGAATGTATTTTGCTATATNATGTGGTACTTTCACTAAAATACTACTAGGCCTCCTACTAGCAGTTTACGGCTTAGAATAGATGTAGCATTGATAGTCTTCAGTGCCGTTAGGGTTGTTAGGCAATGACCATCGCCTCTGCTTCGGGCCAACAGAGGCGATGGTCATTGCCTACAGTGCCGTAGGCGTAGATTATAGACAACATATATATAGTGTATGACTATGGTGCCGTCATGTACTATGTCTATGGTGCCGTGGCTTAATCTGGTAGTGTCTGACTGACATAAGCCGCAAAAATATTATTTGTGTGATTCCATTCTGCTTTTTACCAATTGTCTTACCTGCATCAGCTTAGTACGTCACCAATTGACTGAGGCTGAGCCCAGGCCGTCCAGTGTTGTTTTGTCTATACGTAGGTACTCGTTAGTCGTCCTCAGCTTCCGATCGTCTTGTCACTCTCACCTCAATTAAAGTCCAGTAAGGCCGGGGCTGGATAGCCAGCCCAGTCGGTGCTGAGTGTCTAGAGGTGCAGGTGTTAGCACTACACTTAGCAGTATCCTTAGTGATGAGACTTGGAAGTCACTGACAATCCAACCGTCTGAACTAGGCCAGCACACTGAGCTAACCGAATCTACTAACTAGGAAGCACTGGCAATGCATAAACCTGTTCTTATTCGGCAAACATTGTCTTTTCGTATGGGAAGAGTTGATGTGTCTTTTGTAAACATTCCCCGCACTAGTTAAATCATAAACTAACTAGTATCTGTGGTCAAATATAATCATTCCTGATGAGAACCTGGCAATCACAAGTTTTTATGTTATTAGTCTTGGCACTTGTACTTTTGTCTTGTGTTTTTATGTTCTGTTATTTCTCTGTACTTGTGTGATTCTAATTAATTTATTATTAATAACTGCAAGCCCGTCATCGGGTGTACCTATCATTCAGTACTGAGACGAAACTGGCACTCTAAATGCCAGCTGTCTGCGCCTGTGTTATGCTGTCCTGACTCAACACTAAAACAACTTTATTTTTTTATTTTACAGAAAATGTCTTTAAGATGGAAACTACTGCGCTTTGGAAGTGCCTTGGTCATGGTGTCACTCGGTTTGTTCGTTGGATACAGTTTCTATGAATTGTTTGGAGAAGTCGTATTCAACATCTCAAGCCACCTCACTCGACGCAGCATAGACTCAACATTGGAACTTGGTGGTTTCAATCGTCTCATGAACTCATGGAAGTTTACTGGACGGCCCCATGCTGTAATATACTTTGCAGTCTCTTCAGATGAAGATGCTGTCTACAGACTGAAGCATTACTCTTTACGGCGTCTTGAAAACTTTTTCACAAATCACTACCAGTATCCTGTGGTGATATTTCATGACAACCATTTTCCAAACTGGCACATGGTTGATATAAAAATAAGAAGCAGTTCTCCCGTCTTCTTCCAGCAAGTCAATGCATCACTGCTACAAGATGACCTAAAAGTTGAAAGTGCACCAGTTCAGAATTGTTTAAGGAATGTTCATGATCACCAGTGGAACCTTTTTCACATGGCAGAGGTTTTTGACCACCCTGTATTTGATAATGTGGACTACTTATGGAAAATGGACGATGACTCAATGTTATTTCATGCAACTGGCTATGATCTCTTTTCTTATATGAAAAGTCATAAACAACTATATGGCTACACACTCGTGGTGACTGAGAAAAGTCAATGTTCAAATGATGTAAAATTTCTAGTAGAAAAGTTTGTCAAAGAGAACAAAATTAAGAAATCTAATTTAATGCAGGGAGTAAAGGAGAACGAAGCTTTTCATGATAGCTTCGAAATAAGTAATGTGAAATTCTGGCGACAGCCTACAGTTAAGAAGTTCTTGAAATATGCACAGAATTATAGCATGAAAAATGACTTAAACTTAAGCAGTGCCATCGTACATACTGCTGCTCTCAAGTTGTTTACAACAGCTGAAGAACTTCACGCTTTTAAAGACATTTACTACAAGCATAGGCACATGTGCACTAGGAGCTTGGACTACTATTACTGGTTTTATTTCACAGACGTCTGCTTGAGGCTAACAATTGTGCGCATTGTTGGCCTTGCTCTGTTTTTATTGGTTGTCCGATTTCGAAGAAGGTCACTTACTGTTAGACGACGGGAAGAATTTGAACTGATCAATAGTAAAATGGTCTGACAGCAATTTTAGACACATCAGCCTTTTTGATCTAACTTTATGGTTTATGATCTTGAACTTTTGATCCGTTTTTGTAGTATCATCATAAGCATGTCAACAAAGCTGTTGATACTCAGTCAAATGGCGTGAAAAGGTGCAAGAAACCTGCTATCTATCAACAAGTGTTGGATTTAGACCTCTTACTATGTTATCAACTCGCTCTTTGGTCAAATTTGATGTCAGTCATTGACAACAGTCTCAACAAGTAGATCTGATCACAGCAGGACATCTTGTGTGCCAAACCTAGCCTCAAGCTAAATGAACTGTCAGCTCTTGACAAGCTCAGAAATCACTTTTCATACTGGGTAAGAAACTAGTGCAGACCCGTTTTGTAGTGACAGATGCTCTATCAAAACTTAGTTTCTTTGACAGAACCCTGGTTAACAGCTTAAAAAATCTGGTGATGCATCATCTGATCCCTTTTGAATATTGTTTTAGGTAATTGGCCACCTTTGTTATCAAATATGTTTCTTAAATAAAATTTTAGTATAAATTCCCAACACAAAAAAAAACATCTTTTGATTTAAACCACTTCTGGTCTCAAATTGTTAAAATTGGAGTTGATTTCATAGCTTTGAATGAACAGTTTGTTGTTGCTTGAGCATGGGCGGCGCACCATAGGGGGATGGGGGGGGGCATAGCCCCCACTTTTTTCAGTTCTACCGTAGCGCCATGGTCTATGGGGTCTACAGGGGGGCTGGGAGCTATAGCCCCCCACTTTTTTTCAGTGCTACGCCGCCCATGTTGAGATCTGGGTAGAGTTCAATAGTTGTCTTGGGGTTAGAAAATCTAGCCAAAATCAGGTGTTGCCACGTAAAGCCTACGTGGTAACGCCTCGTGTAATCTCGTGAAGCCTTGCTTTTCTTGTAAGGTCCTAGCGTTACTGAAATCTGCCCTGGCTCTACAGGTTGGCTTGTCTGGATGTGTCGCGTTATGGTCTCGAAGAATAACCAACTGTCATTTATTTGCAAACCCAAAAATCACTTCTCATCCAAGTAAGTTAATGAACAAAGCAGAGACCAATGTTACAGTGGTAAGTGGTCGAACTCAAAAGTTTGCTTCTTGGATGGAACGTTTGTTTATAGCTGCTTTAATAACAGTAAAACTAGCAAAGGTCAAGTTCAACTTATGACAAAATCCCTTTTCTATCTGAAGAGGCAAGTTCACTTACTAGCTAACTGGATAAATGTACAGCACTGGAAAAAAATTGTTAACCAGTTCCAATACCATTAATCTACAAGTTGAGTTGATTCAACTATGTAAGCCATACTTGTACAAGTTTTACTCTACTATTTCAGTCATGTGCCTCATACTGGATTTGTAGTCTTGAGAGCTTTTTATTACCACTGCAGTACTAGCAGCGTCATTCTGATCACACGAGGGCGCTGTGAAGTACAGTATACGTCGGATAGTCTATTGTCGCGTAAATCAATTTGGATTTGATATCTTTTTGTCAATACAGATTTATTTACATTTTGAATAAATGTAGCTCACCATTACTAATTCCCGTACATTACATAATTTCACTTTAAAATCGCCATTCTTGCTCCAGAACATACAATGTAGATTCTTCTTTTTGTACAAATTGTCACCTGGACTGCTTTAGAAAAATTGGACAGTATTTCTGCTGTCCAGACAACTTAATCTGTGTATTGGGTTGTGGCGATCATCAAGCTTTTTCATCCACTATTACATCAAGACAGAGAGAGAGAGAGAGGGAGAGGGAGGGGGGGAGGGGGAGAGGGAGAGAGAGCGAGAGAAATGCTTTTATTTACATTACATAATAATAATACATTGATTAAAATTTGATTTCAGTTAGGAGGCCTTCTAAAGGTTATTGACCGCTAATAAGAAGGTCCCCTGTACAAGATAAACAAATGGATCAGTAGGAATACTTAAGAAAACAGTGAATTAGTGCTGAAAACGACAGACACGCCAGGAACCAAGAAGTAAACTGGCACAGCTCAGGAGATTTTGAGAATACAATTAGACACTGTTACATATGAAGCAATTGGAAATATGACAAACTGGATCGTAGTTGCTAATAATAAAATTGGTTAAGAACCTGGAGAATGCTTGCAAAGAATGCGTTTTTATTATATTTAGAGCAGAGACTGGTATTTCGTTGTTGTTTATAAGTCTAGGAATCTGAAATCTAATACAGGCTCTTGATGACAATTTGTTGGACGGAGGAATTAAAATTTTGGGTTGTACTAGGAAGAGAAGTGGGCCAAGGACAGAGCCTTGGGGAACTCCGGTAGATATTGGTAACCAACTGGAAGTTGTGTCACTTAGTGAAACATATTCGGTGCGGTTTGAGAGATAACTTTTAAACAGAGTATATTCAACTCCAGTAATACCATAGTGATTTATATTTTGCAAGAGTATTTGGTGGTCTACTGTGTCGAAAGCTTTCGAGAGATCTAGAAAAATGACCAGGGGATTCATGTCATTATCAAGATGGGAACAAATGCGGTCTAAAAGTTCAAGCGAAGCAAGTTCTGTAGAATGACATTTCCTGAAACCATATTGGTGTTTATTAAGTATATCATTTTCATTTAGGAAAGTTGAAAGTTAATTATGGATAATTTTTTCTATATTTTTGAGATTGTTGGAAGAATAGAAATGGGTCTATAATTGCCCGGGTGCTCTCGGTCCAAACCATGTTGTTTAAAAACTGGGATCACCTTAGCAATCTTTAGAGCATCTGGAAATATACCAGTGTGCAAGCACTGGTTGATGATGGTCGTGAGAGGTTCAGTTATAAAAGGACTGCTTAGTTTGATAATTTTAGATGATAAATTGTCATGACCAGTGCTATTTTTTGCGTCCATGTCTCTTATAATATCTAGTACATGTTTATTATTAATTGGTTTGAAAGAGAACTTAAATTTGTTCGGCGTGGGAAGATAGTCTTTGAAATTCTTGTTTTTTATCATAGTTATTGATTCACAAAGGGATGGGCCAATTTGGGTAAAGTAGGTGTTGAATAAACTTGCCATTTCGGGTAGGTCACTGGTTTTAGTGTTATCTGAACGTAAGAGACATTCTGGGGTGTCATTTTTTGTTCGAACGCCGTTGTTCATAACTGTCTTTATTGTATCCCATGTTTTATTTATGTCAGACTTCCCTTTTTCGAATGTGTCATAATAGTGAGATTGCTTGGCGGAATCTATAGTTTTTTTTGAGAATCTTGTTGTATACTTTAAGATTGTTGTGGCATGTAGCGTAGGATTGTGTGTTGCGAGGGGTTGTCTTGGTCTGTTTGTACAGTTTATCTCGGTAACGAATGGAAATTAAAATACCAGGTGTAATCCACGAGTTAAGCGCGTGTTTGTGTTTATTATATCTAACATTTTTGGACCAGTGTTTTTTCGTGAGATATGTCAAAGTATCACTGAGTATTGCGTAGTTGTGATTGGGGTCACAATCTAGGCTGCGGTCTAGCTTTTTCATGATATTGCAGTTCCGTAAGCTATTGAGAAAGTGAGTTTTTGTTTGCGGTGTGTAAGAATATTTTGAGACGAAAGTAGGGCGTTTAGGGTAGATTTTCTTTATCGATTTTGAAGCAATGAAGATAGGACAGTGGTCTGAAATCAAAGAGAGAAGAATACCAGAGTGTGTATGAATGTGACCGTATGATGTGAATGTAAAGAAGTTATCTATTAAAGTTGCTGATGTGGGGCTAAGACGTGTAGGATATGTAATTGAAGGTCTTAAATTGTGATTAGTCATAAAATCCAGGAATGTTTGAACTTTATTATTTGTTTGTGTCTCTAGAAGATTTAAGTTATAATCTCCCCCTAAAATCAGTGTTTTACGCTGATTTTGAAGGTTTTCGATGATGGGACAGAAACACGTACGTCAAAGGTTCTAACAAGTGAAGTCAGTGGTCTGTAAAAGTTACCGACGCAGATGCTTTTGTTGTTAATAGAGATAAAAGTGAGTAGGCCTTCGAACGTAAAATAAGTATCAAGAACTTGGATTTTTTTGACATGAAGATTATCAGTTACGTAAGTGATAAGGCCACCGTGTGTTGAACATAAGCCAGATGCAGGTTTGGAGTACATGTTGTAACCGTCAATTTGAAAGACTGAAAGGCAGCTGGTCGTGGTTAACCATGGTTCTTGTATTAAGATAATGTCGAAAAATAATTCTTTAGAATGAATGTTGTGCAGGAATGATTCAAATTGAGTGAATTTTGCGTTAAGTGATTGAATGTTAATACTTAACACGGTTAGACTTGATTTATTTAGTTCAAGAAAGTTTTTAACTCCTTCTGTATCAAAAAATGGGATTTGGTAATTGGAGCCTCGGTGCAACATTCAAGGGACTTATATAAGAGACAGAAGTCTAGTGCATTCTCACCTCCATAACTAGATAATAGAGGAGCAGGATCAAGAGCTGCGCCAGCAGAAAACTGGCTTACGTTGGCCATAAATGGATATTTACATGTGTTATTCTTTGATTGGTCCTAGGATATCGGTCGTCATACAAGTTCATTGAAATAGCGCACATGAAAAAATTCACAAAGGGTGGGTAAGATAAACGGATAAAAAGTTTAAACAAACTTAAACAGGCAAGATAGATACTGAGATACATACATGAAGCATTAGACATTTGGAAACTTTAACATGTAAAATTACAAGTCAAATCTATACATATATATATAAATAGTAAACACTATTTGGACTAACTATTCAGTGATAAAATAAGTATCTCGAGTAGCTGCAGGCAGTCGACGGTAGCGACCCCAGGTGGTCTACATGTGTAATATTGATGAACTAACCTGATGATGCGGTGAGGGTGTATCTCCATACACAGACAGCGGCGGGATTTAGTTTTACACTATACCCCGTGCTGGGTGTACACAAGTTAGTCTTGTGACTGAACTTAGTGTTACATGAGACCATCCTGAATGAATAGAATCTAGCTTGTGACCCAGGTCGCCATAGGCAGTCAGTTTGCCAGAAATAGTTTCAACACTGTGCGTGCTGAGACAATAGGTAATTGGAAACACAATCGGGATGTCGGTATATCGTTCGTGTAAGGTTTCCAGACTGCTGACCAAGCGCACCACAGGTGCCCAGTAATCATCAGCCGTCACGGTACTAACCTGACTACTGAAAGTGACCAATTATTCGAGGTATACTGTGTTTAGAAAACTGAGGGACAGTTTGTAAAGTCGATACAATACCATTTAAGGACAAATCATGAAATTATAAGATGCAATTGTTTCTGCTCGTCTGTATTCACTTCTTCATGTATAGCGGTCATGATATTGGCCATTAAAAGGATCACTAATCCGACGATTTCAACCAATGGTTCTGTATTAATTAATGCATCACTTGTGTCCCACTCGAGTATTAAAAGCAAGATTCAAGTAACAATTTGCACTCTCCGAGTCACGAACTGGTGGTCTTTCCCTGCAGCTGTCTGTCTCACCTAAATCGTAGGTCATGCTTGCCCCGTTATTTAGCAGATTTGTATGTTTTAAAATTTCAATGCTCCCAACTTTTTAGTTGTTGACGGTAACACGGCATTGTTTCAGAGAAGGGGATGGGAAAGTCGTTTTCAGTATCTGTTAATGGGTCAAAACTGGGTTCAGCATCCCTTTTGACATGTAGATAGAGAACATCACTAATGCATCATTATAAGGACCCCATGTTGTTTTCTCCATTGGCCTAGGTGTTTTACAAATTCACTACAATATGTATAAATTAAAACAATCTTCCTGAATTTCACTGCCTGTCAACATCAGTTTTGCTTCTGAATAAAGCACCGCGTAACCATAACATAAAATGACTCCACAAAATAACTATTTGGAAGAAAAGAATGTCATTTGTGAGAGACAAAAAGCAGCCAATGAGATATAAACAAGTTCAGGAGATCTGAATTTCAGTTGATGAGAAAAATACATCTCTGAGAACAGAATCGAATAAATGAGATAATGATGGTGTTCATGAGAATCACTATGAGGGAAGAATGATGGCTGCTCTAAATAAAACATCAGAATTGAATAAAACAGTGGACATAATATCTGAAGGTGTTTCTCTAATTAAGAAACAATCGCTTTATGCTAAAAATCTGAACATTTCAACAGCAAACTTGAACATTTTTAATACTTTTCTGGAACGGTGAGATACACCATTATATACAGTTTCAACTCCTGTTCAACGCCCAGATATGCTTTCTAGGCTTAGATCTTAATGAATTTTCATCATAAACAAAAAATGTTCATTACAACTAAAATTTTACGGTAAAGCTAATCATGTCGCCATTTCAAGGTCAGCAAGGTCAGTTTCTTCCACCAGACCAATTGGCCCAGCAAGTCGCGATATCTCGCCATATTAGTGATCAATGCTCATGTTTCAAGTGCTAAGTAGGTGTGACAAAACGGAAGTTCCTTTTACCATTTTCTAAATGTCACCCAATTCCCTGGAACGTTAGGCTGAAGTTCTGCTCTCAACACATTTTCCAAATCCGATGATATCCCACTATGCTAAGCATGCTTTTACTGAGAGATTTCGGTGGTCTCAAGAAAACGACTTGCGTCGTTCAATTACTGGATTTTCAGCCTTCAAAACCCCAAGATTTTTAGCGTTGAGCTCATTTATAATGGAGAAATATAATATGTTAAAAATCAGCAACACTTTGAAAACCTACACAGCTATGCTCAGGTATATCCTAATCTGGGCTCGCGCTACACTTTTATGGGTTTTAGCCAAAATGGCTACAGCATCTGAAAACTTTTAGCCATTTTAAAAAATTATTAGTCAAAAACTTTCTCTTTTCCTAACCCCACAATTGATAAAAGTACAGTTCTACGGACCCAACGTTTTATTTTTCATGTTATGCACAGGTCCTTTTCATAATGTACTACAAGATAAGACGTTTGCCTTAAAATTATCAACGTTCCAAGGTCATATAGTAACCGAATAAGTTGGAGGGGATGTCAGCCAACATGAGTTTCATTATGACCTAACAAGTTTGGGCAGAGGTTCTCCCTATACCAGAGTTACTGCGAGGGTACGCTGGCCACGGGAATTTAAATGATGTTGACCTTAGAAAATTGGGCAGGAGTTCCCCTCTATCCCTGGGTTACGGCGGGGGTATGCCGGCCACGTGGCCAGTTTGATGAGCAAGACATTTGCGTCCAANAATGTTTGATGGTGGGTAAGTTTAGTAAATTTTATAAACAATCTACACAGAATCAAAAACTGAAACAAAAATGCAACTTGCAAAGAGCTCCGACTTTTTCACTCCCTCCGATCTCCTCATCGGCATGCCCATAACACCATTTAACCACAGATGCTCGAATTTCTTGATGGCTAATAACCATATATAAGAAACATACGTTTTCTTAGTAATGAATGACGTTAGTGGTGATGGAGGAACAGATAAACTCAAGCACCTGTGCAGTCAACCACAAAAAAAAAAAAAAATTACGGGTGGTTGCATTTCAAACTTATAAAAAATTACGGGTAGTAGGCTGAAGAAATAAATGAAAATTATGGGTGGTGGGTGCGAAAAAAAGGTGCCTTCCCCCCCTCCCATACAGATTTTACTGGAACAGCCCTAAACATAACTTGTGGCTAGCAAAATAAAGCTTAATCGTGCAGAACAGGTAATATAAAACTCATTAAGTAACGAACTGACATTCACTTTGTACCTTGCTTTCTTTCGGCCACCGCCAAAATTCAAACACGTCCCAGTCGCTCAATAACTTCTTACACTCGCATCATTTAGCTGGCTAGGTACGACATGCGACGTATTTTGCTTTAAAAATAGATAACACACTCGTTCTTTCCGCGCCTTTTACACCTTGACAAGAAAACCTGTCAATGTCAATCCTCAAACAATTTTTGACAAAAATTATACGCTGAAAATTGGTAAAGTTAGAAATGAATTGGGAGATTCACGTAATTTGAAAATAATGATTTTACACCTTGAGTTCAAATTACAAAGTGATTGAGACAGCTCAATTGAGTTAAAATTGCATGACTGAGACAGCTTAACTCAGTCCAGTTTTATCCCCTGAGTAATTAATGCCGTCCAACCGGCTACCACCACGTCACCAGTGTAAGTTATTGAGACTTGGTCAAGTTTGTCTCCGAAATAGTCTTCTAGTCGTCGACATTGTCACTTGCAGACAAGCGGTATGAAGCCAGAAATCGCCATTACCAAGACCATTACGGCATTTTCCCGTTGCTCCCAACTTGTTAGATTCTGTAGCCCAACAAGTTGGGAAGTTAACCCCTGTAGCCAATATCCTACACAGATGATAAACTCCATTCTGACATTTAGGGATGGAGGGCCAGCTCTCTTTTGTTCGATAATGCTCTAATCTCCAATAAAATCGTATCTACCATGACTGGGCTTTGCTGTTAAAAATAAAAGTTGTAACATATTTGAACATAAACCCAGGGCTCGACGCTATGAAAATCGACAGGTCGCATTTTGAGACCGAGCCAAAATCCTAGGTCGCATTTTCAAAATCCAGCTCGCATTCACAAATTCCAGGTCGCGAAAATTTCCCGTCATTTTTACGGACCAAAATTGGCTTTTACGTCATCAGAAAATGCCTAGATTATGCTCCTGCGACGTTGAATACTCACAAATTTCAGGTCGCAAAACTGAGTTCTTACAAGCATATCATGCATGCACCTCGTTACCATTCTTCACTGGCGCCATCCAGTGAAAGACCCTGGAGAGCAAGGCAGTTGCCGACGTGAAAGTTAAATGCATTCGATTAGCTAAGTGTGCAACGTGAAAAAGAAGAAAATACTTGTTGAAAAAGTATCCGCGACTTTTCTAGGACTGACTTGCTATATGACTGTCATCAAAGTCGTTAAAGATCCAAAGATTGATAACTCTGAGTGCGAATTCCTTCCATTTGTTCGCAGGCCAAACTTTTCGACTTGACTTTTGAAAAAACATCTTGTCGGAAGAAATTCGTGAAACGTTGCCCTACTCGCTGAATGACATATTGATACGCAGAAACAATTCACTGCAAATTTCACAACAAAAAATGTGGGACTTATTCTGTTTACCGGTACGTAGTCAATTAGTTTCCCATGAAATAAAAAGCCTCGAAATGATTTCCGACGGTGCGGGTTTCTACTATTCTGCCGAAAGCGCGTAAAGGCATGCCCGTCGTTTGGCGATTAATTCGGATGTCATTTTCACATTTGCTGTCTTTCGCAATAAAAAACGAGACGCATTTTTCCAAGTCACGACGATTGTCTGCCGGGACCGCTTTCCGGCGCTAACAGTGGAACCGACCAGTGCCGCAGTGCGACCAGGCATATTGCCGTGGGTGTTGCCGTAATTTGATATTAAGGACACCTTACGTGAAAAATAAATGTTTTCCACCACAAAGCTTGGTAATTTCGTCGTTTAAGAATTAGTAGAAACACCGCTGCTTTCTGACGTATTATCACGTGTTATTCGGAGGTCCGAAACTTTCTTGGGCACATCCGGAAATTTGCAAAAGGCCGAAGGTATTGGTCAATAAAATGCGTCAGACCAATTCTGTATTCCCTTGTTCATGCGACATGTTTACAAGTCATCGGGAGCGCTTTTCTCAATGAATTTTTTTTAACTTGATTTGGCAACAACCAAATAACGGTCGGAATCACCTGAGTTGCTCAACATTTCCCAAGTATCTGCCGCGAAGTTTAAAAACTCAGCTCGCATACGCTGGAAATTCCAGGTCGCATTTTGCGACTTAATGCGAGCTGGACAAAATTTCAGCTCGCATTTCCAAATTTCAGGTCGCATTTGCGACCTGCAGCTCGTTATGTCGAGCCCTGAAACCAATAGCATTTCTGAAATCTTTATCAAATGGTGATCATGTTTAGTTTTTGAATCGTCAAATCGCCCAACTGCAACCGAAATTACAATCTATATTCTTCCCGAATACAACAATTCACCCTAGTTTGACTGTGTTCACAGGTGGTCTGTAATAAGCCTGGTAGATAATTGGCCTGCTTGTTGTCGTAACAGAAAAAAGACGGTGCTCGGTAGTTAACAGAGAAGCTAGGTGTTATCAGAACCCCCTACGTCTGGTAGTCACTGAACGGGAAAACGCTGTCATGCTGGTAAAAGTGTTTTCAGGGCGAGTCTTCGACATGAAATTGAACATTCGCTTGCTATTTTTTAGGACTCGGATCATGTAAGAATGTCGACTTGATTAGAGCCGACTGTGATTGACACTCGAGTAGGTTTCCCTACATTAATTTCCATAGTCAAGTTGTGAAAGCATTCCCCAAGTTGGTGAACAGACTTAGCTCTGACATCGCCAGTGCCGCTCAGAATTCGCCAATGGGAAGCAGCTAGAGCGAGCCAAACTGATGTCAGTCCTGCATTAATTTGATGTCTACCCCCCGGGAACAAGGGACGGAAATTCCAAGTTATCAGTAAACTGAAAACATGAATAATATAGTAAAATAATACTTTATTGTTACACAGTTCACAACAGTAAATCAAGTCATATAAAAGCTGCTACACTTTCAGCTGCGAAACCAGCATCAAGTGAATAGGGGAACTGGAAGGCCCCCCTGTTCAACACACAGTCCAGTCCAAAGCAATGGTTGACATCCAGTCAACAAGCAGTCGTAAATGTTTGATATATCACTCTGCACTTTTCTCTCGCTCCTCATTCCGACTGCCTGAAGACTCATCACCATTTTTAGCAGATTTCCTCTTCTCAGGTGACTTACTTCTGCTCTCAGACCTACCGCCACTTTTGCTGCGAGAGCGAGAACGACTGCGAGACTTCGAGTGTGACTTTGAGCCACGACTGCGTGACCTTGACTTGCTCTTGGATCGGCTGCGGCTACGCCTGCGAGAACGGCTTCTAGATCGGCTGCGCGATCGAGACCTTGAATCACTACAATAAACAATAACATCCAACAGAAAACCTAAAATTTGTGTTAAACAGATGAATTGTTCCAAGATATTGACCAGAAAGTCTTTAAACCTTTAATACACTGTTCATCAATAAATTGTAAATAGGTGAAATTGTCCTTCGTATAAATTTGTGTCAAGTCAGCCTTTGTATCATGTTAAGAAGGTGAATTTCTTTCATTCTCCGCTCTTTTTTTCAATGGCGTTAAGTCTAATATGCCGTTTATCAGCCACAGGCAGTTTTCCACACATCTTTGACCTATACTGCAAGAGCCCCAAGCACAATGTAAAATCAACTTAACACATTTTGTTTTCATGTTCCCATAACTTGATTGGCTGATGTTATTAGCTTGTTTGTTATGTACAGTTTTGTACATTTTAACCAGTCAATGCAATATTCTTGCAAATTCTTTGAGACCTTCCAGTTATTAATTATTTAAAGCATAGCTGGTTCTGGTCTTTGCTTTTTTAAATTGATGCAGTGTTTCCAATAGAACACCTTGTTTGAAACAAAAAAAAAACACTGGGGGCAATCGCACAAGCACTGAATTATGCCTCACTTGGCAAGCCATGGCATTTTAAACCTTACTTACGGGCATTCTAGGGCTTTCAAAAAAAAAATCGAGACCAAGTTGAAATAGATGTGGACAGCACTTATTGCTTTAAGCAGCAAGTTTCCAAATGAGCTTGGGTGGAGACCACAACCAACAATGCTGGCCTTGTAAGTCTAAATATGTTAATATTGACAAAGATGAACACAAGCTCACCCCCTTCTCCTGCTGCTATGATTGGATTTATCTTCCCTTACTTCAATCTTGCGATCCTGTATTCTTGTGCCATCCAGCTTACGGATGGCGTCTTTCATATCAGAGTGAGAGGCAAATTCCACTACTCTGAAAAGCAATTTAAATTAATGAATGATAGCTCACAAGTAACCCGTGGGTTATATTTAGGCATCAACATTCATTATAGTCAACTTCAACCATGTTGAAATAAAACTGTCACAAAAGCGAGACATCAAAATTTGAATTTGTGACAAGATCACAATTCAAACAGCAGTAGACCCTGTTCCATCTGAGTGTTGTATATATAGTTGCAACTGGCTCAGCTTGCATTGAGTGTTACCAAATCTTATGGATATACCACACTCAACTGGGTTAACGCCTAGGCTACTTGAGGGTGGGCATTAAAGCTTGCAATGAAGTATATTTAAAAATTAAGTTTTCTAAGTCAGAAGTGGACACTTTCTGGAACAGTCAATTCAAGTAAACACGCCAGACTCGTGTGCAGGCATCAAATTATACAGATTTATTTTCACGCTTGAACAAAGTAAAAAGGATTTCCAAACAAGAGCAACGCGGAGCGTTGAAGTGCGTCCATGAATGCATTGCAAATGGTGTGCTTTTAGGGTTATTTATTTGTATCATAAAAATGGCCACTAGATGGCGCAAAAACATACATTCCATCCAAAAACAGGAGCATGTCATATTTCATAAAAATCTGTCAAGGAACTTCAGAGAAACAAAGGAAAACAGAATAAAATGAAATTGCCACTAGTGGGCACAGTGTCCGTTGGATCCGCCTGAAAGTCGTCGTCTGTTGTTATCTTCATATAAATACACTTACTAAATTTAATAAAGATCCTGCAGTGGGTTTAGGAGATACAACTATGGGTGCAAAACAAAACTACCACTAGGAAGCGCCACAGTAGTCAGTCACCATCATCAAAGGTCAACTTCACACTAAGAACATATATGCCAATTTTCAAGTGATTTGGTTGATACAGGGGTGGACATCAAAAACAGGATTTGAAAACAGCAAAAAATGGCCACTACGTAGGGCAAACTACGTGAATCCATCTGAAAACGGGCAGACAGCGTTACCTCACCAATAGGTGCCTACATATTAAATTTCATGAAAATCCGTTAAGGACTTTTGAAGATACAAAGGTAAACATAAAAAATAAAATTGCCACTAGGGGGCACACCGGTAATCGGATCTGTCCAAAAGTCGTCGTCGTCCGTTGTTAACATCATATAAATATACTTACAAAATTTCGTAAAGATCCTACGAACAGTTTAGGAGATACAGCCATAGGCGCAAAAAACAAAACTGCCACTAGGAGGCGCCACAGTATTCAAAATCGTCAGAAAATCATCATCAACCGTCCTCTTCATAGTAAGCACATACATGCCAATTTTCACAATCATCCATCCTTTGAGCGATTTGGTCGAAAACAGTAAAAATGGCCACTAGGTGGCACAAACTACGTCGAATCCATCCGAAAACAGGAGGACAGCGTCATCTCACTAATAGGTGCCTACATACCAAATTTCATGAAAATCCGTTCAGGACTTTTGAAGATACAAAGATAAACGTAATAAACTAGGGGCACACCAGTAGTTGGAACCGTCCGAAAGTTCGCTCATGTCCTCCCATTCATGAATGGAACATGTGTGCCAAATTTCATGAACGGATGTCAAAGGGTTTTCAGGGCTTGGAATGACAAATGGCGAAAAACGCGGAAATTTTTACGGCCCGAAACATGCGCGCAGGCAGCCTTGAAAAAGTCGGTGTGGACCTTATGCCGACAAAAATCGAGAGGACTAAAAAAAAATTTAAAAATACGGGATCACCTCCGGAAGCGTGCGTCTGTCTTAGCTCGTCCGCCACTCCCGCCTCCAAACATTTTTGGCTGCAGAGTCGTAGTACTTGTCGCCGCGGTTTACAATCACACGAGCCGCCATTGAGGAAATCCACCACACTATCCCAGATGCCCCGGCAATGTTGACAATTTACGTTCCTCCGAAACATAAAGAGCAACTTCCGCTTTTCGAGGTGAAAGTCGTCGGCAACGCGGCGGTAAGAAAGAAATTTGCCGCGGAAATTTTATATCAAATCCGATTTTTTTACGCGGAAATATAATAAAATACGCAGACAGAACATTTGAAAAAAGCGGAAATCCTCGTTTCCGTGAAAATTCCAAGCCCTGGGTTTTGGAGATAGAGCAGCGGATGCCGCCCGGACGGAGATGATGGCACAATGCGTCCACATATAAATATGTGGGCGCATAATAAAGCTACATCTTGCCAGTTAACTTGCCAACCTTTAAGTCTCAACACAGAGTTTCAAAACATTCCCATGCTCATCCAATCATTATTGCCAATAAAGTCACAGGCAAAGCATACATGGAATCTTTTTAGAAGCACCATACAAGTGTAACTCCAAGGCAGGGTATTGCTCAATCTCTTGACTGTTACTTTAAGATACGTGAGCATCGTATATTTTGGGAGCAAAAATTTGCACGTGATGGACATTTGCAAAAAACACGGACACTTTCAAATAAACCTGGATTATATCAATTGGGGGTAGGCAGTAAGCCAAACATGGGCAGTTACGAGTGAAAATTGGGAAATTATCCAGGTGGACATTACGCTGAACTTTCATGTTTACCCAAACACAAATCATAGAGAAACATAAAATAAAAAGAAAACCAAAGTAAAAACTTCGCTTTATGCAAAACCTGGAATTACAATTTTGATAGTAAACATACTTCCCTTATTAGGGCAGACAAATGGTAAACTATCAAATTTCTTTCTTCACATTCCAACAATGAACACAAAGTCTCACCCTTCGCCCTTTGTGTGTTTGTGAGCATCAGCATAGGTCACTTCACCAGCTTGCCTCATATAGTCTTTCAGATCCTGTAATGGAATATTTTGTAGAGACAGGTGATTAATGGTAATATCCCAGCGTACACACACACACACCCACAACATGTTGATAATCTGACTGCCATGTTGTTAAATGAGGGCCCAACATCACCCATCCTGGCACTGGCGTTGACTTCAGTTTTACTGTGAACTGTAAACAAGTTATGTTCATTCCTAGACTGCCTTTGTTCTTAGAACACATAAACCATGCAACTCAAAAACTGAATTCAACCAAATTGCTGGTTTTAATCATTTTCACTTTACCTCCTTGTTTCATGATCTAGACATATGCCCCAGATTGGATTGAGTAAGCACCCTCTGGCAAGAACATCAGAGTGGATGAGAGAGCATCAGTGTAATTTAGATCAATGCCAGGCTTCGTCAGCTAAGGGAACTCATCCCTCACAAATGGACCACGGCCAAGTCACAAGCATGGCAAGACGATGGTCCACACACACACAGTATAGTGAGGATGGCGTCTAGAGATCACATCAATCATCTAGGTGGTGCTTGGCACCTTGGATCATCGTCTAATGGGGTACATCTCGAGGGTAAGAATGATAGAGAACATCAGTGGCTAAGTCTGTGCTGCCATTCTCGCACCATACATCACCTGTCATGGCGGTACTGCAAGCTTAAAGGCATTGCTCACAATTAAATAGCAGTCACATAGCAAAGGTTACTAACATACTTTAAGGAACTTTGTTTTAGGAGAAAAATACACTGTGGCTAACCAGTTATACATCAAATACAACCTGAGCTATTTCAGCTAAATTTCGATGTTAGCCACAGAATGTCTTGCACAACAGTTCAATTATGTTGTCCTGTAGTACTGAGAAATGTTTGCTTTTCACAAATAGATGTTACAAAATGGAGCAGTTTTAATTACTCGTCATTTCAAACAAGAGCAACGCTGGAGCGTTGACATGCACCCACGGAGCATCGCAGACGATATGTTTTTAAGGGCCACCAGGAGGTGCTGAAGTAGTCAAAGCAGCCCAAATATCAAATGGTGCCAGCGCACTGTACTCATATGCTTCTGAGTATAGTTTCATTGAAATCTGCCAAACAGTTCTATAGATATAATCTTCCCTGAAATAACACTTCAAAAGCAGTCTCATAATAAACCTCTGAGTCAAGTTTAATCAAATTTGTTAATTGGTTCTTTAGATATCATTCTGAAACACTATTCCCCAAACACTTCAAAGCCCATGTTGAAAACATCACAAACCTCTCACACCAAATAGCCACTAAGTCACTGCAGTTGTCGAATCTGGCCAAAAATCAAATACTGCCGCGCAGTCTCATAATATACCTCTATGTCAAGTTTCAATGAAATCTATCGATTGATTCTCCAAATATCATTCGGAAATGCTCTTACTCAAACAGCACTTGAAAAGACCATGACGAAAACAAAATGGCCACTAGGAGGTGCTACATTAGTCGAATCCGACTGAACATTTAATGGTGCAGCTGCATTCTCATCACAAACCTCCTTTGTCAACTTTCATTGAAATCCTTCATTCAGTTCACTATGTATCACACGGAAACGTTCTCACACAAAAAGGCCAATAAGGGGCACTGTAGTTGTCGAGTCCTCCCGAAAAAACAAATGGTGCCACCGCAATCTCACCACATACCTGTGTCAAGTTTCAATGAAATATACTCATCAGTTCTCTAAGTATCATCTGGTAAAGTTCTTCTGCCGAACAACACTTGCTGATAACAAAATGGCCACTAGGAGGTGCTACCTTACTCGAATCTGCCAAAAATCTAATGGTGCCAAGTCATCGATATCACACACCTTTGTGCCAAGTTTGATTGACATCCATCAATAAATTCTCTAGACATCATTCGGAAACACTCTTGCACAAAATGACCACTAGGAGGTACTGCAGTAATCAAATCCGGTTGAAAAAACAAATGGTGCTGCTGCAATCTCACAATATACCTTTGTGTCAAGTTTCAATGTTCAATTAATACGCCCATCAATTTCCTAGATATCATTCAGAAACACTCTTTTCCCAAAAACAACACTCGAAAAGCCCTTCATCGAGAACAAAATGGCCACCAGGAGGTGCTATAGTGGTTGAATCTGCCTGAGAATTTAATAGTGCTGCTGCATTGATATCAAACACCTTCGTGTCAAGTTTCATTGAAATCTGTCAACCCGTTCCCTAATTATCATCCAGAAATGCTCTTCCCCAAAAATACTGAAAAAGCCTCGCACCCTGACCCCAGGGGTTGGGGCAAATTGAGAAGTTCTAGTGATGCCCAACACCCTTGTGCTCAATTTTTTAAAAATACAATCAGAAGTTTTTGAGATATAGCAAGACACAAGGACGCCTGGATAAAGTGACGACAATATGCGACCACATATATATATGTGGGCGCATAAAAATGTAAGTTAGTAAGGATCCCAGGTTCCTTTGACTTATGGTTTAAATTGTAGGCAAGAGAATTCAAAGGAAGATGCTGCATCATAAAAGTTGAGTAATGACAAATTTACCATAACCATGCAAATGAGGATCACTGAAGTACCTTAATGGTGCACGAGCTTAGACTTCACCTCATCTATACTGAATTAATAGATTTACGAGTTGAGGGTTTTCAAAACAAGCAAAAAACCAGTTATGAGAATATTGTGGAAAGGTTTACTACTTACTGCCATAGACAAAAATTTGATGAAAGAGGTTCAATGGGAGACTTAGAAGTAGCAACATGACTACTGATGATGAGGAGGTAATTCTACTTTTATATAAACGCATCATGCCTAATCACATAGACAGTAAAATGACCTTTTCATGAAGCCAATTACGCTTGCCTGCACCACCTGGTACAGCCAAATATGCTTGCCTGCACCACCTGGTACAGCCAAATATGCTTGCCTGCACCACCTGGTACAGCCATCAGTCACACATGATCAGCCACCACTACTTCCTCAAATTCTGTTATTTGTAGAACTTTACGTATCGACCAAGGTTTCACCTTACTATTCCACGTGTTGCTAAATGGAAATTGTGAGATAAAATCACAATTACGCATTGTTTTCAGCTTCAATCTAAATTTTTAACAGACAGTTAATTGTAGACATTTCAGAGAATTCCTGGGAGAAACAACAAAACCTTCGAAAAAAATGTTGGACATACCTGCCAGCTGACACGGGAAGACAGATTCTTTACAACAACACGATAATCTGTTCTGGTAGGAGGGCCGTACCTGAAACAAAGACGGAAACCAACTAAAACAAAAAGTTAGTAAAAACACATTGGTCGGCCGTACCAGAAGACACAGTAATCTCATTGAGTGAACAAAATGTAACCATGCCCAGAGATCGCCTGAGGCTGCTGCGTCATTTGACCTAAATAACGATAAACATGCATATTGATCTAATGAGCACACCAACTTACACACACTTACCCTAAATAACTAGATAAACATGCATATTGATATAATGAGCACACTAACTTACACACACTTACCCTAAATAACTAGATAAACATGCATATTGATATAATGAGCACACTAACTTACACACACTTACCCTAAATAACTAGATAAACATGCATATTGATCTAATGAGCACACCAACTTACACACACTTACCCTAAATAACTAGATAAACATGCATATTGATATAATGAGCACACCAACTTACACACTTACCTTAAATAGTTAAAAATAAAGCTTCAAGTGTCTATAAGCCAACCTTTATCCAAAGAAACTTACTTTTGATTTAGACCACTTACTGCTATAAAATTAGTACCAATTTGTTCTTCAGATTACAAGTGATTTTCGATCACAGAAAGAACTGACGGTTCAGTATGGTTACAGACCATGCTCGACAAATAAAATGACACGTCAACTTGTCAAGTTTGATCTCGAGCAATAACGAAATGTCAGTTCTTTCCAGGACTGAGAATTCCATCTATTTTTACTGAGGAACAGCTTAGAGAGTAATTTTATAACAGTCAGTGGTCTGCATCAAAAGTTGTGATGGAAGACGAGTTTAAAGAACCAGGACTAAAAACCATCCGTTTCATTTCTTGGTAATGCTCTCATATTTTCTACTAAGTAGCAGCAGATTCGTCTCATTTTTAATATAAAATGTGCAACATTTTGTGCTGCTTTAATGATTCCTGTTTTCACAAATCCCAAGAACTTGTAATGGATTCGAAACATTGTGGAAGGTAGGTTCCCTGGACCCAATGTAAGGAGGTGTGAACACTGCAATGTAGTTTGGATTAAATGGAGATCACAACACATAAGACATATCAGAACATATTGGGATTGGTTTACAGCAGTAACAATCAGCCCCGAAAGATGTTCATCACGCGTGTCAATAGGTGTGGGCAGAAATGGTAAGGGCTAACTGACTTGAAAATGGCAGAAGTGTCATGAACATTTCAGTTCACTAGCTAACATTTAGAAAATTGACTTACTTGTCCATCCAAGATGGCCGGCGACTGCCTCGACCATAGTCCCGATCTCGAAAATCTCTATAGCGGTCACGGTCTGAACCCCGAGGCTGGCCACGGGCGTGCTCCAGAACAACTCTGTGAAAGAACCAAAGGTGGTTTAACAGCATGCCAGATGCAAGCTGGTAAAGGTTGTGTAATCAAAATGCTATCAGACTATGTTGGGAAAGATTTTCAACACAATGTCTCAGCCCCGAAAGAAAGTCATCATATAGCATAGATAGTTTTAAAGAAATTCATCAAATACCATAGATAATTTTAAAGCCATTTTATACAGCAACTGGTGTTAACATTTTTGCAACATGGTCATATCACGACTTCCACAAACACAATGATTTGACAGAAAGTCTCGTAGTTTAAGTCTTAAAACTTGAGAAAGTCAGTTTGATTGCTTACATGAAAACGATGCCAAACCCGAATAAAAAAATTTCAGTCTACACATAAAATTTCAAAATAACATCAGGCACCAATTTGTGCACAGTTGGGTAACCATGGCTACTTTATACTATTACGCAACACTTTCCTGACGTGTAGAGTACAACTCACCTCTCTCCAAGTAAAGATTTGCCATTCAGATCATCAACTGCATCATCTGCATCTCTGTCATCATCAAATTCCTGAATGCAATACAGCAGACTTAAGACAGATTTAAAGTACCAACCTAGTATCATTGATATGGACTATGCAACAAGTTTTAATAAAACAATAGCACCCATACTGTATTAGGGCTCACAAAGCCATTGAGAATGTACAGGCAACCTTTTAACAAATATTAAGAATCAGTAGTAATACTTCAAACAGTGCAGTTCTTGGAGAATTGCATGTCATTTACTTTATAAGATGTATCAACTAGTGGTAGAAAATGTCCAGTGACAGGCTTCCAAAAGAAACATACGAACTGTTGAGAGTATGTGACGAACATGGTAGAACGACTCACATGCAAAGACATCTGTTATGTAAATATGGATGTGGCTATGTTTGGGTTCAGTGAGTGGTAAGCAACTTTTCTGTCTGAATTTAAACAAAGGTTGAAGGAATGTGCTTTCCAATAATGAGAAACTAAGGTCGATTGCAATGGTAAACTAAGTATGTATGCTTACGTCTTAAGATTTCTGCATTGCGCAATACTTAAGAGGTTATAGAAAATGCAAATCTTAGAAAATTCATAACTAAAATTAGATGGGTAATTAGTCAAGTCGAAACTATATTTTAATTCAAGCTGCCCTGTCGACGACCGCAAGGCAGGGCGAGTTTTCGCCCTGGGATTTCAGTATAATTTTCTCTAAAATGATCGTAAGTTAACAACGTAATTTGATAGCAATGCGTCACCGTTTTGTAGAAAGTCTGTCATAGGCTACAGATACATCCCGGACCGTAAATTTGATGAATCCTAGCTTCCGATTTCATCCGTTTTGGAGACCGGGTTTCAACCACCTTGGGTTACAATATTCAATAAGTGCCTCCCCCTCCCCCTGAAACGAATTCTACTAACCACCCCAGGCGACTTATTATGGCCAATACGGTACTGTAAAGTGAACTATGTTTACTGTTGGTAAAATCAGGCTCTGATTAGATGCTGAGGGATGAAGTACCAAGCCAGCCAAAATTTTTAAACTTGATGCTTCCCCAAACTTGACGCTGCAAAATTCAAACTCGTTACCGCGTCGAGTCAAAATAGGTGATGAAGAACACTGCAAACAGTAACAACACTAGCAGAAGACATGAAACACAACACTAGCAGAAGACATGAAACACAACACTAACAAGAGATATGTCAACTTGTGGCAATATTGTGGCAAAATTCCAGGAATACCAAACCGTAAGATCTCAACAAGTTCAGAGAAAAGTAATTGCCAAAATGCCCTTTTGGCTATTGTTTACAATCAGACTCCATTAACGTACATACTTGATACTATTTTCTGAATCCTCAAGTCAGTTATTCCAAAAATGTATTACTTGTACTGAATGGTCGCTTCTTACTGTATTCGCCCTAATAAGCGCCCGTGCCCCTATAAGCGCCCGTAGACGTTCTAAAATAAGCGCCCAGACCATGAACACCATGTACATGCGAAAAATGCTTTACCTACAGTTCTAAAATTCTACAGTAAAGTCTTCAATTTATCAATAAGATCCGACAGTCGTGAAAAAATCATTGTGCACGAAATTTGTAGACCACGAGCCTCGCCGCCATGTCAGCATATAGCCATGACTATTCACTTCAAACTTCCGCCGTGCTTCAAAAAGAACGCAAGTTTTGCTGATCTTGCGAGAGACGTGTCCTATTATGGTCTGGCCTTTCAGAACAGACGCAGTGTACTCGTCACAGGGATTGTATTGTATCTTTCCCGTACGTACAGATCTTCTCCCTCAACAGGAATCCAAATTTCTTTCTACACAAGAAAACTGCGAATCGAAGACTAATAACAACTTTACCTTTGTTCACGTGGCCAGGAAGCGCGTGCTACATTCAAGTACTTGTCATCGAAGATTAGTCTTCAGGAACTACCGTCATGAAACAGGTAGCATAGCATAGGCAAGAAATAAATACTGGCACTTATTTCCGAAAGTTTCCAATACCGTAGAAAACGCTTGTGTTATTTTTAAGGGGGAACTATTAAATTTGTCGTAATTGTTGTTTTTAAAGTTAAAATGACCCACTGATAGTGAACACTTCCGCACCCTTATACCCCCCTCCACCGAATCTCCCCAAAAATAACTGTTAGACTGTCAAGCATCCAGTCACCCGGCAACTCAATGACATCAGCCTTACCGAGACAATTCTCCAACGTTTTTTAGCAGATCAGATCAACAAGTGCTAAATAAAACATGTTCTGCTTTACTGCTTGTGTTAATTTCCTTAGTTATAATGCACATCTAGATCTTTATATCGCGTTTACTCTGGCAAATTAACTCTGATGACACGCACACACTCGTTCACTCACACAACACGCAGATGAACTTCAAAACAAACATCACGTGACAACAACATGTGTGTTCATCCAGAGATTTTTCTCGTGTTGCAGAGTACAATCTAGCCCAAATTTGGACTTAATATGCAATTAATCCAAACTCCACAGGAACTTAAAAATCCTAGGGACGTTATTTTGAAAACTTAAGGACTTTAGGTAATTTGTTGAGTCGAAACTATATTTTTACTCAAGAATTCAAGTTGACCTATCGGCAATCGGCAGGCAGCGACGCATCAGTTGGTGAGTTTTCACACTACCGGGAATTTTCTGAAAGATGATCGTAATTTAACAACAAAGTTTGATAGAAATGCACAGCAATTTTGTAGAAACTCCGTCACAGATGCGTCACAGAGCGTAAATTTGATGAATTCTAGCTTACGATTTCACCTGTTTCAGAAACCAGGTTTCAACCACTTTTGGGCTATAATAAGCGAATTCCTGAAGCAAATTTTTCTAAGCGTCATGGGCGCTTATTAGGGTGAATACGGTATTAACAGTTTTTGAGTTTTTCCTAGGTGTTCATTTGCAATGCGAATTTAGTGAGGCAGCCATTTTTAAAAGTGCGACACCTTTCAGCAGTTAAGTGAAGGTAGTTCAATCAGAATGTATTTCTGTGTTCGCGTATTTTAGTCTGCCAGTGATAGTAATTATCTTATTACCTAATTCCACTTGTTTGAAACAGTTTTTGTCTCTGAGACGACACACATGTCCGAGATGTCAAGTGTTTTCGAGAACGATATTTGGGCGCAAGAACACGCATTCTCGTGTTTTTTCTAAAGAGGTTTTGAAGAGGCAATCCTTTATAAGTGACTTATTGTTTTTCACTCAGAGTTTCCCTAATATGCCACGCAGTATCTTCAATATACTAACCAATTTTGGGGTCGTCTGACACTTGCGTGATCATTACAGTTATCATTCCTGCCGAGAGGTGTCGCAGTTTTATAATGGTGGTCACTCGAGATGGGATGCCGCAAATGAACGCCTTGTAAAAACAGTGAATGCATGAATAAGACGAGCCTAATGAGTACGAGTAATACATTTTTGGAATCACTAAGATCACCAAGGTGAGAGAGCTTGGAAAATATTAACATCAAGTATATATGTTATTGGAGTCGGATTGTAAACAATAACCGCCCTTTTTTATTTTTCAATGAATTCTAACATTGTCGCAATGTTAGACTGTAATACCAAACTTGAACATGGATAATCATTAATTGGTATTACATATCAGCACTCAACCCTTAGCTAAATCCACACCAGTAGGCAACATTAAAATGTGAGTTACTTACCACAAAACCATAGCCATTTTTCAAATTGACTTCATTTATTCTGCCATAATCTCGAAAGAAACGCTGCACGTCTTCTTCTCTGACACTGTTAGACAGATGGCCTATGTAAACACGAGTACCACCTCTACTCATCTGAAACAAAATGCCCATGACAATTATACGACCATTGATTCTCAAAATATTTGTAATAAACCAATGGTTGGCCTCTCTCATGGACACAGACCTGTGTACCACCAAAACTGCATTGGTGTAAACTCTGAACACCCGATTTGCAGATTTTTCAGCAAATTTGCAGATTTTTGAGTACAGACCAAATTTACCCAAAACTATAGGAGGGGGGGTTAAATTTTTCGCAGTGAACCTTTCACTAAAAAAAAAAAACGGATTTGCTCAGCATTCAGAGCTTTTGCCGAATTCTTGCCTCTTCAGTGGACTTTTGTCTCGTTTTCTCGGATATTTGGTTTCTCTCAGGACCTTTTTGCCCACTTTGCCAAATGGAGAACTCATTCAAGCCCCCCCTGGGTTCGCGCATGGATACTTTTCCTACTTACTTGCCTATGAAACAGTTTCCAAAATACACATAGTGAATTCACCACCAATTTTCAGAATAATTTCAGTTGTTTAGTTGAGGGACAACGCGCTTAGTGAAAAGACCCTGTAAATCAATAGAAAATGTCCTTACTGAACTACCACAACTTTGAAATCTCGTTTAGTGTGGAAAATTTGGAATTTTCACATTAATTTCTTGTCGCTGATATCAACGTAGTCGTACCAATTGTTTTGGGTCTAAATTTCATGAAACGAACTAGTTGTCCAACGTTTAACCTTCCCCAAAAGGACTTCACTTTTATCGAGGGGTACAGATATCTCTACGTCCGAACCGCAAATGTACGGGTGGCGTGGTGACAGGTGGCCGCAGCAAACCTTGAGGGTTGCAAAACGGTCCACTGTCCAGTAAATGTATGAGTGGTGCGGTGACAAGTGACCGCAGCAAATCATCAGGGTTGGAAAACGATCCACTGGCCAACCATTTAGAATCTTTGTATAAGAGCGCGATCAAAGGTCTTAATTTCGACCAAGCCACTCAAGTTAAAGCCTTAATAATCAAATTCTCAGATGTCTTTGCTGGTCCTAACGGCGAGTTAGGACGTACGGCTAAAGCTGAACATAGTAATCAGGTGAAGAGGCTATTCAGCGAATGGAATTTACTTGAAATATGCGACAGTTTACTATACCACAGATGGATCGCCAATTGTGGGATCGGAGAACGTTGGGTGCTGGTCATATCTCAGACGTTGCGTTCAGATATATTGAAAGCCCTACATAACAGGACAGCTGGTCACCTCCGGAGAGAACCCAGGAAGCTGTGAGGTCCCGCTACTATTGGCCAGGTCTACTTCGTGATGTCACATGGTGGTGTTGAAAATACGACATGTGCCCACACCGCAAGCCTGGACCAGGGCATGGATGGGCCCCTCTAAAGCAAAGCAGAGAGGGTGATCCCTTCCAACGAATTGCCATCGATATCTTGGGGCCATTACCTGAGTACATCATGGTAGTTGGCGATTATTTCAACAAGTGCTTTCAGTCTACCTGACCATACGGCCTACACTGTTGCTGACACTCTCGTTAAAGAAGTTATTTGTCCATTTGGTACTCCTAAATTCATACAAACTGATCAAGGCAGAAAATTTGAGAGTGAACTTATGTCTCAACTCTGTTCCTTGCTCGAAATCTCGAAAATCAGAACTACGCCACACAGACCACAGTTCAGCAAATGCTTGCCATGTTTTTTGACGAGAACCGCTAAAATTGGGACAATCACCTGCCTTACGATAATATGCTGGCGTACCATTCCACGGTGCATGACAGTACAGGGTTTTCTCCCTTTCCAATGTTATTTGGACACGAGGTGTCTCTTCCCATTGATGTCATGCTGGAAAACCCCAATAATTCCCGACATCAGTCAGACGTACCATGTTTGACTGCTTACGTAGAGTGGTTTAAGTCCATGTTTCTGTGACACACGAGTTAGCTCGTGAGAAACTAAAAGCGAGTGCGTCCAGACAAAAGTCACGTTACGATTCTAAACTTAAACTCAGAGCGTTTAAAGAGGGTGATTTGGTCTTTCGTTGGTATCCACCCAATGCTAATCTGAAATAGGGGTTGGGTTGGAGAGGGTCCTATCTCGTTACTAAAAAGATAACCGAATTTTTGTATAAAATTCAAGCTGAGAGATCGGGACCCTTGATTACGGTTCACGTAGACCACCTAAAGCTCCGTTTAACTCAGATGTGCAAGACTGGTGACAACCAGGTAAGACTTTTAGCGATTTAAATGTAAACTTAAATGATCCTCATAGTGAGGAAACCAATAACCAATGTGGTGGCAGGGCTCGACGCTATTAAAATCGCCAGGTCGCATTTTGCGACCTAGCCAAAATCCCAGGTCGCATTTTCAAAATCCAGCTCGCATTCGTTAATGCCAAGTCGCAAAATTTTCCCGCCATTTTTATGCGCCAAAATAGATTTTTTAGATCATTGAGAAAATGTTTAGATTATGCTCTTACCTGCAGCGTTAAATACTCACAAATTTTGATCTCAAAATTGACTTCATTCATGCAGGTACGGCCTTACTATTCTTTACGACCGCCATTGAACGACTCTAGAGCGCAAGGCAAGTTGCCGACGTGAAAGCTGAATCAGTGCTCTCTACATGTAACTGACTTGTGCATTCGAGTAGCTAAATTTGCGATGTGAAAAGGGAGAAAATGCACGTTGAAAAAGTATCCGGGATTTTGTTAGATCTGGCCTGCTACTGGCTGTCATCAAAGTCATTAACGATTCAAACTAACTCGGGTAACGGCGAGTTTGTACCTCAATATTCCAAGTATGGGAAAAATAGGTCAGTCACAAAACGACACGAATGTCACTAGTGTTAACTTTCTTTCCGTGGTATAAAACAAAGCCGAGATTTGGTTTTTACATATTGTGAAAAGACGTTTCAGAAGACTGAAGTTGTGTAAAATGAAAGTGACACACCATATAAGCTGCGTGTCAATTTTAAACCACACGCAGTCGTCTGTAGTGCGCTATGATGGGCGCTAGCTTGAACTGTGGGCGCTTAATTGGAAATTCTAAAAATTTAAGGGGGGACATTTAATAGATCAGTGAGCGCTTATTATGAAATGCTTTAAAGGTAGGTAGTAGGCTTGTGCGTGAGCATAGTCGTTAACCTCAGTGTTTGCGGTAATAAGATATTAAAACGCTGCAATGGTAAGAAACGTTATAATTATACGATTTTGCAAGGCAAACTCCATCTAGTATGGGTGACTTTTGCGATATCGTTACC
>NMRA01000431.1:63767-88562 GCA_002633005.1 Phoronis australis | reverse complement strand
TGTATAAAGAGAAGAATGAAAAGTTCGTTAACTTGAACCACAATTTCGCATCTCGTGCCAGTTTAGTTGCAATAGCTTACTACAGGCATAGAATACAGGGTTTACAGAACATCGACCTCGGGAAACATCGCAACAGGAAAACGTCAGTTCTGGGTTATATCAGTCCCGGGACATCGGGTCTTTTATAACCGCTGGGAATCTGAGTTCATTTTCAAATAAACCAGAGCCAAGCCGGTATACTCTTTCATTTAGGACTGTCGCTGTTCTTTGAAGTGATGCGCACGCGCGAGTTCACGCACTTGAATCGCTGGAGTAGGCCTACACTTTACATTGGCAACAACGTGTGAAAGACAAATCATATTTCGCGCACGTAGCCCCAGAAACAAGTAAAGGGTTGAGAATTTCTTGGCAACTGAAAGTAATGACGTGACCGTCATTTGGCGATTAGTAAGGTTGTCATTTTCACTTTAGCTGTCTTAATACGTCAAAAAGCAGAAGCACATCTCAGTCTAAGTTACGAATGTCTGCCGCGACCGCTTGCGCGCTAACTGACGGTGCCGCAGTATAATATCAGGGATATTATCGTGGATATTTGATACATGTAATAAGGATATCTTATGTGAAAAATAAACATTTTTGTCCACCACAGACTTTGGTAAGTTGATCGCTTCAGAATTAGTAGAAACACCGTTGTTTTGTGAAGTTTTATCGCGTGTTAAGCAGTGGCCCGAAACTTTCTTCGGCGAATCCGGGAATTTACAAAAGTGGCCGAAAGTATTAGCCAATGAAACGCGCCAAAGATCGATTCTGCATATCCCATGTTCACGCGACTTGCTTACAAGTCATCGGGAGGGCTGTTCTCGGTTAGTGTTCTTTTGAACTTGAATTTGGCAACAACCATGCAGATAACGGTCGGATTAACAAGAGCTGCTTTGTATTTGCCAGGTATCATCATCAGGTGACATTAGCGTGTGACATTTGAAAAATAGCATGAGAAGGTATCAGTTGAAATTTGTAAGATATGTGTCCCTTGGACTTTTCATTCGTCAACATGCGTGATTTCACAGAAGTACCTCAAAATGGCACACAGTAAGAGAAATTCGAGCAAACCGTGACAGATTTTCATCGATTTGTTCAAGTTTTGCAGACTAAATTGTATCCAGAGTCATAGTATGCGTTAATTATAACCCCATGTTCCTATACCGTCAGAGGTCCTAAAGTCGTGAGTGCCCTAAAGTCGTGAACGATCTTATTTCCTCTTCTGGGCAGTGCTGCGACATCTGGCGTTGAAGTTTCTAGCGTTCGTCTGCTCACGAACGTCAAACGAATACCCAGTCGTGTTCATATTCACAATAGGATAACAAACAGTGAGTGAGTGGCTTCTTTTTTCACATGTATCTTAAAAATGGCATATTTCACTAATTCACTTTTTTGTGCATTTTTGGGCTATATTTTCGGAAATATTTATCGCTTAGATTTACTCAAACACGCGCTCTAGGGGTAGTTTGAACAATGTATCAAAATGTCCCAGGGTCGATCAAGTTTTGTAAGGCCAAAACAATAAAATACAGGGCGATAATTGATGCTGGGTTCTTAGCGTTTTACGTGAACAATCTCATTGGAAACGTCTGTGCACATCAAAGTTGGGTGTAAAACATAACAATTTATTTCAATTGAAACTGAATTAATAAACAATGAAATGTATTTTTATGTCATCTAGAGTAACTGTAAGCACTGTAGTTGATTTGTGTGGTCTTACTTCGTGCATTTCCGTCTAAACGAAACGTTCACGACTTTAGGTCCTCATTCAAAATGGCCGGCGATATCAGCGACCGTTTTAAAACTCTTCTTACGGATACAAACAAGGATTAAGATTGTCAAAACACGTATATTTGTGAACGCTGATATATGTCCATGACATCACATGAGCAGTTGCAAACGGGCACTGGGTAGTATGACAATCAACTGCTTGTATTCACGACTTTAGGTCACCGGTGTATATGTATGGTTCATTTGGTTTCATTTAATGCATTTTGAAATGAATAACTTTTTGTGGGGATGTACTATAGCCCCTGACCTGTATGCCTGTGGCATCCAGGACGATGTAATTACCTACATGCACATCTGAGTAGAAAATTCTGTCCAACCTCAGTGACGTCATTTGCGATCAACGAACAGATAAACTCAAGCGCCTGTGGGCAAAATCACAAATCCAAACACAAAATGGCCGACTTCGACCATCCTATTTAGCAACCTTATTTTGATAGTTTGATCACTGTGAGGCCTAATTCGCCGAAAAGCTTCCGGCGTATTTAGGCAGGGCCTATGGATGGCTAGGCAATGACCATCACCTCTGTTGGCCCGAAGCAGAGGCGATGTAGAGGCTATAGGCGCTCTGTACGCCGGAAGCTTTTCGGCGAATTATGCCTCGCACCGAAGTCACGTTGTTACAAATACCTTTTGCGCATAGAGGAACACCTTAGGAGGTTGTCGATGTGTTTAATTCCTTCCAACTCGAACAAATACTCCCGTTATGAAACTTTTTCTTCGAGCAGTCCCTATTTCAGTTCCCAAAATCGTGAACTCAACTTTTTCATTTTTTTTAACCAGGCCGAAGGTCAGAAGTTGCGGACCTACCGGCGAACTTTGAAAGCTGAAGTTCCCGCCCTTCGCGTACGTGCTGCCGGGAACCAGCCGTGCATTTGCCGTGTTGTTAAACATTAAAATGTCAAATATGTGCAAAAAGACTATTAAATGTCATATCAACAGCATTTGTTTTTATCAAATACAAACAATGATTCGTTGAAATACAATCAGTTTCCAGTAACGCCAATTAAAGACAAGTATAAGTGATGGCATTTTGGAAACTAACATTTGACTGACAAGACCGCAATGGCTCACCTTTGGCCTATTTAAAGATTGAGGTCATGAATTGGAGCGTGCGCAGTATAAAAATGGTGAGTTCACGATTTTGGGAACTGAAATAGGGACTGCTCGAAGAAAAAGTTTCATAACGGGAGTATTTGTTCGAGTTGGAAGGAATTAAACACATCGACAACCTCCTAAGGTGTTCCTCTATGCGCAAAAGGTATTTGTAACAACGTGACTTTGATGGTTTAGTCGGTGCGAGGCATAATTCGCCGAAAAGCTTCCGGCGTACAGAGCGCCTATAGCCTCTACATCGCCTCTGCTTCGGGCCAACAGAGGCGATGGTCATTGCCTAATGGATGGCCTGATGGCCAACGTCTCTACTGCTAGTTCGTGGCACTGTCTAATTTGATAAGTGAAACCACACGCACCTTTAAGAAGCCCTCGACCATATACTATAATAAAGAGAAATCTCTTTATTTAGTGTATAGTTGAGGGCTGATCAAAGGTGCCTGTGGTGAAACTCGCATGCCACTGGACTGGCACTGGCACTGGACAGTGCCCTCGAGACCTCGACTCTCGGCATGCAGTACGCGGCAGTAGGCCTACATGCGGTCTCAGTCGTTCCCGTAGACCTATTTCCGACGGCAGTAGTTAAAGACGCGAAGACACAAACTTATAGATGCTCTGAGATTTGTTATTGATATGTTACATAGAGAGACAACGCCAATAATGAAACACAAAAATTTCACACTCCACACTTCTTACCTTGCCAGTTAGCTGATTGTACGGGGCTTGCACAATGAAATTCAAGGCGGCAAGACTGTAGTGCCACCTGAAGTTATTCCTTTGAGTGCATGACTGGTGCTCATGTGCTCACACTCTCACAGCACTCTGCTGGCCCAAGTACACCGGGTAATTGGTTGTCCGCGATATCTTTCCCGAAATTGTAGGGCTATATTGGCTTAATAAAAACGAGAACCTGTCAGACGGCATCATTCCCTGTTTTTTTTTTTGAAATTATATATCGGCAGTGGCGGATCTACGGGGGGGGGTTCAGGGGGTTTAAACCCCCCCCCTTGGGCCAGGACCCAAAATTTAAAAAAAAAAATAAAATAAAAAAACGTCTCCAGCAAAACAAAAACGGCACCGCTAGCGTGTGTGAACCCCAACTAAACCAAACTTGGAAAATTGAGGGGGGGGGGGTTCACTCTGAAAATATAATTTTTTGCATGTGTGAATTGTGGTTCATCGGCAAAGCGCGCCGAGATCAAGTCAACTTCTAAGTTGATTGTGCGGGCGTTTCCGTCGACACTAATTCTGAAGTAGTAAAGCATTTTAGATGGATCCACCGCTAAAAGAGCAGTTCTATAGCTGATTTCTTTAGGCTAGCTTCTTTACTCTAAGACATGTTTTGATTTGATTATACTGTGTTGCCACAACCCTCATATTCAGGCGAATTGACGTGCAACGTTTTTACCTCATCTGTTATGCCGTGTCATTCTATTACACTCCACACATTTGTAACCGATGTATAGTAAAAGTATCATGCAGTGAACATGTACGTGTAATATTTTTGAAAAAAAATATTCTTTTTCCGAAGAATTGCTATTGTGGCGGGCGCCGTGGACTAGTCGCGAGTCCGTTTGAAGATGCACTCTAACAAGTTATGTCTATACAAGGAATGACCAAAGGGGGACTCACATTGACAAAGTGACCGCATTCGCGAACAGTGTACAGTACCAGAAATTGCGGGGAGGCTGTCCTTTCAATAGGCCTCCTAATGAGCCCTAGTTCCGACCACAACACCTAGTCTTTCCAGTTGCAATAAGCACACTGCCGTCTTCTAGAATTTCCGCAAAAAGGCCCACCCTATGAAACGCTCATGCCCATGGGCATTTATTTGATGTTATTACTTCGGGTTTCAAGCGTTCAGACATTGGGACGTTTATTTCGAAAATTGCAAGAGATGCAAATAGGTCCTGGGATACATCGTCAAGGTTTGAAAGTAGTCCATGATGAACGGATCAAATTTAGTTGCGCATGTAAGTCTTTTGAATGGACTAGGCAACCTTAAGGGTCTTAGTGCCAACTGAATTGCGAAAAGAGATGCTGACATTGTAGAGGCTTACAAGCTCATTGACACAGCAGCTTTCGAAGTGCAACAAACATGATCGATGATGATATCTGGGTAGAATGGTTCCAAGAGGAGCAAACCATTGGATCCGATATACAGATTCCTCGGTAGTCTAGACAACAGAAGGATAACACTAACGTATGAGTAACCACTGGGGATTAAAAAGTGTCTATAAAGAGGTTTTCGATTCAAATTTTTTTGCATAGTACACTTTAGGTCTCGCGACGGACAAGGCCAGCTTGATTTGTGTAGATGTTGACTGAGTTTCAGCGTACTTCTGGTCCCCCGGCGAACTAGTCTTGTGATTTTTTTTTACCAAAGTGTGCTTTGTAAAACTATTTATCTCAGCCAGCACTGTTTGGTCCCGCGACAGATCGACACTGTGCACAGGATGTTTTGATTTCGTGAAACTGTTTTCTGATGATTTGTTTCCCGATACATTTGACGTTTTTCAATTGTTGTCAACGTGATTCAGCTAAATAAAGTGATACTTAATTATTCATTGTCGCTTTTAATAATAGGCTATGAGCTGAGAGCACCACCGTTCGCCAGTTTTTCTTGTAACGAGACAGAACACATGTTAATTCCTGACTAACAGTACAGGTATTCGTTCTTAAACAACTTGAGGCTGCTGATATTCAATTTTTTACGCCCCGTCGGTGCTCCTTATGCTTTTGAATATTTGGAAGTTGTCTAAACCCCTGTATACACACCACACTTTTTCGTATACGACTTTTCGCATGCTAACTGAAAAGGTGTGTGTATGCAGATGTTCCAACAAAAATTTTTGCTGGTGACGTGACTCATAAGCAGATGTGCACAATATGGTTTCACGAAACTTATGAGCCAAGTTCATGTGACGAAATCGAGAAGGGTTTTTAATTATCTTAAGAAAAACTCCAGAGACATGTTAAGTGCCAGAAACTTACCAGGATGGCACAGAAATGTCATGCGCCTAGGATTCGACTTTGCGGGAATCCTGAACCCTCTCCCTTACTGAAAACGTAAATACGCCACTGAATTATCCTTTCATGTTTAGGGGCCAGCCCAGCTCTTGAAAGGGGTCCGCGTTGGTGGCAGCCGACGGTTGAACGACAAAGTGTAAATACTTACCCCCCAACCATGCCGGTATAATCAGAATAGCATTTCTTAATTTTAAAGATCGTTTCTTGTTAATTGTTGCCAGTCGAAGGGGCGATTTTATATTACAGAATACCGTACATCAGTGTCCATTACAAGATTTCACCGATTTTTGGAGTTCAATCACTAATGAACCGCAATAGCTGCCCGGCGTCCAAAACGGAACCAAAATTAAACACAGGTCAACACGAATAAATTCAGAAATTTTCTTGGAGTGATTCCCAATCTCTGTGGGATGCCTCGATCGTCTCCCATGTTCCCCAGTTCAGAGCATGCCTTCGGGAATTGCCTAAACTATTTTAATCAACAATGAATTTGTCGGTTTCTGATTTACATGTTTAGTTAGGCTGATTTGCAGATGATTTTTTCATAATTAGAAGCTAATTTTGTAAGAAATAACGATGCTTCAGTGAACTTGGTTACATTTTATTTATGTTTTTTTTTTTTGTTTCCTTTGCAGGCACTTATAGCCGCTCACAAACTAGCGGGCAACACTTCCAAACAGTGGATCAGCGGGTTCCCAAAATTCGGCGGGTCCAATCAACCTCTTTGACTTTGGATCCAAGAAGACACGGAATCATAAATCATGGCTAGCACAGAACGACGCCCGATGTACACTGCAAATAAAATGCCGCGAATCATCACCGAAACTAGGCTTAGGCCCCCCTATGACCCCAGAAAAACAAGTGACGCAACATGGAAGACTGCGGATTTCTTGGGTAAAGACCGACGAGCATACTTATTAAATAAGACAATCAGGAACCAATGGACACATATGAGAGGTAGACTACAAAATAGACGACTGCGATAGGTTTTCAAAACAGCATTCACCCTTGTTCGGCTGTCAATGTTGCACATATCTTCACTGAAGCGTTTTAGGATTCAAAAGCATTTCCGCGCTCATACGATCTTGAACAAGTGCCGAATGACCCGACTCCAGTCACAGCCAATGCAAGCAATGCTCCACTTCCAAAACCTCAATACATTAGCCCGATTCGACAGGGACGACAGACCAACCCCACTAAAGCGTGACGTCGCTCTCGATTCACTAGATGATTTCCACGTTCCATGGGCGGCGCACCATAGGGGTTTGGGGGGGCTACAGCCCGCCACTTTTTTTCAGTGCTGCGCCGCCCACATGCGTTCTGGTTGGTACTAGAATCCTTATATAAGACAGGCTTTCAAGCAGTTTTAGGTAAAAAAGTAGCAAAAAAGTATGACACATTTTCACTAGGAACAAGTAGGAACTGTGAAGTGAAGAGCAGGAAAAAGTAGAATAACAAGAGCAGGCATTCAGGGGTAGTTTTCATCGATATACTTACCAATGACGTTCACCTCATGTCACAGGCAGTACTAACCATTAGTTGGAGAGCCAGCAGGACTTCATTCACTTTTGAGTGCAAAAGGTTTGATTGAGAAATTCTATTGCACATCACCCACCATTGAAGGAAAAGGGTTTTTGGTCCCTGGGGGTCCAAAAGAGGACCCAAAAATCCATTTAATTAAAATTATGAGTGGAACATCCGTTTCAATTTTATTTCAAATCACCACTCAAATTAAAATGATGCAACTTAAGACGCGTAATTGCCCAGGGTTATTAACTTAAAGGTCTACTAATTAACAATTTATTTAAAATTTTAAATGCAACAAAAATACTTTTTCCAAAAGATAGCTTAGAAACCATATCCACGCGGTTTTTCCTGGGGTTTGTAGATAAGACGGGGGTGTTTGGACCCCAAGGGATAAGAAGACCCTCAAAAATGAACTAATAAAAGAGGAAATACGATTTTTTTATTACCACTATGGATAAAACATTATTTCAAATGAACAAAAATGCAACTTACGACCTAAAAAATTCTTGTGTAACTGATTAAGACACTTGTTAATTAACGGCTAATTAACGATTTCTTAAGCTTTTAAGTGCAACAAAAATCCTTTTTCAAAAGATTGTTTAGTAATTCTGGACACCAAATCCTCACTTTAAGACTGGATTTTACCTGGGGTTTGCAGATAAAACGTGGGTGTTTTGACCCAAATGATAAGACTGAAGACCCCCAAAATGAACTTGTATAAAAGAGGAAATACGACAATTTTGATTACTACTAAGGATAAGACATATTATTTCAAATACATCTGATGATATGACCAATTTACTCCCAAATACAACAAAAATGAAACAAAAACGTATTATACATCTGGGCTAACTAAATAAGCTGGCTTCAAATTAAAGCCGAGCTGCTTGAAAGAGCATATCTAGTGGCAACAAATATGAAGCATGACACAGTTCATTGTTTCATACGATAAAACCGAAATCCAAAAGGCAATAACAATTAACTCTCTTGTAATTTAACTGCAAACATCTAAGTTGTGATCGTCGTCACTATCTTCATCAGATGATTCCATTTCTCTTGGTAGGTAGGCCTAATCATCACCTCTCTCACCATCGCCACCATTGTCGTCTGGCTCCATTTCGACTGGAACCTCTGGGATAACAGTGGGCATCTTTTCTCCACTGAATCAAATGATACGAAATTCGTTGTCAACATTTTCACATCCAATGGTGGGTATTTTGTACAAGATTTAGAGATGAGCACTACCCCACAGTCTAGCAACGACTGCACTTCTATCCATACGAAATGCTATTGTTCAGTTTCACAGCTGCCCTCGATGCTTTTAAGCTTCTCAAATCGGTGCTTAGCGTTGACTTTCGTTTGTAGGCTTTGTCAACTATGTTGAACCGGTGCTTGATGACTGAGTGGGACAAGTTTCCCTGCTCCGTAAAACACACAAACAAAATCTTGCAAGATTTTGATGACTTCTTCTGTTGAGACATCGCGGCTCACTGAAGTGTAGGAGCAAAACTAAAATGTCGGTGTCAGAAGCTCTTACGACCATGTTGCCACGTGTGGACTGTCTGAATCATATGAAGAATGACTCTGGTGTCGGTTTCCAAGTGAGATGGGACTGATTACGTGCATATCGCACATCTCCGTCTTCAACGAAGTACCGAGTGAAATCTCCCATCACCCCAAAATACACTTCCCATCCAACTGTAGAATTTGCTCGACCAATCCTTGGTGACTGAGAAAGACAGGTAGCTCTCGTTTGAACGACTCCCTCTCAAGTTGTTTCGTGAAGGTCGAGTCTCTTTTCTGTTCCCCTCCTACAACAGAATCTTATTGTCCTTCAAGGTACAAACACCAACTCCCCCCGTCTTATCTACTAACCCCAGGTAAAATTGCGTATTCAGATGTGGATATGGTGTCCAAGGTTACTAAACTATCTTCTGGAAAAAAGTTTTTGTTGCACTTAAAATTTAAATAAATCATGAATTGGTTGTTCATTAATAAGCGTCTTAATTAATAACTAGGATTTTTTGTGTCATAAATTGTGGTTTTGTTTATTTCAAACGTTTTATCCATAGCAGAAATCAAGTTCACTTTTGGGGGTCTTGTTATCTCTTATCTGCAAATCCCATGAAAAATCGCATCTCAAGTTGTGGACATGGTGTTCAGAGTTAGTAAACTATCTTTTGGAAAAAGTTAATAAGTCATTAATAAGTAGGCGCCTAAATCAACCGTAGTCTTTTAAGTTCAATCATTTAATGTTAGTGGTGAATGAAATAAATTTGAAACGGATGTTGCTCTCTCGAAATTTTAATTAAATGGATAACTGGGCCCTTTTTTGGACCACTCCAGGGACCAAAGCCCAGGACTGTGCAAATTAAAATACCCATTCCTTCAATGGTAGGCGATTTACAATAGAATTACGCACTCAAACCTTTTGTACTCAAACGTGTGAATGAAGTCCTGCTGGCTCCCCAACAACAGTCTTTTCGTAGCATAGTTTGTGCTGGAGGTCCTTCGTGTGCTGCTTCTGACAATGATTACTCACTTCTCCAAAAACATAACTCAAACGTTGTTTGGATAAATGAGAAAAAAGTAGGAAATATTAGGAATTTCAGAAAAAAGTAGGAACAGGCCAAAACGTGGGAAAGTAGGAACGCTTGAAAGCCTGATACGAGTAAAAGGTAAAAATTCGATTTTCCTCAGTAACACAGCGGTATGCAGTTATAGTGGTTTACGTCTGTGTTATTAGTTGCGGCAGATTTCACATTGCAACGGCAATCGCATCCTACAACCGTGTCTCCAACAGCACTGTACACATCGATATTTCGAATATGCCTTCAATTATATAATGTGCGACTTTTGGATAACCGACTACACATTCTGATTAGTGGACTTGTGGTATTGCTTTTGTGGAACACCTCAGTGAGGGTACAACGATTCGTCGTCGTGTAATCGTATTACACCATTTCACCAGATCTCACTCCAGAAGTGCAAAAGCCAACACTATCATGTACCCCAGCGGACTAGAGTGACGTCTTTCGTGATATTGTATACAGTGATCTCTGGAATCGAACGTAACTGCAACATTCATAAAATTCTATTTCAATCGACAAATTGTCCAAAATTCGACTCTAAGCACCTGTCTAAACACTCGAAAATAAAAAAATTCGTTGTATGTACTGTAGAGGGCTTACTACCACCTTACCCCAGCCAGTGCAAGTCCGCTTTTAGGATGGAACACAGGTTTCTAGCCATTTTAAACTATCAATCATATCACATTTCAACAATAAACTTGGATCATTTCACAAAGGATTATAGCTTAGGTTTCAGTTCTAGGATTTTTCTCACAAAACATGCAGCAACCAAATAACAAAATGTCACAACAAGCACCACCTATTGAGTGTATTCGCAGTCATCTTCAAATGAAGCTAGCCAGACGCACTCACTGACAAACAAAACTGTAAAACAACTTCTGTGCAAGACATTTATTTCGTTTCAAAGTTGTCAGAGAATTATGAAAGTGTTTTATAACTTGGTTGTCTCCCTATATATGTTCCCTTCAATAAACAGATCCTCCCCCAATACTTGCATGTTCCTCTTGATGAATTAGTCCTCTCGTTAAATATATCTAATAACTCCACAAAGAGATGTGAAATTTAACGGTTCCCTGTTAATTTGATTATTCAACAATCAAAGTAAAATGTGCTTCTATGCGCAGCACCGCAGCAAGCAAACAAGCAGCAAAATGGTGAGTGTACTAATAAAGAATTCCAATTTCACTTAAAAATACTTCATTTATTATTAAAAAGACGAGACTGGTTATGGAGTACATCTTCAGAGTACAACCTTTTACCACAACAAACAATACACGTTACTCAGACCTAAAACTACTAAAAATTACGATACAGTATAAGTCACGGAGAATGAGAAAATGTACAATTTCAATGAAAACTATTAAACCTATTCTTCTGATGCAGTTGATAACGTATTTTTTGTCTCATTTCTATAGTTTGCTGAGGTTTCAAGTGACCACTTAACAGTTCAGATACCAAGACAATTACTCGTCGTCCTTCTCCTTGTCTCCAGCCGAGTCCTTCTGCTCCATTGGCTGCTCGCCATTTTCAGCAGCAGTATCTTTTGCTGGGCTCTTGCTTTTTGACCTGCTGCGGCTCTTGCTGCGAGACTTGCTGCGGCTGCGTGACCTGGAGCGGCTGCGAGACTTTGACTTGGAGCGACCTCTGGACTTGCTCTTTGACCTGCTCTTAGACCGACTCTTAGATCGGCTCTTTGATCGACTCCTGGAACGACTGCGACGGCGAGACCTACTCCTGGAACGATTGCGGCTTCGACTACGGCTGCGACTGTGTGATCGACTTCGACTGCAATGAATAAATGATTAACAGGTGAATCTTGAGCATTAAACCTCAACTTATCTCCTGTTGTAGGAAAATCATAATCGTAACGCTCCAGCAAGAGCAAACAAAAAATCACTTTTTGCAAGAGTAGGATAGCTAGCTTTAGTTGACCCAATTTTAAATCCTGGAGTCGAATCACTGGAATGTTCCAAAGTAGAGCAGCGGTAATTTGTTGGCATGATGATTGCAAAGAATTCATTACAAGAGCAACGCGAAATGTTGAAATGCGCCCACGAATGCATCGCAAATGGTGTGCTTTTGGGGTTATTTATTTATATCATAAAAATGGCCACTAGATGGCACAAAAACTTACAATCCATCCAAAAAAGGGAACATGCCACATTTCATAAAAATCTGTCAAGGAACTTCAGAGAAACAAAGAAAAACGGAACAAAATGAAATTGCCACTTGTGGGCACAGCGTCCGTGCCATCCGCCCGAAAGTCGTTGTCTATTATCTTCATATAAATTCACTTACTAAAATTAATAAGGATCCTGCAGTGGGTTTTGGAGATACAGCTATGAGTGCAAAACAAAACAAAACAAAACAAAACAAAACAAAACTACGACTAGGAGGCGCCACAGCAGTCAGTCGCCATCATCAAATGTCCTTTTTACATGGAAAACATATACGCCAATTTTCAAAACCATCCCTAGAATGATTTGGTTGATCGAGGGGTGGACGCCAAAAACAAGATTTGAAAACAGCAAAAAAAGGCCACCAGGTGGCGCAAATACCTAGGTTACGTCCAAAAACAGGATGATGGCGTCATCTCACCAATAGATGCCAATACTCAAAATTTTATGAAAATCTGTTGAGGATCTTTGAAGATGCAGGCTGGTAAACGTAAAAAACTAAAATTGCCACTAGGGGCACACCACTAGTCAGAGCCATCCGAAAGTCGTCGTCATCCATTATCAACATCATTTAAATACAGTTGCTAAATCAAGTAAAGATCCTGCAAATGGTTTAATATACAGCCATGAGCGCAAAAAATGCCACTAGGAGGCGCCACTATTGTCAAACTCGTTGGAAAATCGTCGTCAGCCGTCCACTTCATAGTAAAAACATACATGCAAATTTTCACAATTATCTTGAAAGCGGTTTGGTTGATTGAGGAGTGGACGCCACTAGGTGGTGCAAAATAGGTCGAATCCATCTGAAAAACGGAGAGATAGCGTCATCTCATTAAGAGATGACAGTATGCCACATTTTATGAAAATACCTTGAGGACACTTGAACATACAGACTGAGGTAAATGTAAAAAAATACAATTGCCACTAGGTGGCACACCAGTAGCCAGATCCGTCTGAAAGTCGTCATCCTCCGTTGTTAACATCATATAAATACACTTCTAAATTTAGTAAAGATCCTGCAAACGGTTTAGGGGATACAGCCATAGGCGCAAAAAAACTGCCACTAGGAGGCGCCACAGTAGTCGAAGTCATTGGAAAATCATCGCCAGCCGTCCACTTCATAGTAAAAACATACATGCTAATTTTCACAATCATCCTTGGAGCAGTTTGGTTGATAGAGGGGTGGATGCAGTAAAAATGGCCACTAGGTGGCGCAAACTACATCAAATTCATCTGAAAACAGGATGGTAGTGTCATCTCACTGATAGGTGCCTATACACCAAATTTTATGAAGCTCTGTTCAGGACTTTTGAAGATACAGAGGTGAACGTCAAAAACTAAAATTGCCACTAGGGGCACATCGGTAGTCGGATCCGTTTGAAAGTTCACTCATGCTGTCCCATCCATGGAAGGAACACGTGCAAAATTTCATGAACACATGTCAAGGTAATTTGGAGAGAGCAGCCGCTGCCAGACGGACGGATATCGGACAGACGGACGCTTTGAACATATGAGTAACTGAGCGGAGGCAGGTGAATACAGAACTGACTACGCAGTCATTTGATATGACAAGCAAGAGACATCAGGTCATTTACCTTCTTCTTCGTTTTGGGTTATCCTCCACCAGTTTGATCTTCTTGCCACTAATATCAGTGTCATGCAGTTTCTTCAAGGCGTTTGTCATATCATGGTACGTAGCAAATTCCACAACACTAAAAGACAAGAAACATGATCACCAAATGCACACAACACCTGCTTTTAATGAATAGTACCACTGCTAATCTTTCCTTACATCTTCACATCACAACATTTTGCCTATTACCAGGAACAGCAGCACTAGACAATAGAGCAAAAATCCCAAATGCATATTGCACCTTAATCAAAAATATGAATGTCTCACATGTAATGGTTCATATTGCGACTTAATGCACTTGGTGACCCCAGCATAAAACTATAACTTCTGAGTCTCAACTTTAAATTTAGATATTTTGCTTGAACCTCAAACCTTAAGGTCATCGACTGTGAACATCAACTAGAAACTCACCTGCGTAAACCCTAATGCACTCAAGCATAGTGTAACAGACACTTATAACAGGAAATGTTAAAAATAATTTCAAGTTCAATTATTTAACTATACTTCAATTCACAAGAACAGCCCTCATGTCTAACAAGTTTTAAGTAAATGTACACATCATTTTATACAATAATTCAAGCTATTTTGAGTAGCTTCAATATGCAATGCAACGCTTAGCACTCAGTGAACTTAAATTTTCAAATTTGTCGCGCTCCAACGCATCACCTCTACATGAATCTCTACAGCAACAAAAGTATTTATTTTGGTGTTGTGAGCAGTCACTAAAACAAAACTAGAAACCAGGACTCAACTTTCCTTTTGAATTGGTGGGGCCCAAATTTGAAGTCATGCCCGTAAGTGATGCTAAACGTCACTTTCAAGGTGCATAGTAAGAGGAATATGGTCTGGCGCGTGAAGGGGTATCCCTAAACTAAAGAAATTGGACAGTCCTTACTCAAGAAGATTTGGCTGTCAAAAGACAGAGTAGTGGGGAATTTCTATGCCGGAATTCACATTTCGGTCACTTTCGAATAAAAGCATGGCTGTGCTTTGGAGCAATCACAAGCTGTTGTGATTACACCAAGTAAATGTCAGACAATAACAATTTATGGCAGAAAATCATGAGAACCATGTTGTCAATCGTAAATTTCCGCAAAATAATTGAATCGGCGTCACTATTTCATTGTAAATTACCTATCACAGGGTTGATTGCGATTATGTTTCAAGAAATAGTCTAAAGAATTAACAGGTTACCAGCTAATTAATTAACAATGCTCTGTCTACAGGAAAACTCACTGCTATGAAGTTTCACAAAATATAGAATGTTTGACAAATAAGCAATGCTAAGTCAACCATGGTCGTAACCAGAGGGCTATGCTTTTGTGATGTGCATCTCCAGTCAGGACACTTACCCCTCACCAGTTCGGTTTTTATGAGCATCGGCGTATGTCACGTCTCCAGCCTGGCGCATGTAGTCTTTGAGGTCCTGAAATGTGTACGAAAGGCTAATGAAAGGAACACACACAAACAAAACATCATTGCAGAGAGAGAGACTGTTCAAACATAGAGACATGATATAGCAGTCATCTCGTCATCTCATCAGCGTTAGCGTGGTTCCAGGCCTCTCACACTTCGTCATCAGCCCAGAAATACCTTGCCTCATTGTACAAGCCTGTTTTTCAACTCCGACATTTGACTTGTGATTTTAATCGACTCATGCTAATCAACTATGTAATGAAAATATAGCTGGGTTTTAAATCACTTTCACTTTACCTCAGTTATGTCAAGAGACCTAGTGCTAAGCCCAGATTGGATCGAGTAAGCCTCTTTAGCCAGAACCTCAGAGCACAGGCAGTAAGGAAGACCGGTCAATTTAGATCACAAGATGACTGGGCCAGACCCATAACGAGCCAGACAAGATGACGATTATCACAAGAGGCACGGCAAGGCCTAGCGTGCACACCGGCAGAGTGCCAGCCACCTTGAACGAGGCACCCCTCGTCAAAGAGTGTGAGAGAGGATCCTGAAGGGTTTCCCAGAAAGGCCACCTCTCGCGTGAGCGCGCCAAGAAGGTCTGTACCCTTGACCCCTATAGCCAACCTCACCTGTCTCAAGATGGTGCTGCAAGCTTAAATCATGGCTATCGATTAATAAGCATGCCAAGTAAAAATGAGAAAAATTATGCTATACACTGTATGCTGAACTTTGATTTGGTTTAGGGTTTATCAAAATTGCGCTCCATGATCAAGCATGTCAATAGCCTGCACCAATGTTTTAATTACTAGTTTCATCATGCACATATCCCAGAATGAGGAGTCATATTGAGGGATTCTGTCACTGACTTTTGGATCAGACTAAATTACTAAGTTTATAAATTTTTTTAAGAAAGGTTATTCGATGAAAGAGCTCACATTAAGTCATGTTATTTTCAAAACTCAATACCCCAAGCGAAGTCCCAGGTACGAGATTATTTTGCAACATATTGTCTGCATAATATTCAGTACACGTTCAAAAAGGTGTGTGTGTAACACACAAATTTGACCTAAAAATTAGAAATCTAATTAAGCTTACGTGTAGCCCTATTTCACAATAACGTTTTAAAAATATGGGCTGCACATGGAGCAAAACACACAAGAATTGCAACTATTTTTTGCCCAAATGAAAAATTTGGAACTACCCTCCTGATCATTGACGACCAATCCCCCTTTCGAGTCCAATATCCTCCATGTAGGCCCATCTCCTAGGGCAGACGAACATGATTTTTGATTAATGATACCAACCAGTATTTTGAGCGAGTGCTTGGATGTGGCGACGGCTTCGTGGCGATCTGAGATTTTTTACAGGTCGCCAAACAAAATCTGAGGTCGCACTAGTGAGTCACCAAATTGAGTGCTAAGTCATTTACCTTATGTTTCATTGTGATGTCGTGAAAATCAAACTGTGAAGGAAAGCCTTTGCCTGAACAGGAGATGAGGTCCACATATAAACTGACAGCATGCTAGACTCAAATCCAGCTGAAGCCCACTCCCAAAGCATCCAAAGGTCTACATCATTGGATTAGAAAATTCACCACAACTTCATCAATTTGATGCAAATCCTACCCCAAATTGTGTGATGCTTCTTCACACAACTGCTGCAAAAACTGCCAGTGAACTACTCGAAGGTGACCTGCTGACCCAATATTGATGCCAACTATAGTAAATCACACAATCTGAATTGAAATACACACAAAATTGAATTTTTAGGCATTGCTGCTTGGGCAAAACTTGGTAACATCGTAACTCAAGAAAGTGTTCAAAGATTTGAACCATGTTTGCATTGTCCCCGAAGCACAGCCTCTCAATAACGTATAATTAGAGCATTCATCATTAAGATGTCTAAAAGCACAGCCACTCAATTGGAACATTCATCATTTGATGTACATTACTTTTACTTTTCGTTTAAAATCAGTGAGATTATTCTTAGAAAAATGCTTAATGTTGAAGGAAATGAATCCATTCAAAATATGGAAGATTTCAGACACACATTGAGTATTTCATGAACCTTTTAACAGAAAATCACATCAACACTGATCAAAGGACTTTTTACCAAAAACGCCTGATTATGTGACCATGACAATGGCACAGGGTTGAGTGACATGGACAGATTGGCCTTGACAGCCTTTTATTTGATACTAACGTAACTAAGTACTTAGCAACCTGGAGATGAGGAAGGCACACGTAACCTTAATCAGTTTCCTTAACTATCATTCTTTTATTTTTTAGCGGAATAAAGTGGTAACGGTTAAGTGGGAGCCTTCTGTTAACTTAGAAACATCACGGTTCACAAATACCTCAACAAATTCAAATGAAACTTTCATATAGTCCACTTAATGCATCGCGCACCCAAATGCTGCTACGAATTGCTTTAAAATGTTTTACTATGGCACAATAGGCCAATAAAACTTGGGACCGATAGAATTTTTGTTATGCTATGGAAGTGACTTTTGCTATACTTTTTTCTGAAAACACATTGTTATGAGACTAAATTACTGGCAGTTTGCTACAGCCATAAATAAGAATTCTCCAGCCTTTTTATTTTCAGAAAATGTATATTTTTATGGAGTTTAATGCTATAGTTGGAAGATACTTGGCAAAATGTAGACTTGATGATAAGGAGACATAATCTTAAAATACTTGGAACAACTGTAATGTAAAGTTTGTATTTGTAAACACCAAAGATATTTATCACTTTATTCTCAATGGGAATGCTAAATAAGCGATTGGTGGACTTGACCAACAGCTATTATTCCTTAGTGAATTTGATTTTGAACCAAATGCATGCTATCTTGTGTAATAGAACAGGGACTTAAACCAACTTTCATTCATTCTACAAAGGTTGTTCCTACCTGCCAGCTGACTCTGGACGACAGGTTCTGAACTGCGAGGCGGAACTCAGTTCTCGTTGGTGGCCCATACCTACTAAGGAAATAAAACAGATATGACGAAGGTTTGAAGTAGAACCCTTTGACAGGATAATGGAGAATATACGGTAGTAATAATACGCTATGTTACATATATAAGCAATTCATAAGTGAATGAAACTCAATTTAAGTATTGAAAGATAGCTTAAACCCCCATATCATCTTGATCCTATAGTTTTTCTTCTAACTCTAGACAAGGCTGTTTTATGAAGACTGGTCAAACTACTTACAAATTACATATTTGCCAACCCTCCCCCAAAAACACGAGCAAGTGATCTCCTTCATGTGTTCAGTATTAAAGAATTTCTTCTGATTATAACTAACTTCTTTTCAGTAAGTATACCCATCCTTTGCAAGGCAGCACAAAACACGTGCTACTACAGGCAAAATATTGCATAAAATCATGAACAAAAATTTGCAGAAAATTTAGTTTAAAGTTACTGGGTCAAATTTATAAAGGAAAATTTTAAATGAATCAGACTAAACTGATTCATGAAAATGTCTTGGCTTTAGACAGAAATTGGGCTGACTCATGACAATTTGGTCTTTGTGGTGACTCGTTAATATCCTTCTATAAACGATGCAGAGTGGTAACAGGGACCAACAAACAATTAATGTGACAGTTCTTAACACTGTACAACTGACGACTGCCTGGTTTCAATACGGGAACTGACGTAGCTCTATGGAATGATTTTGAAAGGTGTGCATATAGAATTAGAATCAAACTTAATAAGACTGGTGGTTAGATTGCCGATGTACCTAAGACAAAAAAAAAACAGTCAACTGCCACTAGGAGACTTATGCGAATTGCTGCAAGACACATTTCACTAAGTTGCATCAGCGCCACTAAAACAGCCACTCATCAATGCATCATCAGGAAATGGTTAACCAGACACACACGACAACTGAATTAGCAGGCAAACCTTTGTGGAGAGTCAACTAAAACAGCGAAACAGTTAGCCTTAGCCTTTTGCCATTTAACCATTTAATGAACACAAGATAAAAACGTCACAGTAACATTAACCAAACTTTAACAATTAAGCAGAACCTTTGGCAACACACCTGGGAAATCTAAAACAAGAGAGACATAATTAAAAAAGTTCGGAAAGCGAAACTGTAAATTTATCAAAACCAGAGACAGAACACAGAATGGTCAGCATATTCACAACACAGAACTGTGCATAAAACAGAAGCTCTGATTAATTTTTAATCAGTATTACCTGTCACGGCCACCACTTGTCCGGCTCCTGCGTGGGGGTCCATACCGATCTCTGTATCCACCACCGCCACGACTGTCACGAGGATTACCACGAGCCATTTCCACAATTATCCTGAGAAAACAAATGCAGTTATTGGAAAGCTTTCCTAGAACTTATTTTCTCTCTGTTAGAAAACCAAAATCACAACTACATCACAGATCCCACCGAAATCAGTCACAAAAATATCCATACCAGAACAGCACTGTTGCAATGTAACTGAGCAATAACTGAGCATTGTACAAGAAAGTTTCAGAAAATTGAAGAACCTGACAGCCCTTTCAATATTTGAAACAGTTCCCACTGTTCTCCACAACAAAAGTTCCAAACTCTATGCAAACTTTCATGTTAGAAGTAAACATTGTTCTTTCCCAAACATGGTCAGTGTGTTTTTATATACGTTTTAAAAATGTACACTGAACTGAGTGTGGCCTACTTTTTGACTTTCCTACCAATTTTTAACTGAAGTCCTCCAAAGCATTCATGACAGACTCAGAAAATCAAACTAAAGTTCCTTTAATAATAAAAATGTCAATTCTAGTATCAATTCTACTTATTAAATACTACTAACATGTGATCTGGTGTGACCTAGTTTTTAGTGACACCTGTTGTCCAGTTGAATAAGCTCTAATTCGCCACCAGATGTCCGTCAAAATCGGAAGCATATCAAATTGTTAATTTACAGGTTTAAGTGCAAAATTTTAAAGTTAAAATAATATTGCTGAACATGTGGAGTCTTCTAGAGTGTATGATGGTTCTGATAAGCAAGTTGAGTACTTTCAAAACTTCTATACCGATGAAATATTCGGTGAAATTGTCAGGGTAATTAATTTGAACGCCCAAACGAAGTCACAACCGGAAGTGGACTAATTTGAATCGTTGAACTTAACGATCGGTGAATTCAAATCACTTTATAGCCTTCAAATGTTAATAGATGTGAAATATGATCGAAAATGTATCTTAAGAAATGGTACTGGAAAATATTGATGACACTGTTACTCATAATCATTTTTCTTCTTTAAACAATACATTGAATTGGCAAATTGACAAACAAACAGGTGTTACTTACCTGCATCACCTGAGAGAGTGAGACTTTTTAATTTTGGTGAAATTGTTGATAAAGTTCATTCTGTTCTCTAAATTTTGGTGTGTCACACTTTGAAATTCAATGATAAATGGATTGTCTGTGGAATTTTGAAAACAAGCACCTCAGTTCAGCCCATCTGTGCAAAGTTACTTGGGGTTCAGGGACACAATGGCCGACAGCTACTTGGAGGTGAAAGGGTTAATTTGTGTCGCTCAATGCAAATACATTATATACAGGAGACGTGCTGCTCACTTGGGACGTACTTTTGTTGTGCCCCGATAAGCCTTAGTTTTCAGTATTGAAAATGATCCCGGGTAACTAATTAAAATTAAAACACGACCCAGGTCGCATTAAATAGGGGGTCTAAATTTAATGTGAACTACTGTGAAAAATGACCTCATTGGAGTCATATAGAGAAATGACAGGTTTTTAAAGTTAATTAGGACGTTCTCATGTTCCGTGACTTTACCAGACGTACAGAGGTTGTGAGCGTGTGATAGTCTTAACTTCGATTGTATTAGTAAGGGTACTCGGTCAGCTGCCAAAATAATGAAGCAAAAACACATCTTGTAAAAAGTCATCAAGCAAATCAGAAGTTCAAAAAAATAAGTTTTTGTTCGCCTTGGGCTAATGACAAATTGATTTTTTGCACTCTTGCCTTTGGTTGGGCGCTTCCATTTTGGTGTCAAAAGTGAAAGTCATTAAAAACATGCGTTTAACCAAGACGGGAACAGCTACACAAGTTGGCTTGTCACAATGAACCAGGCCTTTTTTATTTCAATGCTCAGGGTGGTTATGTTTTGTGTACTGTCATGGGGATGTCACCGAAAGGTTGGCCATGGACGTGATATCCCTGTCAAGTACTGTTTTGTTGGTTCTTCTGCAGCAAATGAAATACATTCAACAAGCGCTGTCTCAGTGATCATTACATGCCGACACAAGTTCTGCTCGTGAGCCAAAGGAAACAATTGTCTCCTTCAGTGGCATGAGAATACGGGTATTTTACTGCCATAGTAAGGCAAGGTCCCGGTTCCGCTAAAACTGATTGATTGTCGCAGAAAGTTAAGCGAGTTGCGCACATTTTGGAATCTTAATTTTGTGCGACGAACGTTAACAGAAGCACATATACTTTTACGGAAGTCTCGATCATGAAAAGTTAGGGGTAGGCAGTAAGCCAAGCATGGCCCGTAACCCGGATGAGTATGGTAATGCATTGAGCAAACTGGTTTGAGGCGGCCTCTGAATGAGACGAATCATCGGGAACCGGGCATGCGTTCAAAGCACTCGGAACTACGCTAGTACCTAGCTAAAATCAAAACGTTGCCACATTAAGTGAGATACTGCCGTGTATTTAAATGAGAACACGTCACTGGCTAGAACTATTCGAATGCAAGTGCCAGGGATCGCGTCCAGTCATGAGCTCATGCATAATCTAAACACCTTGCACCGCATATTACTGACACTGATCGCTAAACAAGTGAGTTATCACTGCTACAAAGAAGTTCTGATCGTTCAGATTTACTATAGTTTCCAAAAATTCACTAACTTGTCCTTTCGGACAAGCTGCTCAGCCGTGAGCTTGTCCGGACCAACTTGGTTGTCCTGGGCAGTCAGACCACCGTTAATGTTGAGCCCTGCAGTTTATTGTCTCTTCATTTAAATCAAAGCAAAGTACATTTTTGTTAGACTTAGCTGAGAATGTCTTTCGTTCTAACCTATGACCAGTACATACCTTTCACCCAGAAGGGGCCTTCCATTTAATTCATACACTGCATCTTCAGCATCACGATCATCTTCAAATTCCTGCATTAAACATCAAAATCCGTGAACATTGTTCGGTCTCAGACAACCTGCATGCATGCGTGCATGAATCTATAATTGCTATTAGCTGCTCTGGGAGATCTTTGGCCTAATCCCAAAGTCAACATTAGCAACGCCCCCTTCCATAAGAACACTTATACTAAATATCCTGAAGATCCACATATCAGATTTTCATGATTGCTTTGGTGGTTTAGCAGATATGGAGGCCACAATACATTGAATCTATTTAACAATTGACAGCTCCTGCTATCTCCTTAACAGAAATCTATTCATGAAACTCCTGAGATACAAAAATCAAACGTAAAAAACAAAATTTCTACTAGGGGGCTAGTCGAACGAGTCTGAAAATTTATGCATGATGTCTTATCCACCAAAGGAACTTGTCTGCAAAATTTCCAGAACATCCATCAGAAGCAGACACCGGCTTGATGGTAATATGCACTCACACCCATACATGGGTGGGTAAAAATTACAGCACTTTGTACTCTCATTAACAACAGCAGTATGTCTGCCTAATTTCCCATCTTTAGAGAAACGAGTCAAGACTTAAAACAAATGCACCATACTTCTTCGGGTAACCGCCCTATGGTACTTAGATGGGTGCACTCGAAAATCAGGAGGTGGTTGTTAGCTCAAGCATAGGCGTTTAAAAATTTTTTTGATTAGCTGGGGTGGGGCACTAACATGAATGGTCTATTTGTTCAATGCAAAGGAAGTAAAAAGAAGCCAGACTTCATGTAAAAGAGTTAAATAAAACACTAGTAGATTGTAGAAAATGTAGTAAGGGCTGTTCTAGTAAAATCTGTGTGGGAGTGGGGGGAAGGCAGTTGTAATAACAATTTATGGGTGGTTGTGTTTGATTTAAATCCAAAATGGCTGATGGTCGTACTTCAAAAGAATAAAACTTTACAGGTCTTTGTTGTTTCATTGTGCCATAAATGTTTGATGGTGGGTAATTTCAGTAACTTTTATAAACAATTCGCACAGAATCAACAACTAAAACCAGGGCTTGGAATGACCAATGACAAAAAACGCGGAAACTTTTACGGCCCAAATCATGCGCACTACCCAGCCTTGAAATGGTCCATGTGAACCTTTCCCCGACAAAAATCGGGACTAAAAAAAACGTTACCACCGTCACTAGCATGCGTCTGCGTCCTTTTAGCTCGTCCGTCCACTCCCAACCCACACATTTTTGGCTGCAGAGCCGTAGTATTTGTCGCCACGGTTTACAATAACACGAGACGCCATTGAAAATTCCACTACGCTATCCCAGATGCCCCGGCAATGTTGACAATTTACGTTCCTCCAAAACATTAAGAGCAACTTCCGCTTTTCGAGGTGAACGTAGTCTGCAACGCCGCGGTAAGAAAGGAATTTGCCACGGAAATTTTACATCATATCCAATTTTTTTTACGCGGAAATATAATAAAATGCGTGGACAGAACATTTGAAAAAAGCGGAAATCCGCGTTTCCGCGGAAAATTCCAAGCCCTGTAAAACAAAAACGCAACTTGCAAAAAGCTCCGTCTTTTTCACTCCCTCCGATCCCCCCACTGGCATGCCCATAACACCAGTCAACCACAGGCACTCAAATTTCTCGATGGCTAATAACCATATATAAGAAACATATTTTCTTAGTAATGAATAACGTCAGTGGTTATCGAGGAACAGATAAACTCAAGTGCCTGTGCAGTCAACCACAAGAACAACAACAAAAAAAATTACGGGTGATTGCATTTCAAACTTATAAAAAATTACAGGTGGTGGGCTTAATAAATAAATGAAAAATAAGGATGGTGGGTGCGAAAAAAGTGCCTACCCCCCTCCCATACAGATTTCACTGGAACAACCATAAGGGGGTTATCATCTAGAATACAACAATCATGCAAAGTAGTTCAGTAACTTGTGTAGCCTGGCCATGGACTGCTCGTGTCCAAATGATTTCTCCCATTTTTTAGACATGAACAACATCAACGAGATAAAATAAATTATATAGCTGTCCACCATAACATTATTATTATTTATGCCAAAACATTTGTTTCACGTCTTCTGCAGTAACGAGCGGGAGAGTTTGTGTAGTTTCCCGCTCAATAAAGCAACTTTTCGCTGAAATTGAATGTTACTAAAAGGCAAGTATAGGCAAGTATAAGCAAGTTTTGTACTTTATAGGAGATCTTGATGAGATGGGCATTCACAAAGACAAAGACTCATTCATATAAATTGAGGGTTGACAGTAATCTGAGCATGCATGCCTAACAGCAGGAAGAGATAACCAGGAAGGGACAACTGTTTTAGCGCATTTTAACGTATTTTCAAAGGTGATTTCAA
>NMRA01000431.1:0-59758 GCA_002633005.1 Phoronis australis | reverse complement strand
AAGGCAATGATGCACTAGAACGGTAGGGCTGGGCAGTAAGGCAATGATGCACTAGAACGGTAGGGCTGGGCAGTAAGGCGATGATGCACTAGAATGGTAGGGCTGGGCAGTAAGGCAATGATGCACTAGAACGGTAGGGCTGAGCAGTAAGGCAATGATGCACTAGAACGGTGGGTAGATGAAGGTGAAACACCAAACACTCACCACAAATCCGTAGCCATTCTTTAAAGTTACTTCAACGACTCGTCCGTATCCCCTAAAGAACCGCTCAACATCATCATTTCGAACATCGTACGGCAGCTTCCCAATATAAACACGGCTCATCTGAAAGCACAACACTTCCTCATCAATACATAGTTTGTAAACAAAAGCAAACTCGTTATTTAACATGATTGTCAGTTGGAACAGACTTTTTCATTTTCCAACCAAAACCATGAGGAACTGAATTGTATCGCAACTCCACTAACCTTTCCAATTGACTCTCAACATGGGAGTTACCCTTAGTTCTCTGATTTAACACAGGTGGTGTATCTCCCGCCATTCATTATGAATAATTCCAGACAGTTATTATCCCTCACATTTCAGTTATATTATTACTTTACCTAACACTACCACAACAAAGTCGCGGTCAATACTCAAAAATCTCAATAAGTCGCTGCATACTAGCAGTATGCTTCATGCAAGTAGGGTAAACGTCAAGTAGGGTACGGAATAATCCGATGAGTTACGAATAGACGGCAATTGCCAGTTCACCAAGGAAGGTTACGACATGGTCTGGCTAAGTGTGGATTTATTGATGTCAAACCTTCCGCGACAAACCGGCAATTTCTGTGTGGAATCAGTGTTCTCCACAGGTCGCACGTGTAAAAACTGCAACGTGCCGGAACCGCGAAGCGGTCAATGTTCTCCATAAGCTAGTGTGCAGTTGTTTGTGCACCTTATTTTTACCCACTCATTTTAATAGTAATGCACAGTAGTGCAAACAAATAACTGTGTGTATTCAACTTTTTATTTTTAAAAGTTGGACTTATTTTACAAACATATCGCATAATGTCATAACCCATTTGCTTAGTCAATGACTTTGAAATGGAAATCTACAGAGTGTTTGATATACGGTAAAGTCGCGTGATTTTCGGACGGCCCGCCATTTTCGACCAAGAATAAATATTTCCGAAATGAGTTTTTCATAGTCCACGAAATTCGTACAAGGTTCAAAAACTGTTTTTCAAACATCCTTGAATTTCGGACATTGTCATAAACATCGGAATTTTGTCCCGCGACTTTCGAACAAGGAAAATTTTAGAAACGGTAATTTGGGATCGACGCAACTCCCGTGTCACTAAAGCGTTCAACGGATGATTACTACTGTATAAGGCTTGAGTCCGAGAATCGGTATAACGGGTTTGTAATTTTTACCTTGTCTTGACGATGTCACGACCGTTACTCGATTGTCTTGCGTTTAGCTTGTGTTTGGCGCTTTAGCTATGAAAAGAATTACCGAGTTCAGCATAACGAAAATTTCTGATGAAAATACAGATGGGAAATACACCGAAGGCTGCAGTTTTTCGTTGTAGCGTAACATGTGCTCTGGTTTAATTAGACCGTGTTGTTCGACTTCCGACTGTGACATTGAACTTGCACGCCTGACATCAACTTGCGTGTTTACGAAACGTTTTTATTTTTAAAACGTCCTGACCTTTGCAAATGCCCTTGTTAGTGGCTAAAATCTCCCGACGACGTGTCCGGATTTTATTCTTGACGTGATGAGAAATATTTTTTGTTTAGGCCCCCATACACAATAGGCCACAGCTGAGTCTGTCCGTAGGATATCGCGCGTTCAATGTACTGTAGTTTAGATAGTGAACAGCAGCAGCCGAATGAGACGGAGCCAAAGTAAAGCTGGTTAAAAATCAAACATAGTGCAAGGCCCAGCACTCAGAAAGGGGCGCGGCGCACACGCAATTGTTACAGAGACATTGCATCCCTGTCCTATGTTGTGTAAGTGCCGGTGTGCTATAACACATATCAAAAACTAATGTACATCCACGTAACCACGTTTCACTACCCTTACAAATTGTCTGTTGCTCTCTGATAAGCATCGCATATGCAAGAATCTCGCTGAAGAAAATAGTGTGATCGTGTGCTTCGTTTGCAATGCCTCACCATACGTCTTGACGTCTTCAGTCTAGCGTGTTCGTGAGATTCTCACCCTTGCGCCCCTGGTCGCAGACTAGGGTAGAGTTCAGTAACTGTCTTGGGAAATACAAAAATCTAGCCAAAATCCCACTTTCAATTAAAAAACACAACACATCACGTAATTTCATGAATTCTTGGTTTTTAGCGAAGTTCTAGCGTTACGAGCTTTACCCCAGATGTAAACCTAAAAAAGATTTAACTTGCGGCGACCCAATTTTGCTTGCTCATCCACTGGTCTGTGCACTTGTGGTCTTGTTAATTCACACCCTGTACCGTCTGAGGTACAACACCCTGAACTCCATGGTGTCCCGAGATTAAGATGAATCCCGACAAAGACACCGGGACCCTGTGGCACTCTGTCTGCGGCAGCTAAGAAAATCCTCCACCAATCATTTCGAAAAATGACAAGTCAGTTGAATCCGATTTGGTAGTCGTTGCTTCTTGTGATCCTAGGGGTAGGCTAACAAGAATACAGGACCTGGAGTCCGATGCAACGGGCTTGGAACCTGATAGGTGTTTCCGGCCCGGAGTTCCATATCTACTTTCCACAGGACCTTGTCTTCTTGTCCATGTTACCGCCTTCAGTTGATAGTTTTGCGACAAAAAAGAAACGTGATCTTAAACTACAGACCATGTTTTTTGTATTACTTAATATAGTTTTAGAGGCATTTCAGCTGTAAGTGTGTTTAACTGTGTTGACTGTTTCATTGCTAATTATTATTGTTCTATTTTTACCAGAGGTGATGCCTTACTTGCAGCAAGGGTAAATAATTTTGTTAAGTATTACCAACAATTTCCGTATATAAGTTGGGGAAACCAAACATCTTATGTAAAAATACACCAGGGCCTATACTCAGCAATGCCGAATACACGAACACAGTATAAATACTGATACCCTAATTACATCCTAGTGGAAATAGCATTATTTTTAGATTTCAAGCATGCATTTTTATTCTCAGATATGCATCCCAGGCATATTTTAGGGAAAAACTTAAGATACGCAAATTGGCCATATATTCTGCTGGACTTATATACGGAAATCAACGGTGGATCTTCTTAAACCTGTAAACCATGAAAATTTCATTGAGACAGTTTTGTTCTACTAACATGTTCAACTAACATTCCGTTCATGCAAGTCGGTCAGTACGTTCGCTTTTAGGCGTCATTGCAACAGGTAAGTGTTGTTTTGATTTTTGTTTGGTGTTTCCATATTTTATTTTGTTATGTATTCCTGTCTTCAGATAGTCACTGTTATTCTTCAACAACATTTCTGTACTTATAATGAGACTTCAGTAAACTCGCGACTGTTCATACTTTAAATTTTAGCAGAAGTGTGTAGTGTCCGTCAGCAGAGACCTGTGGGAAGAACTATTTTCCGTAACTGTAGCAAATATATGACGCAATGAAATGAAAACGGTCGACATAGATGAATTGTAATTGGTTAAATATATTTTAAGAAAGAAAATTAAGTATATAACTAGTAGACCGGTTCTTGAATTGCCTGGTTAACGTCCTTCATGAGTTCACCTGTCCCAAATTGAGTGCTTTCGTTTTTCTTTTCAGGTCGTCACTAGTCGATTCTTCCAACAGTCGTGATCTGCCCAGTAGCCTATTATATCAACGTGCGCAACAACGGTCTTGGCAGGGGGTTGCACCTAGCAGGCTCCCTTAGAATTAGTGGCACAAAATCGACATTGGTGTGCAGCAGGAGGCCGAGGGGGGGGAGGTGGCGGCGTAAATTAGTAGTGACTGAGGGAGACTGAGCTGCGCGAAATTGGTGACGACCATGGACGGCGCTAAACTGGTGACGAAAAGAAGAAACGGCTCTGTTATCTCCCACGCAGATTATCAGAAAATGTTAACGATTATCAGTTTCATTTCTTCCACAAACAGATTTCACAAGTCAGAGTTTTCACTGTGGTTAAAAACGTAAGCGAACCCAGATGTGTTAGGTCACCTCAGTTGCATGAAGACGCGCCAGTGTATCACTGAGTTAACATCGAGCATTTCAAAGGCTGTGGATGAGAAAGGTTTTAATTGTAAAAAAACGGTAGGGTGAATTTGATGTTGGTAGCATTTAAAATTGCATTTGCTTTCTAGACAACGCCCTTATATATACAATATGTTAGTTAATCGTGTCTTCAGCCGCGCAGCACTGTACTAGTCGACGCATTCCCATCGTTTGCAGTAGGCCTAAACATGTAGAGCGACAGCGCTTCTTCAACAATTCAGACGACAACCAGGACGACAAATGGGGATCACGAGTCGATGAGAAACTACTCGTTTTGTTATCATGATTGTCTTTGTAATCTATTTTGGGTAATTGTTCAATCGAAGTTTTCATGTTGAAACTGAGCTTTCAGTTAATATGGAAATAAACGTGTCAGAGTTAACTTGCGTTTCGGTTTGTAACCAGCAGACAATGCATGGATACGTTTAACTAACATAAATATATGCTATGTTCTTGTCATTGTTCGTCACTTTCTTCATTGAACTCGTTCCCACATCCATTACTGTTACTTTGTTCAGTTTCAATGGGCTATGGCCAGTTGCTGTCAAGCGTAATTTGAACCAGTGAAGAACTTATTAACGACGATAACGCCTTTTTTACAAAGTAGTCCCTATATTTTTAAACTGGTCGCAGGATTTTTAAACAGGACGCGGGACATTTAAACAGGACGCGCGCTCGGCTAAACAGGACGCTGCGACACGTCAAAAGTGGTCGTGGAGAACACTGGGAATAATTCTAATACACAGTGACTTTTTGGGAAGATTTTTGTGCTTTGACCGCGAATTTGTTGCAAACTCAGTGGAGCAGGACACTGTAAATGGCATTGGAAGAAAGAACAATTCCTCACGGTTTGTTAAATCTCTGTTTTGTGTAAATTTATTGAGTTTTGTGTTTGCTATGGACGGCTGAAGTGAAGCCCTTTGAATGATTTTGGTATCGCTGCATTCCTCAGACATCTGGCTATCCGTACAAATCCTTTTCACGACCCTCAATTACTCGAGTCTATATCTACGCCGTTCCAAACGCGGTCCACTTTAGCCACGCGCATCGTGAAATCAGCCGCCATTTCAGGAAACTTACTATATTAGGGACGTGACAAAAAATTTCAAATTCTTATTTAATATTTAAAAATGCATTGATTTAATAAAACATCAAAAACAGAGTCAAACAAAAAAAAATTAACAAAATCCATTAAGCCGTTGACTTTTTATGAACCTTTGAAGAGCGATAATTAGCCCTTTTTTTTAGTCCTCTGAATACATGGGAGTAAATGCGCATTCATGTGACCCAAAATTAGTTTTTTCACAATAACTTCCTCAATACTTTTAATAACAACATGAAAATTTCAGGATATGACAATCCTAGCATTTACTTGGTGAGAAACATTTTTAAGAAAACAAAAAATTCCAAATTCCAAAATGGCGGACAATATGGCCACCATTATGACTGCAAAAACGTCTTATTGTTTTACGTTAATGAACTATATGGTGTAATATACCATTAACAAACTATATGGTGTGATATACCAAATGATAGGTCTTTTCATTGCTTTTTTGAAGAGAATGGAGAAAAACATGTTTAGGCAATATTTTCGACATTTCCGCAATAGTTGCCAAAATGGCTGCCAACATTACTGCATTAACGACCACAAGAAGAGATTGATTCAGCAACCATGTAACCATGATGTACACGTAATAAATGAATATTAAATGTGTTTTTATGAACTGCACGGATATCATACAATTGTGTTATGCATACATGTTTATTTTGTACAAAATGGCTGCCAAGATGGCTGCCACCCATAACAGAAAAGTAGTTGTAGTAATACAATTTTACAAGATAAATGAAACCAAAACGAGATTCGTTCAACTTTAAGAACAAATTTTTGCTTGACCGGCAACAAGACTACCCAGAGGTTCAGAAGTCCATCTGTAACAAATACAAAGGCACACTAAGTGCATCGCACAGATACAAAGAATCGGCATTATTTTAATCCCACTAGGGCGTGCAATGCGGATGGAGCAAATGCACTAGTCTCCTTAATAGAAACCTAACTACCAAGTTTCATGAAAATCCATCAATGAACTCTAAAGATACACAAGAAAACACACAAAAAAGTTGCCCTTGGGGGCACACAAACCGATTCCTTTTTTCTTTTGTTCAGTGGTAATTTTCTGGCGCTTTATCTGCTGTATCAAATGTTTGATCTGACATGCTTTTGCAGACTTCAGTGAAGACTTGAGATCATGAATGGTTTTCTTTTCCATCGAAACATACTGTAGCCGTCTCTTTAGTTTTTGTTTCCTAGGTGTTAGGGCTTCTCGCTTAGAGGATGGTGTTGAGGTGGATGGCTCTGATTCAACTGAAGGGACACCTTCAAGCTCTGGTTGTCAGCTCAGGAAATACAGGTTCATGGTGAGGGTCAGCAACCGCGCAAGACACAGGTTCTTCACTGGGTTCAGGAACGAGAGGAAACAACTCTTCGCACACTTTAAACTGGGACATTCTTCTTTCATTTGAAACTGATTGATACTCTTTAGTGACCTATTCACCAGCGAGTTGATATATTGCTTCTAGTCATTTTCCAATTACCAATAAGTTCACGCTTTAAAGTTGACACTATCTTAGTCAGTGATTTGTTGCACTGTAAGAACACATAGAGGGCATATCCATTTTTCATGTTTTCACTGGGAACAGAATTGAAGTTCTCTTGCAGGAACTGTCTCGCTTTGCCAGATTGAGATAGAGCTGACAACTTTTTTGGAGGCATTCTGAAATTATAAAAAAGACATGTAAGAAAATTAACATACCAATGTACAGTGTCATAATATATTTGTTGTACACCAAATGATTCAGACTGCCTTGTCCTGTAATTACTATTAAACACTCACTACGAACCCTAAAACTAAAGTTTGAATTTTTTACACTGATTTTTATGAGGCATTGATTTATCATTTTTCAAAAAATTGAACAGTTCCTTTCCTTAATAAGTGTACTTCAAGAACTTGAAAACTACAAATGTAAATTCTCCAGTTGTGGACACAATATCATGTCAGGCCAGTGGAATTATATTTTGTCAAATACCTCAAGAAGGTAAAAGAATCGATGTACCTACTCAATGATTTTCCAGGCACCAACTTAACTTTTGAAAGAACAACAATATCAGCAAGCTATTCTTGTCCCAAACTGAAAAAATTTTTTAACCTGTTTGATTAGAAAATCATTATATGTTATTCAATGAAAAAATCAACAAAAACACTACTGTCATATGGAGTTGACAAACTGTGGTTTTATTTCATAAAAAACAGTAAATCATGGCAATATTGTGAAGAAAATCTAGCCAAAATCACACTTCAACATAATCAAAGAATTCAGGTTTTGAGCCAATCAAATCTCTGGGATTTGATCACGTGACCAAAATTCGCCGGACCAAGATTACCTATACTACACCTTACAAAGTCATTGATATACAAAAACTACACATGAAAATGTATGGAACTTCATCCAAATTGATCAATTCTGCTATTAATTTACATAAACTAGTCAATCTACCTAATTTAAGAGCAATTGTTAACCATAAACGGCAATGCCGATACACTGGTCCGTTATGGCTGGTTGGCGAGAATGCCTGCCTCGGGTCTTAATTTTTACGGAGTTAGCAGACCATGATACGGTGATTTGATTGAATTGAAATTTGGTGAGCAGTTGCAAAAGATATAAAATAAGAATAAAGAACACATTTCATAAGAGAAAATAACTTACCTTTCAAAATACAAGCAGTCAAACAGGAGCAAAAAATTCCCCCAACTTCTCACCAGTGACATGCTTTGACAAGAATGAAAATTCAACAAAGAAAATGACGTATGCCCAGAAGAATTTACGGTCTACGTCATCAATAATGTGGTTCCCTGTTTTCTTGGTTTCTGGAGGAGAGAGAGCTGAAATACTATAGCCACCGTGAGACAATGGCTGTCTTATCGATAATCGCCATTACGCAATATTTGGGAAAAGCCAATCAGCGTTTAGACAAGACTTTGTCACGTCCCTATACTATATCTAGCGCTATCTATTAGCAATTTGCTACAACACACGCTGTTCCTTTTTCATCAGTCAACATGGACGACGTTAACATGACGATGACAGATACGATCGTGAGAGAGAGAGGACGAAGGTGATGACGAGAGCAGACGTATTAATAACAAAAACGTTCCAATGACTAGTGCCTATATATTGTGTGAAAGAAATATTTTTTGTTGTGTAATTCAAAAGAAATAAACGTTTTTGCATGAATCAAGTCAAAATAGTGATAAAAAAGAGACAGAACAAAGAGGAAATCGAAACCAAAAAGAGGATATCCTCTTACAGAGGAAAACCTCTTAAAAGAGGTAAATTCCAAGCCCTGATGTGAATAGTTCGTTGCTGACCTTGTCCTTAACCGCCATGACACTTTTTCCACCGAGCGCCAAGTCAAAGAATTGTATTTCTAATGCTAATAGTTGAAAAGATATTTGGTAAATCACTAGGATACCAATTTATGAAACCCTTTAACTGCTCTAACAACGAAATCATTATACAAATGGGGTGACAAACAATTCTGTGTCCAGTGCAGCAAATACAAATAGGGCCTACAATTTCCATGCTCGAAATTCGACTTGGGTTGGGGGAATTAGGGAATCCAACTCGTTTGAGCGAAAGACCAAGTCGGTTTTTGGGCTAAACGTTTCTAAAGTTCTTAGCCAACATAAATGTGATAGCTCATTACTACTATTTTGCAAAGCAGGTTAGTAAGAATCATAAAAATAGTATAGCGAATTATGGCTCTAAAAAGTTACCTTGCGTCCTCTGTCTAGCAAGAATATACGGGGATGCAAGCTAAAAGTCACGATAAACAAAGAGCGCCATCTTCCGTGGGGTATCTGAGTTCTGTGCTGGACACCTGCACTAAGGAGTCGAGTTTGGACATAGATAAGTAAGTAAGTACTAAGTAATTTTTTATTATAGTGACATGTGTTCAAGTGAATTTAAACAATGAATACGTTACAAAGACTAGGAACACCCAGCCTTCCACGGGGTTTATAAGTCACTTTAGATTCATGATACAAAAAAGAAAAGACAAGTGTACACGCGTTGCAAGAGGACCAGAAAGAGAAGGCCGAGATAAAAGTGATCATAAATAAATATAATTTTTCCTTACTTCAAAAATATTTTTAAGAAAAATGAAGTTTTCTAATATTTTTGCATGATTGTAATTAATTTACTTTCACAGCTTTCTGCACGGAATCGTGGATATTTAATCTCAACTTGACAGTCAAAGGTATTTCTGGCATCTAAGAAAAACGAACACTCGAAATGAAAATGTAGTTCAGTTTCGACCTGACCAGTGAGACAAAGACAGTAGATTCTGTCATCAAATTCTAAAGAACGAAAACGCCCAACCTCAACCAGTAGCTGTAGGGTTCCGGTTCTAATTTGAGCAAGAATTGACCTACTAAGCCGAGTTAAGTCTAAAAGCACGTAAGCCTCAACTTCAAAGACATTCTTCATCAAAACATAGGTTCTTAACTTTGGTTTCGAACGGATTTCAGTCAACCACCTATTACAGGCCAAATCATGCAAAATATTCTCACAGTGAGACAGATTAACTGAACGCCTAAGTTATGAAAACAATCCGAAATCCCTAATTCTTCAAAAATGTTCAAACTTCAGAAGACCAATTATTAGTACAAGTAGTGTAGTCCCACCAAAATATTCGATATGTTAGTCTATCATCCTCGAAATTAATAATACTATTCCACATTCTCAAAAGCTCAATTTTCCGCCTAACACTAGGGAATTTCCACCACATGTCACCCATAACAGCATGATTAGGAGCGAATTTGTGAACGCCCAAGAAAAATCGCGCTGCTCTATTCTGAATGACATCATAATCTTGTAGACTAGAGCCGCCCCAGACACCTACACAATAATCTCTAACAGGCACAACACAAGCATTGAATAATGTAGTGAACGTTCTGTACCTCATATTTTTATTCTTTTTAAATTTATTAATTAAAGCGCCCAAAGCTCTTCCGGCAGATTCGGATAGAGTTTTAGCAGTTTCAGAAAACTTCATTTAAAATTATTCCTAAATATTTATATTTGGGTACATATTCTAGGTCTAGTCGACCCAACCGAAATGGATATAAACTACGAGAGACATGCTTGGATCTGAAGTGAGTAATATTAGTTTTTTTCCTGATTGACAATTAGCCTCCATTTAGAGCACCATTTATCAACTATATTCAATAAACTCTGTAAATTTTCATCGCTCTCAGCAAGTACCACTATATCATCAGCATAAAACAAAGATGAAACATTATCAGCACCGATAGGAATTCCTAAATTTGACTGTTTTAATTCCTTTGCTAAATCATTTATAAATAGTGCAAAAATAAGGTATGGTCGAACATTGGCGGCCGCCGGCTGAGTCAAATCCCACACGTTATATAGGAAAGTATTTTAAGCGTAATGAAATGGTAAAGACACAAACCTTGATTTTAGAGAATGTCTAGCACAGTATGACGAGAACTAGTAATTTGTAATAAAATCACAAACACATGACGGATTTTGTTGTTCTGTTTTAGCTCTGTTGGTGAAATCCTTCAATAATTCTATCCCATCTAACAGTAGTCAAAACCGATAACGTCTCTTGAAGGAAGTCTCAATCGTACAACTAGTTGCGCTAAAAGCTGGTGGAAATTTCATAAATTTCTGTGGTTGACAATAGGAAGAACCTGGATCCGAATACGGCATATTCGGTTCTTCCAGTCCGTTTTTCTGCGGCGTGGGTAACAAGAACTCAAACCGAAAAGTACACTTACTCATTATTGGACAGTAGAAAGCAGTGATACAGTAGGGGCGTGTTGCGCATGCTTTTCTCAAAAATAAAGCCATTGTTTAGTAGTATTCAGTACAGTTCATAACAGCGTTTTTGTAGTTCAGCACAGAACTTTTCCACATGTAATGGGTTCTGAACGTGCGATAACATCTGGCTCCTTTGTTAACTGCCCAGCACAGTCGTTTGTCCCGTGTGACAACAAGCACTGAGGCCAATAGCGGAGTTGCAACCGAATCCATTTACGATTGCGCATGTCCCACTTCAAAGGATTACTGAAACCTGGCAGAATGGATTGTCTTAACTTCTGTTGTAGTTGGGCGATTTTGGTGATTCAAAAACTAAACATGACCAGCATTTGACAATTAAGGATTCAAAAATGCTCCTGGTTTATATTCAAATATGTTATAACTTAACTTTCATTTTTAGCAGCACAGCCCAGTCAGCCGGGCTAGATACGATCTGATGAGTAGCAGTGGCGGATTTAAAGGGGGGCCAAGGGGGCCATGCCCCCACCCTAAAATTCTGCATTCTCCATTTGGCAGTTCGGGGTGCGAATGTCTGACGGGCAAAATCCTGGATAATACTCTGCCATCGCACCCCCCAACTCAAAATCCTGGATCCGCCCCTGAGTAGAGCAATTATCAAACAAAAGAGAGTCGTCCCTCCAACCCTAAATGCCAGAATGTAGTTAATCAGACGTGTAAGATATTGGTTACATGGGTAAACTTCCCAACTTGTTGTTAGGCAGTAGAATCGAACAAGTTGGGAGCAACGGGAAAACCCGTAATGTTTTTTGTGTGTGTTTCTTATACACCCTGTAACAGGAAGGTATTACCTTCTGACACTATCAGTAATCAAATCAGCCTCCGATAAAAATACAGTTCTAACTAAATACCGTTTATTAAGTAAGCCAACATGTTAAGTACGAATGTATATAAGTCTAAAAATCAACCCGTTTGACCCACCAGCCCTGGTCGCCTTTCATCGTTATGCAAACATTCATCTTTGCAGCACATGAATCCGTTACGAACGTTAGCGAGCCAAACCTGCACACGTTAATGTGTAAAACTCGTACGCGTTAACTGTCAGAATTCTAAACTCATTGTTTGATTCGTGTTCAGATCGTTTGTGTCGCTCAATTTCATGCATGGGCGGCGCACCATAGGGAGATGGGGGGCTATAGCCCCCCTTTTTTCGGCGCTGCGCCGCCCATGTCATGTGCTCTGTTTTCAATGAAAAGGCTTCGTAAAATACCGCGTTAATAAAATGATGTTTTCACAAATCTAAATGAGTTACGCTTTAGTTATTTTTTTCCAATCACCTATTAGTAGCGTCTTAATAAATTACGGTTGCTGGATTCTCAAATGGTGAATAGTATGCGAGTAGCTCTTTATAGAGACACGACCGAACCACTACAACAAGCAATAAACATTACAAGAAACAAACATTTGGTTATGAATGCCCGACATTTTAGTCATAAAAGTCCAGGCCAAAACAGCTTTAGTTGAAGTTTTTAGACTAATGAACCTTTCGACCACATGATCATCTGCGATTTCAGACCTTCGCATGTACTCTTGCCACGATGAACCTTCGGATTATTGGCCTGATCCATGTCGATCTGATGTCACAAAATATTGAAATTCACTATTCCGGAAATCTTGGAATGCATTACAGTAATAAATTAACACTAATTAAGTTGCACTCCTCAAATTCTGTATTGCACAGGGATTTCCTATTTTGTAACAAGAAGACAATATTTGAGTCTGCGCGTTATGATTGAGTGGTATACATGGTCTGTTCGATAGCGTGTCAGTAGTCTCCAGCAGTACTCTGTAGACTATCTTAGTTTTGGGAGGATTTTGTTGCCCGTTAACACAACATGACAACTGCCTTTACATATTTTATCCTACCGTTTCCAGATGCTTCCAGACAACCTACTGCCATATCTTTTGTATCTCGTGAACTCCTATTTCATCAGAAAAAAACAGTTGTGTCTGCGATGCCGACTGTAGACCTGCCCCGTTTGAATGCGATCTTCATCTCCATACCTGCTATCACACTTCCAATGATTGACGCATAACGTGCAGTCTCTTTTAAAGGTTCTCATTCTCAATCTTTGATCCATGTTCAGGTCCGCTTGTGACACCCAATTTTGCGGTGCTTTAGTGCTTTTAGCAACTAGAAACAGTTTTCAACAAATCTAAAAGATTTACATTTTAGTTTTTTATGCACGTTTCGCTTTTTATGTCGCCGTAATATATTATGTATTCAGTGGTCTTGCACATAGTGAGCAGTATGGTAGTAAAAGGACTTCAACGGAGCTAAAAACGCGTACTGTATAGACCAACTCTCCACATAATTACCTTAGTAACAGGATTTCAAAATAAATTTCAAGTAATATCTTTCAGGTTTTTGTATCTTGATTGTTTTTTTGTTCTAGGGAAATTTTCCAAGGTTTTGAAAACTATACGAGCCTCATATTATGCGGCGCAAATGGTACATATCGCTTTTTAGCAACAACTGGTGAAATTTGATTACTTCAAAAGTTCTCCACTGACCTCTTGCAAAACGAAAGAAGTGAAACTACAAATTATTTATTCAAGATGTACCTTCAGTTCTTGAAAATTTTCACTTTCCTTGTTGTGAACATTTCATCATACACTAACGTCACTGAACAATCCAGGGTATCATATTTGAAATGCAGTGCTAGTGCTCGTAATGAGTAACGTTATGACGGCTGGGTGTAACCGTCATAGTCGGACATGACATATCTGTAAGTACGGTATAGTTGTTTTGTCATTTACATTCCGAGTTAAACATAAAATTTCATTTTCACGAAAACATTTAAATTGGAATGTAATAATTATATATCATAAAATAATTCAAATGATAACATTTAAATATCAAATATTTGTCCATATATTTTTACTTTCCGTTGGAACAAAGCTATCTAAAGTTGAAGCGAAACATGTTGTCAAGTACCAGTGCCAGATTCTTTGGGGTTGCCCCGTACGTTGGATGCAAAAAAAAAAACACGATTTCTATCTTGAATTTTCTACAGCCGAAATTTAACAACAAGTTTTCCAAAAAGTTCAAGAAAACATGAAAGGTATAATAGACTTTGGCAAAGCAAATTCATTGTCTTCACATTTTGTAAGTTCAACAATATAAAATGATGCAAAGAAAAGAGCTAACGGAAACAACTGTTAATTGGAAAAACACTTGTTTCCCGTGTTTTGAAATTAATGAAGTCCGTGAGAGAGGAGTCCTCTCATTTCCTGTCTTGCAGTCAGTGACATCGAATCATATTTTGGGGTCCCGGACTCTCGAAGGAGGGCCAATGAAATTACCAAAACCAATGGGAGATTTTGAGCTTTTTGAGGAACAGCACAATGATTTATCGTTTATTTTTTGTAATATATTCAAACTGGAACGATATAGTTAAAACTCATCAAAATAAGAGGTGCCAGTAAATAACCTAAACAGTGATTACAAGAGTGCAAGCACGTCATTCATTGATGTACTAAACATTTCAACGAATGAAAATTTCCACGAAAATCAAAATGGCTGCCAAGGCAAACGTTGAAGGTGAAAACAAAAAGTTTAGATCTAAGCTTTCTGGCGAAGAAGACTTTCCTTCGGGTTCTACGAAAGACTAATAGACAGAGTGTACCTCAGAGACCCATCGTCTTTGGCTCTACTAAAAGGACATCTGGAGGTTGATTCGAAAATTAAATTCTTCGGCTGTTTTCGTCAAATAGCCTAGAAACCAAACTCCGTTGGGTACACGAAAATGCAATGTGCGAGCTTACATAATTTTGATAAAAAAGACTATTCAAAATAAAAAGTATAAAGAAATGAAAATTAGCGTTATACATAGATATAAATGGATACTTTGAATCAGAAAATAGAGCAACTGTATATAACTTTTTAATTTTATTTTTAAAACAAAATATACTTCATTTATAGTTTTCTTTTAGCTACTCTTGATTACAAAGTAATTAAGATCCAATAACAAACTAAAATATATTTTTAAGGACATAACGTTTGTTTTTGTGTTTATTTTGCTTATAATTTTTGCAAAAATGCTTTTTAATTGACTAATTGGAGGAAAATTTCTCCAATTTCGCTTTCAATTGTTTTAGATTTGTGGCTATTTTTCAATGGCGAAGGCCCCCTGCGAAGCAAGACGGAGTCATGTACTGGGAACTGTTTGCCGCTCGCTTTCCTTTTGGACTGTTCGACCTTCGCCATATTGGCATATATTTTCCGTGCTTTTCAAAACCTGATGAAGCTCAATTTTTGGCTGAGAAATTAGTCAAAAAGGTAACTAGTTGTATCATCTTGCGCATTGGTGTGCCACTGAAATGCGTCTGCAAGCGGACGACAATTATTTGTTTTCATCGGCAAAGTTTAACCCCGAAAAAATGAAGTCCAGTGTTCTCTCCTCTGTCGGCCGTTGACAGTAGCATTCATTCAGCTTGGTGCTTAACTTTCATTGTTGGCCCTGCCACTTTCTGTGCTTCGCATTTTGTTGCTTTCTTCAGATTTAGGGAAATTAGATTCTGTTTATAAGTGGTATCGGCTACGGTTCAACCAGCGGGGCACACCGCCGCGGTCTAAACACAGTCACACACTAAGGCATGTGGTACGTAGTAAGGATTCGGACTTTGAGAAGCAGAGTTCAGTGCTTGGGATGATTTATGCTCCCTTTTAAAACTAAAATAACTTTAGTTTTATTTCATAATGTAGAGCTTCTGTTTTGGGAATGTTGTCAAAATGGCTTTTTGGAAAATTGTAGTTTGTCCCGAAAGGTATAGGCCTAAAATTGTGGAACTCTTTATCATATATTCGGTCTTTAGTAAATATCCGGTTAATTGTGTATTTTCAACAACATTCTTGGCTCACACCGTTTTTTAATCATGAAACCCACTACGAATTAAGTCTGGGATTTGGCTACGTATACATAACCAGCTGATTGTCTCATTGACTAAGACAGTTGAATGGAACTAATTTGTTTGCAGCATGATGTTAAAGGGCACACCCAAACATTTAAAAGTGAAACTTGTGTTTCGAACTTTTAGTGGTGTTATTAAACGGCAAGCTATTATTTGGCCTGCGACTTTTTGTGAATGATATGTGATGGAACAGAGGATGTTGCTGTTATATGTACAGGCCCGTAGGAAAGCAAAAATTATTCAGGGTGCACAAACCATTTGGACTTCGCCAAACTACTCCCCCCATCGCCACCAACTCTGCCACCTCCCCCCCCTCCCCCCGGCCCCCGTGCTCCTGATGCCAACATATTTGTACCGAATCTCCCACGTCCGTCCTAGGTGGGGGACAATCCCGGGGGATGCACCCATCAAGAGTTGAGTAACCGTGAATCAAAAAACACAGAGTAAGAATAGGCCTAGGATCAGTTAACTAACCGGTAGCTAAGATTGAGCTGCCTCAAGTAGCTATAGGTGAGATCTAAAAGTATGAAAATACGAAATTCTCGGTGAACTAAAGCTAGTTGCTGGTCAGCTTAGCTATGATTCACTTGAGACAGACAACTTGTGCTGGCCATCTACACTGGCTCTAAGGTCAAGATTCGTTTTACTGTGGTCCAGTATTACTTTATTTCGCCAAGTATGTTGCTCTGTCACTAATTTTTTTGTTTGCTCGCACAATACAGGTCGCAATTTTCGTCCAATCATCACAAACTTTACACATAACGCGTAGTTTCGGAAGTACTGGAAGCCTATTGTTTTTCGTCATAATCGGATCCAAGATGGCGGATATGGCGGCCATATTGTTTTCATTTAAAGGTTTTATGTACAGGGCTGAGAATCGGCACAGTTGTTGGCCCGGAAGTGTGCTACAAGTATACCGGAAATTGTTTACTTCCGGTTAAACGTGGCGGAAATATCGGCGATCGCGCATGCGCACCTCGATTTTGGCCTAAAAACATTTTCTCCTGTAGAGGGCGCATTATAGGGCCAATTCCTTCGAATTTTTGCAGGTATTAGTTTCTTATGACATGCTATTATACAGAGTCAAAAAAACGGAAGTTGCTTTCAAGATGGCTGATCTGGCACATGTTGACCCATTTTCAGTCGTGCTGGAGTGCCATTTTAAACGGGAAGACGTGAATTTTTGCATGTGGTTTCTTTGAGGTATTCTCTTTCAAATGACGTGTAACGGTTTTTTATCAGACTTACCGTTTTCGAGTTATTTGGCTTTGAATTTCAAAAAAACGCAAAATTTCAGTTTTTTTGACAAATTTACGGAATTCCGCGATACCATCAATTTAGATAGAGTTTTGAATGGGCTTTCAAATGATATTTTCCATTTTTCGCTAGGAAGTCTACTTTCCGAATTATTGGAGATTTTCTGATAGCGCTGTTCCTTTGTTGAGCACCCTTACTGCATTGATGTTGGTTTAGCTTCTATTGAACAAGACTGTAGCCTATTTCTTGCTGTTTTATGACATCTAAGTGCATCATATGAATTTTATGATATTGTTCAGCATCATCACCATTGTCATCATATTCGTCATCTTCGTCATCATCTCCGTCGTCGTCTTTTCAGTTAATTTCGCCAAATGTCGCTCAAGACTGTAGCCTATATTTATTGATTTCTGGCCTCTCCGTTCGTCTTGTGAATGTTACCACTAGTTGTATTGTTCATCATGGCCACCATCGTCATCATATTCGTCATCTTCGTCATCATCTCCATCATCGTCTCTTCTGTTAATTTTGCCAAGTGTCGCTCCTCGGAGCGCTTTCATTTTATTATGGTCATTCTTTGAAGGAGTTTTTTGAAAAGGTGAGGTACTTAGGTCCCTGGTGTAGTCCGCTAAATCAATCAAGGTCCATATTCGAGAGTTGACAGTGTTACCGTCTAAAATAAATTTTTCTAGTCACTTACCAAATGCCAACTGAATCTCATATGTAAAAAGTTATTTAGTTGTGCAAATTAAAAAAGAATCATCAAAATCGGACAATGTTTGAGAAATTTATGTATGTTTTTTCTATGAATTTCATGCATTTTTAGCGTTCAGAGTGGCCATTTTAAAAATTACAAATTTCAACTGTCAACTGTAGAAAAGAAATTTATTTTATTAAGTAAGCAATTGCTTAGATATGACTAGGAATAACTTGAGTCACTTTCAGAATCACTTAGATGAAGTTGTGCATAACCATTGAGAAATAGTAGGGTTCATCATAAAACAGTCACTCGTTAGGAAATTTGTAAATTGTGTGTTACTAACACTCACTTACTGTAAAAAAGGTTAAAAACTAAAGTTAACACTGTGTAATAAAAAGAACTGCAGAATATGTTAGCCTAGGCAACACTGCAAATTATTCAATATCTAAACAAACCAAAAGTTTGGATGTTGACTGGGTTCTGCTATTTTGAAAATGGGCCAAAAGGCTAACAAAATGTAGTGTACGTAACCCCATGTGGAAATCAGTAACACAAATGGTCATTGCAAATGAAATTACCCGGTATTGCCTTTTGAATAATAACATGGTGCTTATTATCATCAAAGAAAAATAAGTGGCCATACAACATGTTACCATGTGATGCACAAACAGTGATGTAGTGTACGTACCCCCTTTTGTAGTGTATGTACCCCCATGTTTACAAATTCCGTGAAATTAAAATATCAGTAATTGAGCAACATTGGTCACAAACAGTTTCCTTCCTTAAAAATGTTAGGTTAAAAAGGTGCAAATACATTTGTTTTGAGTGAAATATTAGCAATTGTGTAGTGTACGTACCCCAATATTTTAATTTGTGCCTATTTTGAAAGTATGGCAGATATGCTTATGAATGCTGTGCTTTTTATTTTTTCTCTTGGAATTGATTTAGGGTAGTTCCAGCAAAAAATGTATGGGGGAAGGCACTTTTATTTCGTACCCACCGCCCATATTTTTCATTTATTTCTCCAACCCACAACCCATAATTTTTTAAGTAATAGGTTAAAATTTAAAAACCAACTCTTGCAAAAAAAATTGCATCCAGGATGACGTGTTAAAAACTTAGATGATCGGCAGACAAGAACTAGTTGTCTTGTCCAATATTGTCAAAAACTAAAGTAGCCAATGGTTGAATCAAAATGAAAATGACTTGTGTCAGCGCATCCATCCCTGCTGTTTATTTTTGTGCCACCAGTTGTGGCTTGCACTTTTTGAGATAATCAGCCTGTCTTGTTAAAAACTAAAATACCCCACAGGGGGGGTGCTGCAGTAGCCAAATCTGCTAAATGTCATCAACATCCGTCAAGCGGTTTCAAAGTAACTGGTACCTAAACTACACGGTCTACGGACTCATAAACACGACTCACGGACCTGCAAACACCGTCCACTGACTCACAAACAAGGGAACGGACTCCCAAAACACGATCCACGCACCCAAATACACGGGACACGGACTCATATTCACGAGGAAACACGGTTAATGGACCGCCAAACACGGTTTATGGACAAAATGGAGATGTCAACTGACCCAGGAAGCCGATGAGTATGTGACCCGTGTTTGGCATTCCGTTAACCGTGTTTCCTCATGAATATGAGTCCGTGTCCCGTGTATTTGGGTGTGTGGATCGTGTTTTGTGAGTCCGTTCCCGTGTTTGTGAGTCAGTGGACGGTGTTTGCAGGTCTGTGAGTCGTGTTCATGCGTCCGTGCCCGTGTTTATGAGTCCGTTGACCATGTAGTTTAGGTACCCTGTGGTGGTGCTGGCGCATCCACGCCGATTACCTCTACACCAAATTTGATCATGATCCGCCAAACGGACAAAAAATGATAATGAAAGACGGACCCATCATTTTTAATTTGGTTGAAGTATAAAATGCAGTTTTTGCTGTTGTCAAAAACTAAAATGGCCAACAGGGGTGCTATGGTAGCCAAATCTGTCCGAAAATCGATCGGTGCTGGTGCATGCCAGCCCTCTATCTCTATGCCAAATGTCATCATGATCCGTTAAGCGGTTTCAAGATAATCGACGGACATGCAATGACTTGAGCAGTCGAAAACTGACGGGGTGCCACAGTAGTTGAATCCAGTGTCCAGCATATTTTTGCGATATACTTCTATTTCGAATGTCATTGTGATCAGTGAAACAGTTTTTGAGATAATCAACATACAAGGAATGGCTCGTCAAAAACTAAAGCGACCATCATGGGGTACCAAGGTTGCCAAATCCGCCCAGAAACCGACTGGTGTAGACGCATCCTTGCCAAGTACCTCTATACATAATTTCATCATGATCCGCCAAGCGGTTCTTGAGATATTTGATGGACAAGAAATGATAATGACTGATGGACAGACCACAAATTTTTGTGGGTGCAGAAAAATTCCATGGAAGATCACAACTCATCAGTTACGAGAAACTTGCTTTTCAAAGACACCTGTGAGCAATGCTTTTGGCAGCCACCAGGTGTCTCTGTTCACCATGTGTCCGTAATTTCAATAAGATTTTTTTTTGAATCTATGAATCTCAAAGTGTCTCCACGAACGCTTTTAGACTGCTATGTCAAGTGAATATTGGAACTTACTCCTCATACTTTTTATTTAAAAATCATCAATTTTGTTATATGTGTTTAACACCAGTTTAGTGTTGCAGAAATTTTCATCCTAATGTGACTGCAGTACAACATGTGCTTGTAATCAAGTTGCTCATGACTTAATTAATGGCATAGTGTACATATTGCACTCCCTACATAGGGACATGGGTGTGTGTTTTGTTTTGGGATATGGTTGGATATATGCCAAGTATATTTTTGGTGAGTTTTGAATTTCTTTTGAGATGTGTTTGGCTGAAAATACCAACCTGTCATCATTTACAGGTTCTCTTTGACTGGATTTGGTTAATGAACTCTTAGATTCAAAGTTCTTTTATAAACCTGACAAGTCATTGAAATGTAGTGTACGTACCCCTGTGTAGTGTACGTACCCCTGTGTAGTGTACGTACCCTTGTGTAGTGTACGTACCCCTGTGTAGTGTACGTACGTTCAGCCTTTGTGCTATAAAGTATTGCCCACAAGTATTTTTACATTCTGATATTTTCATGAACAATACTGATATTTTCAAAATGCATCCAATCTTACAAGACAACAATGGACATTATTAAATTTGTGGAGAATAAAATGCCACACAGGACTTGGTTAGTAACATCCTAGAAAACAGGTCATGTGACAACTGATGTTGCAGAAGCAGGTTCTCTATCTCTCAAGACAACTTGCAACAAACCAAGTAGAGGCAGCACAAAACTCGAGACCATCGCATACATTTGTAACTTAGTTAAAATTTGACGTTGATTGACTGTGCATAGTGTACGTACCCCCCAACCAGTACCATTTTTTACTGTTTACAAGTGGAACACTGTACCTAGCATTACTTTAACTATTTTGACCAGCTGGTGAATGTATTGGAAACTAGGCAAATAGCACCAATAAAGTTTTTGAAAAAAGCAGTTACTTGTCATTTACTTTTTGTAAGAATCGTATTGCTATAGAAGAAGTTCTCATTATACTGTGTTAAGATATGCAATGTATCATCATCTAAAACAACTTGATCAGCAAGGTAATAACTCTACTTACTTAAGTATGTGGTACTTCTTCAATTTGACCAAGAACTTATAAAATTAACAGCTACCTTATGAATTTTTGCATGATAGAAGTGGGCTGTGACCTCAAGTTGTAGTGCACGTACCCTTTTATACAACTGTGATGAATTGGGCCATAAAATTTTATTTGGTGGTTCTTGTACAAAACTATTTTAGATTACAAACCTGGAATGATGGTACTTTATAATAACCCAGCTTTTACAGTTATGTGACTACCTTCATTTTTCACCAAAAGTGGCCAGGGAATATGGACCTTGATTGTGATTTGCCTGAGTGCCTTTGGGGCTGTTTTAAAATCTATCGTTGAAACATGACCGGCAGTCCAGTTTCTGGTGGTTGGGGAAAATGATACAGAGTGTTTCCCAAAAATGTACACACTTCAAGGCCTGAAGTTCAATTCCCGTGGATCCCTGAGATTCTGCGCGGGCCTACTGCATGGTTGTATCTTATTTTTAATGTGGGTGTGTCAGTCATGACGTGCACGGGAATCAGGCAAGCGAGCAATTCAGTTTTGAAGAACAAAAATCCATTGCTCAATACTACGAGAAAACAAAAACACCAAGGAAGTACAAAGACAACCTTTCCAAGCAGTGAGTTTAATTTTATTTATTTAAGCACTTTTAAAACTTTTTTCGATCTACGGTTTGTGAGTCTGAATTTCATCAATGTCTTTAAGAGTTATTTTAGATACTGGTAGGTAAAATCTTCTAAGTGCTCTTTACTATTTGGGGATCGGATTACAGAGTTTTTCCAACTTCACGCTGCAATTTAATTTTCTGAAATATCATCATTTCTTAAAAGATAAGCTTCTAATTGTCAAAAGTCATCTCTGAATCTTATTGATTTTCGTAGATACATATAAACAAGTAAAATAGAAACCAACGAATTTGTTAATCAGAATGGAATGTTATAAGCAATTCCCGTATGCATGCTTGCAGACTTTTGACGGGTAACCGGGGGAATGTGTGAGACGGGGCATTCTTAAGGTGTATTTTTGCTCATTTCAAAGGTACATGTGCCTATAACGGTTCACGAGGTAAATTTGAATCCCACTGACTAAAAAAGCTGAAATCATTTTTTATGATTGCGAGAATTCTTTGAGTACCCCCTTTGTACATGTACGCGGTCATCAGAAATATTAGTCTAGACAGCTGTGTTTTCCACGTGGAAATTCCTTACAAACAAATCATAGTAAGCATGCATGCACCCAGGGAGGCTCCAAGCCCCTATCCCCATTTGGCGAAGTAGGCAAAAAGGTCCGCCGCAGGGAAACAAAAAGTACGAGAAAAATGAGACAAAAGTCTGCTAAAAAGGCAAAAAGGCAGGTATTCGACGGGAATGCTCAATTTTATAACTAACCATCGGAAATAGTCCTTTTATGTAATTCACAAATAATGGTCTTCACATTCTTCAAAATTCCACTCTTTCGATGGCGGTCAATCCTATTGTATTTTATTCACATTTTTTGGTTGTTTGGGTCAAATGCCTTGATACTGCTTGCTGGGCACGAGTGTTTTGTATTTTTTTTTTTGATGAATTTGGAATCTCAAGATCCCTCGTGAATACTTGGCAGTGTCGGATTTACATGTATAGAGGCACAAAGGGACATTTCCCCTGAACTGCTTCACCGAGAGAGGGTCCTGTCTGAAATGGGACACTTTACGATGAAAGGCTAAACATTGTTAAGCTTGGAAAATGAGTGACCATGGTGTTGTCGCAAAACGATCCAGAAAGTGACCTTCAACATGAAAGCCGGTTGCACGATTTCAAAGAAAGCAGCAAAATGGAGGTAATCGATTCCAACATTAGACCCGCTAACCGAGTGCGGCCCCTTTAGTATTTGTCAATAAAAACACAAAAAGGGTGGCCACTTGAATATCATCAGTGCCCTCCTTCAAGGGCGAGGCCCCTAAATATGAAAATATTTATTATTTTTTTCGAAAATCAGGAAATGCGCAGTATTTGTTATCTGTCTGGTTATCAATTTTTCTCAAGTGATATACAATTTCAACAAAAAAATAAAGCGAATGTCGTCTCCGTTATCCCTTTCCAGAGAGGGACCGTTGGAAAAATATAGTTTTGCATTCGCAAAAACTGACTTTATTGAATTTGAAAATCCAATAAATTAGTACACTCCGCAAAGCTTCACTTTACAAATTTTCTCAATTTTTCGAAATATATGTATGAGTATGAATGATTACGTGCATATTTCAAGTGTGTTTAGACGACCTGTGCCGCAAAAGCGGAGACCCTAACAATGTCCTGACCAGGGTACTCAAAAGGTAAACCATACACTGTTGTTAAATGTTCTCTTATCTGTATTTCGCAGTCGTTCTTTTCTCTATTGTCCCCCGCCCCACACCTATGTCGGTTGCCACGGTTTAACCCTGACGCCTGAACATTTTGCCCCCCGCTTCCTACGGTCGTGATGTATGGTAATTCTTCACTTATTTAGCGCATAATATACCTGACAATTTGACATATCGCCAGGATTTTGAGTGCGGCTTAGCTGATCACTTAGAACTCATCATTCTTTCCATAGCGCCATTTTACCTGACAAACAACACATTGCCAGGTAAAACTTATTATTTGTTAGTCAACATTACGCAAGGGGGCGGAGCTTGTGATATGTCAATTTCTAAAGGAAAACAATTAGCAGATGTTAGTTTATTGGAAGCTTTGTTTCACGGGGTGTACTGTGTATGGGTGTTCCGCTGAGACGTCAAAATCCAAACCAACATAATACCTTGGCAGATATAGAGAATCCTTCACAAGTCTCTGGTTCATGACATGAACCCGAGAGGAGTGTAGGATTTTTTTGTCATATGAACCGTAAATACAAACTTTACCGAAAAAATCAGCGTGTCTAAAATTTTTAACCACATGATGCAACTTTCGTAAAAGCACGCTTGCACTATGTAAAGTGTATCCTGTTACTTTTTGTCAATAATTTTATTTTAAACTTAACAGTTGTAAATTGCATTTAGCTTTCATAACAAATGTTTAAGTTGGAATCTAATAAATACTATTTGAAGTTTTAACATTAAAAACTTGACAAATAACAGTCAGCATGGCTTTCCCGCGCTTGAGCACTGAATTGACCTTGAGACAGCATATCTAGACAGTCTCACCACGTGGTTTGCCCGAGTCGGGGTTCTTCTCCGTTTGAATGAACGTGGATATGGAATTTGCTGCAGAAGATGGGTCCGTTTATGAAGTTGTTTGCATGTCCTTCTGACCTAGCGTACGTATGATGTTGGTGCTTTGGATGTCATATTGAACCATGTCACCTTCACGGAATTCCGACTTTATTTTGTTGGTATTAGTGTTTTGCAGATGATAAAATGCAAGGCATGTGGATTTCTACTTTGCACTACTTTGTGATTCGCCCATGTAATATCAAAAAATTACGTACTCGGTGTTATTAACCAGTCTTGTAGCATGTTCCATTTCATGTGAGAAAAAAGTACACACTCGAGATAATTCCAAATGATGAAAAACTATGCGAGACAATACCAAGACTAAAATACCTAGACCGAGACAACACCAACTTTGCAAATACTTTCAGGTGTCAACACCTCTTCAATAGCATGAAGCGCCACTTTCTTGTCTGAGGCTTGGAAGCATATTAGCGACAGAGCAAAGGTTAACTTCCACATAGTGAGAAAATGTATCCCAGATACCTACCCAAGACAATACGTTAGAAGACCAAAATACCCACCCGAAATGGCGGCACATCCTCACTTGCTCCTATGGGAGAAACCCCTGCGCTTGGTTTGAATTGTGTCTGTTTCATAAAGTGACATTTGGTAAAGTTTCCATTATGTAAAGCAAGATGATCAGCCTTTGAAAAGTAAAAACTCATAATAATATTGAATGTTGACCATTACAGATTTCTTTGAAATATAATAGATATCTCTGATCAGGTACACAGAAGCCAGCATTCTTCAAAACGTTCTTGTGACTGCCAGGCTTATAGCATACCGGTAACTCTTTTTTCACCCGATATGGAAATAGACGGAATTTCGGAATTGGATTTCTTACCTGGAACTGATTCTGTTCACAACTTGAACGTCAATCACTTTGTTGCAGACATGTTCAAGTACATTCTATCTAAAAGTGACGCTATTATTTTTCCGTTTTTTGAGACGCAATAAATATGTGTAAAATTGTCAGTAAAACGTAGTTGCAACATAAATGACTGATAGAACATAAGAAAGTGCAAATTAAGCAAAATAAACAATTACGTCACATTTAATTCACATTCAAGAGGCATTTTAATGAAACGGATTTTTAAGAAATGAAATGAGAAAGAAAATGGTAACAGAATTGTTCAAAATTTGAAATGAAAAGTCAATGTCCCCAGGGTAAGCAAATAGGCTATAGACCTAAAGAAAACATTTATTAAACAGGTGTTAAGATCCAGATTTGAATGTACTGCATAAATTTACTGGTCTGTTAAAAAAAATTGTGCCACTCCTGATTTTTTTTAGTTTTCAGTTTAGCATCCTGAAATGAATACAGTTAACTCCCATATTTATGGGCTCCCAACAAGTTATGTACTGTGTGTGTCTGTCTTTATATGTGTGTATCTTTTTTTGGGCTCCCAACAAATTATGTACTGTGTGTGTCTGTTTATGTGCGTGCATCTCTTATCTGCTGCCAAAAAATTAGGTACACTGTGTGTATCTGTCTTTATGTGTGTGTATCTTTTATGGGCTCCTACAGATTATGTACTGTGTGCGTTTGTCTTTATGTGTGTGTATCTTTTATGGGCTCCTACAGATTATGTACTGTGTGCGTTTGTCTTTATGTGTATGCGTCTCTTATTTTTTGCATCTGTTTTCTTTTTTTATTTGCAGATTTGGCTATGTCCTCAGGTGTGGATTCTTCTATTGTGTACGAACATAGCTACGCCTTATCAGACCCAGCCAAGCCATTACACCACCAACAAATTGAAAGGGCGCTGTGCCTGACTCCTCTCATCAACCAAGTTGAGATTATTTTTGATCAGAGAACATGGAGGTTAGCTCAATTTTGCCGAAGATGCATCTTTGGTATTTTTAGAAGGATATTACTCCATGTTTTAGCTTGAGAATGGAAGATAGGTTTTGGATCAAGTCTAGCGTAGCTGGTGATCATATCGGTGTAGGCAGTTCATGTCACATGCATTTGTTCCTCCTGTTTTTGCACCATTTGTGGTTGAAGGTAAAAACTATTCAGGGTCTCTTATGGGAAGAGTCAGAAAGTAAGTTGGAGGTGACTACAGAGATATCAAGGTTACTGTCAGGTGCTTGTCAGTTATGAAATGTTTAAAATCTGTGTACATACTGTGGGGGATTGTATCTGATGTCTGGGTATCGCAACACTGAGCTGGTACCAAATGTTCAAAATGTGCTCATTCGCTTAACAAATGCCTGAATTTCGCATGATTTCGAACTTGTATTGTTTTTCCTAACTCTACATGCTTGAAGCAAACTGAACGCAGTAAAATCCAAACTCGTTACTGTGACGAGTCAAAACAAGTTTTTATCTACATCAAATTGTCAGGAGTTTTACTGAATCTGTAGAATCATGTAAGAATAATTTTATTTTCACAAATTTCTTGGAAACCAGGACCAAACAAGCAGAGTATAATTTACTTGAGTTATTGTTAAAATTCTTCTTACAGCTGTTGCATCAATGTTTTTGGTGACTGTGCAGTGCATTAATTTTGTTTCACAGTGAGATTGAGGACAGAAGTGAGGTGACTGATACTGAAGATGAGAAATCTCACTATGACACGGATGGCAACAAAACGGTCAATGGCATTGTCACTACCAAGTCTGGTGCGTAGTTACGCTTTCATTATTAAATCGTCTAAAGGGTCATGTAAGGTGTGAGAGGATGTAGACAAATGAAGGCAACAGAAAGAGGTTATAGAAACACAAAGTTAGTGTTATGACTTTATTCAATTAAACGTTGTGAAGTGTAAACCAAGTTGATGATTGTATGATTGTGTGGACCACTACACAATATAGCATAGATGTTGGAGACTAGTGCTGCTTAAGTGAGAAGACTCTTGCATATATCAGAAACATGAATGACATGTATCTGTACTTGAAAGGTGAATAACGCAATAGACAGGTTTACGCTGTATTTTAAGACCGCTCAAGTTTTAGTTGTTGTATTAGTGTTCATTTTGAAGTCTCATAATGTCTGATTATTTCGCAGAACGTCGAGCTGACAAGACTCGTTTATATAACTTTACTAGGATAAAGAAGAACAGAAGATGGCTTAGGGTGAGTTAGAACTGCTAAGAACTTGAGAAAACACTCGAGCTTTTGTTCTGCTCAGCTATTTGGTGTGTTGGTAAACAGTGTTTTACTGCAACTGTGAAGATGTATGATACGGTAAACAGTGTTTTACTGCAACTGTGAAGATGTATGATACGGTAAACAGTGTTTTACTGCAACTGTGAAGATGTATGATATGGTAAACAGTGTTTTACTGCAACTGTGAAGATGTATGATACGGTAAACAGTGTTTTACTGCAACTATGAAGATGTATGATACGGTAAACAGTGTTTTACTGCAACTGTGAAGATGTATGATACAGTAAACTGCTAATTATCTACTTAGGCACTTTAATTAAAGTACGGTAATCTAACCTTTGGATTGCAAGAATAAATAAGTGAATTTTTCACAATTTCATCTCCTTGGCAATGACTGACAAGTGTTTGATGTTCTACAAAAACAGTTAGAACATTTGATGACCTTTTAACAACAAGCTGGACTCTTGGCACTGTAAGTCCTTTGACAGAAATCTGCAATACATATGACAGGCGTATTGTCAAAAGATCTTTGTTCAAAACTTGCCCACCATGGTTAGTGTGTTAGCCTATGTAATAGTTATGTCAATGTTCTGGAGCAGGCCATTTTGCTGAGTGACAGTTCATCTGATGAAGATGATGAGCCGTACACCAAGGAGAGGCTGCATGAAATGCTGAAGATCCGTAAACTGGAACGCAAGTATCAAGCACAGTTTTATCAAAACCCTGAGGTAAGTTTAAGATGATAAGGTGCATATTAGTCTGACTATAATATAACGCGTTGGCTTCTTTTTAACAGTTTTATTCTTGAAATGATGGTGATCTACAAACGATAAATAAAGTTTGTCAGATAACAGAACCAAACAATATTCTCAAATGTTATTCAAAACGGCAAGCACACAGAACTAGAAACCAAATTTGATGAAACCACCACAAACCAGCGGTTACAGTTTAACAGTGAAACTCTACAGTTATACAATCCAGCAGACCTACATGAATAAGATAAGCGCAAAGCATTAACTAAATTGCTTACTGGAGTTTCCGTTGTGGCCCAGCTAATAATGCCTCTAAAGTGGGTCACTGCGTGACGAGAACCAATATTTGAAATGAGTGCTACAAATGACTGCGCAAGCTAAAAACCATCAAATGGTATTCTGATTGGTTAGATTACAATGGTAACATATACATAGGCAATAAACAATTACATAGGAGCTGGGGTAGACCACAGTTACGATGCGCTCTGGAAATACCCTAAGACGTACATACAACGCCCCTTGTAGACATAAAGTATCCTAAGCAAAGGACTAATGTTCCTGCATTAACATTCCACTAGGGCCCCAGCCCTTCAAACTCTCTTGAGACTCAACTCGAAAACTGGCTGTTAAAATTACATGAAATTTTAAGTTTATTGGTCGAGTCTGAGCTAACCATGATGCTGGTGGAGTCTGAGCTGACCATGATGCTGGTTGAGTCTGAGCTGACCATGATACTGGTCGAGTCTGAGCTGACCATGATACTGGTCGAGTCTGAGCTAACCATGATGCTGGTGGAGTCTTAGCTGGCCATGATACTGGTCGAGTCTGAGCTGACCGTGATGCTGGTTGAGTCTGAGCTGACCGTGATGCTGGTGGAGTCTTAGGTGACCATGATGCTGGTTGAGTTTGAGCTGACCATGATGCTGGTCAATTCTTAGCTGGCCATGGTGCTGGTTGAGTCTGAGCTGACCATGATGCTGGTCGAGTCTGAGCTGACTGTGATGCTGGTGGAGTCTTAGGTGACCATGATACTGGTCGAGTCTGAGCTGGCCATGGTGGTGGTTGAGTCTGAGCTGACCATGATGCTGGTTGAGTCTGAGCTGGCCATGGTGCTGGTTGAGTCTGAGCTGGCCATGGTGCTGGTTGAGTCTGAGCTGGCCATGATGCTGGTCGAGTCTGAGCTGACCATGATGCTGGTCGAGTCTGAGCTGGCCATGATGTTGGTTGAGTCTGAGCTGACCATGATGTTGGTTGAGTCTGAGCTGGCCATGATGCTGCTTGATGGAGGTGTTAAACAGAATGCCTTTGTTTTACCTTGTCAAGACATTTCAAAACCTATGTATCTAAAGAAATGTGTATAGCAATTGAACAAAGAACAGTGTTTGGCAATAGAACTTAGAAAAGTGTTTGGCAATACAACAAATCTACATACCAGAACATATCAACTCTTGGAGACTGTTTACTTTCCTTAAAAATTGTAAGAAGAAAAATTGTAAGACAAAGTGAGTTAGATGCTGTGTCTCTTCTAACTGTTTTTGAACATAATGTTTTAGAAGATACTATCTTCTAAAACATTATGTTCAAAAACAGAGTTTTTATTAGAATTTTGAATTTCTTATGGCCAACCAGGTTATGTTTATATGAGGATACTTATGGGGTTGAAGTTAACAATTTGGCATTAAAATGTTGCTCTCGTTTGTTTGAAAATATTTATTTTCTAGTCAAAATAAATAAAAGGTGATTAATGATTGACATTTTCATTCATTGCTTGCAGCAGAGAGAATATCAGTATTATGGGTCAGGCCTTTTGTCTTACAATGACCGGTACCCTGACCAACAGCGGCTATTGCACGGACCAAAGAAGAAGAATGGGAAAGACATGAAGAAAATGGACAAGAAAGTGTTGAAAGGTTGGTTGAGGGATATATTGGCAATAGACAGGTTGTTATATGGCTTGATGATTAACTGTATTACGGTCATTTTACTAGTATTCACTCGGCTCAGTGGAGATTTAGGTAAATTGATACAAGATGCTTGGAAGCCATTTTTTAATTACGGATTAAAATGCCGTAAGTAGCTTAATACAGACTTTTTTTATTCATTATTTTTGTTGTAAGCATTTTTGTCTGCGCTTGAGCCATTGTGGTTGGGAATTGACTTTTTGAAAACTTAAATTCATTGATGATATTTTGGGCTGATTGCAGTTAATTGAGTGCAGCTTTGGTTGGTCAAAAATGGCCAACTTCAAAGTTAAAGAAGTTGAGTATGAAGCAATTGAAGCCAAAAAGTCACTTCTATGCTGCATTCCGACCGCAGTAGAAAAAACGATGTGTTGACTTACTTTTATTTCAAAACTTTATTTTTATGGTTGTTGCAAAATTAAATCGAAATATTTAACCCTTGCCATTGTGGGGAACGTAATGTTCTAAGGCAATAGTACCTACCGTATTCACCCTAATAAGCGCCCAGGGCACTTAAAAAATTTGCTTCAAGAAGGGGGGCTCTTATTATAGCCCAAAAGTGGTTGAAACCCGGTTTTCGAAACAAGTGAAATCGTAAGCTAGAGTTCATCAAATTTATGCTCTGTGACGCATCTGTAGCCTATGATAGAGTTTATACAAAATTGCAGTGCATTACTAACAAATTTGTTGTTAAATTATGAGCATTTTTCAGAAAATCCCAGTGCGAAAACTCACCGAGTGATGCGTCGCTACCTCGCGATTGCCAATAGGTCAACTTGAATTCTTGAGTAAAAATATAGTTTCAACTCAACAAATTACCTGAACTCCACCTTAAGTTTACAATATAATGTCCCTAAGATTTTTAAGTTCCTGTGGAGTCGGGATTAGTTGCATATTAGTCCAAATCTGCGCTAGATCATACTCCACAACATGAGAAAAATCTCTGGACGAACACGCATGTTGTCACGTGATGTATGTTTTGAAGTTTGCCTGCTTATTGTGTGAGAGAGCGAGCGCATGCGTGTCCTCAGAGTTCATTTGCCAGAGTAAACGCGATGTAACGATCCAGGTGTGCGTTGTAACTAAGGAAATTAACATAAGCAGTAAAGCAGAACATGTTTTATTTAGCACTTGTTAATCTCATCTGCTAAAAACTTTTGAGAATTGTATTGGTAAGGCCGATGTCATTGAGTTGCCGGGTGACTGGATGCATGACAGTTATTTTTGGGAGATTCGAGGGTTTAAGGGTGCGGAAGTGTTTACTATCAATGGGTCATTTTAACTTTAAAAACACTAATTACGACTAATTTAGTAATACCCCTTAAAAGTAAAGCAAACGTTTTTTACGGTATTAGAAACTTTCGGAAATAAGTGCCAGTATTTATTTCTTGCCGATGCTATGCTACCCGTTTCATGAATAGATAGTTCCTGAAGACTAATCTTCGATGACAGATTCTTGAATGTGACTCGCGCTTCCTAGCCACGTGCTTTTAACTGAACAAAGGTCAAGTTTTTGTTAGTCTTCGATTCGTGGTTTTCACGTGTACAATCTACAAAGAGATTTGTGTTCCTGTTAACGGAGAAGATCTGTACGGGAAAGGTGCAATACAATCCCTCTGACAAGTTCGGTGCGTCTGTTCTGAAAGGCCACGCCCCTCGCAAGTTCAGCATAACTTGCATTCTTTTTGAAGCACAGCGGAAGTTTGAAGTGTATAGTCACGGCTAAATACCGACAATAGCTGCGAGGCTCGTTGTCTAGAAATTCTGTGCACAATAATTTTTTCAGGACTGTCAGATCTTATTGATAGATTGAAGACTTTACTGTAGAATTTTAGAACTGTAGGTAAGGCATTTTTCACATGTACGCGGCATTCATGGACTGGGCGCTTATTTTAGCAAAGTCTGAAATCGCGTGTGGGGGTCGCTTATAGGGGCATGGACGCTTATTGGGGCGAATACGGTAATACTTAAACTGCACTCTGTATATCTTTAAAATCTAAGCAAATTACTGCTCAGTTGCATGGTGCCATTGCTGATCATCATTTAAGTATTGAGTACTGCACACTATAGGTTGTTCCAAATGTAAATATTTCAGAATTTCGCTTTCTTCTGCAAGTGCTGTTTGGATCAAGTTCACACGTCACTTGTTTATGATGCCTTTATGGACTTGTTCACATTCTTGCCATTTGTTTAAACTATTTTCAGCAAAGTTAAAGAAACTAAAGAAAAACAAGCTGAAGGAAATGACCAACAGAAAACTGGTGAGTTTCCCTTGAACACATCATGTTGATTGTATGTTGTTGCGCCATGCTTTGTGTTCAGTCATCTTGTCACAGTGTGACTACTGTTGGCATGTCTACTTGAATGTTTAAATGTGTGCTATGTGATTATGTTGTTATATCGTATGATTTTAAACAAACTCTGCACCAGAGAGGCTCTACTACCGAGTTATACTATGTGTCGATATATCTCCATAAACTCGTGAGTTAATGGGTTGACTTCTACATGCAAAATACCAGAGGTTTCCTGATATTCTGAGCTCACTTGAACTAGCTATATAAGTTATGTAAGTCAGAAATCAAAATTCATTATTACACTCAAACCGGTTTCAAAATTGTATTAACCTTGATTTCTATGTCAAATTTTTCATTCATTCCAATTTTGTTTGAAATATTAGTGTTGCTATGGGTGGACTTGGAATGTTGCCTTATCTTAAGATTGCGTATCTGTGAACTTACACGAGGAAACATGACAAAACCTGATGGCCTCAATGAATATTTGACTCCAAGTTCACGTGTACACGATCGTGAGATGAAGCAGGATTCTAAGTTCACGCACAGCAGCGTTAGTTGCATTCACATGAGGTGCAGTTTGTGTGTGAATCGTTTCTTTTCCAGATTGTGATTGTGAATAAGCCATTCTTCACATAGAACCCATGGGTATTAATTTCTCATTGAAATGAGGCTTTAACAGCATGAGGAATTGTTTACATTCCAATCTCTAGTACAAAGTGAAGTTCATGTTCCAAATCAGTCAGTAAAAACAATTATCCAATCCATAATTGTAGGTATTGTTCAAATATAATCTATGGTTGTGCTTTTGGTGATTATTCTATCTAAAAAGCCCAGAATTATTTTAACAGTAAGCAGAGGAAGTCTGTGTCTAAATGAACTGTAAAGTAATGGTGTTCACTGATGATCAAAGTTCATCGCCACCGGGACACAGTGTAATGGTGTTCACTGATTATCACAGTTCATCGTCACCGGGACACAGTGTAATGGTGTTCACTGATTATCACAGTTCATCGCCACTGGGACACAGTTGTAGAAAATTTCAGGGTCTCTGGTGGCACTTGAACCCAGGTTGCACGAGTGACAGCCAAGCGTCTAAACCATTCGGCTATAGGCAATTGCCGTTTAGCAAGCGACTTATCTGACTGTACGTGTCGTCACAACCGGAAGTCACGTTTCACAACACTACTCCCCCTTCCGTGGAACAGGCACGCTTCCTGGCTTTTAGATCTCAGCATCACCCTAGCGTTCTGGAATTAGCCGTCAACGATGCTCTCTTTGTGCTCTGAATCCTCCACTACCAGCTCATCCCCTATCCATCCGCCACTGGGAACAAATATTTACATCCCGGGGTTAATCGTGGATTTTTCTTCAGTTGGGCGCCAATGTAGAAAATTTCAGTGTCTCCGGTGGGACTTGAACCCAGGTTGCACGAGCAACGGCCAAGTGTCTAAACCATTCGGCCAAGAGGCAATTGTTGCTTGGCAAGCGACTTAGAGAGGCTTTCTCTGGCTGTACGTGTTGTCACAACCAGAGGTCACATTTCACAACACAGTGTAGTGGTGTTCACTGATGATCACGGTTCATCACCACCGGCACACAGTGTAATGGTGTTCACTGATGATCACGGTTCATCACCACCGGCACACAGTGTAATGGTGTTCACTGATGATCGCGGTTCATCACCACCGGGACCGTCATATTTCTTACATACCTCAGTTCTCGTTTTCCATTCTAGAATACATCTAGTGAGTATGTGTCATGTATCTAAATAGACGGCCAGGTATATAGCTGCATTTGGGAGCAGTAAATTCGGAATCACTTTGGAGATCAGTGGTCGTCCTGTACATGCTCGCCCTGTACACAAAAATTCACATTTACAGTTAACTAACACTTTACAACACCCGATTCGAAAGTTGTTGTACTTCTTACATTCAACTAACACCTTGTCTTGCTCGATTAAAAAAACAGTCAAAATTCATCATATACTTGCACCATTCTCTGCTTCTTCACTTTGAATCAACAAAGAAGTCAGTCTTTGACTTGAGAATGCAACCCTCATGACACTTGTTTACCAGGGTTTTCCAATAAAGTGCCCATCACCACAAAGCCTCAATGCGAGCTCTTTCATAACAGAAGGAAGACATAGCACTCATGGGCACTCTTTCAGAACGAACCATGGTTTAAGAAATCTTTGTTTCCGAAATAGCACTCAGGGTAATGGCTTGAAGAAATTGTTGTTGCCTAGGACGCTTGACTGGAAATCTGCAGTATGAGTAAAGTGACAGAAATCAGGAGCTAGTGACAAATTTGCTGAAATGACCACAAATTCAGTTGCTACGGACCTGTGTACCGTTCGCAATAAATATGGTTTGGTACAGAAATTTGGCTTGTAGTATGCACGACCAGTCAGAAATATGCAAATTTGAAGCAGATTATTTACTGAGTTGTTACTGAGTGATATGCTAAAAATAGAAATGGAAAAAGATTTTTAAGTTAGAAATTAAAAATGTGTATTTATATTAATTTAACTGAAAAATTTAAGTTCTGAAATCAGAAACTTGCTCCGATTCATTTTAAATGTAGCAAGATAATTGTAAAGCATCTCCTATCGATATTAATCATCACCGGCCTAAACTATAAGCAACGACTTCTGTAGTTGGGAGATTATATATTTCGTCCCGGCTATCTCTGGGTACATACGTACTGTTATCAAAATGACAAAGCTTGAGAGGCTGCATATTCAAAGGGAAGAAAATAGCTTCTGTTTTTGCCATGTTAATCCAGAGAATGGTAGTGTGTTATTGAAGGACCATTGCATTTATATTGCAATGTTGTGTAAGGTGTTGTTTTCTTGCGCACATTGTGACCACACTGACTTCACAGCATGTGAAGTCGTCAGCAGCAGTTGGAAGTTTTTTGACAGGTAGAATGACGAAAAGTAGTGGCATTGTTTTCACCCTAGTTACCATTTGTTAAGAGACATTCATCATTAGTTATATATTTGTTGCCAGTGTCAATGTAAACACTTATCTGCAGTGATTCCAAAGGAGTCAAGTTCTGGTTCTATGCAACACACCATGGAGTTGAACTGGTCTCGCACAATTCCTGCTTTTCAGTTAACTGACTACAAGCATGAATTGAGTGCAGTCTTTATTATTTGATTCCTTATTCAAGACAATAGATACATGAACGCAACAACAAGTCCCTGAACTGTTACCAGACTTGAGGTGCATGAGCAGTTGGGCTAGCTAGATCAGCTCCATGTTATGCTGTTCAAGCCTCATTTTAGCATTGGAATGTCAACCATGCTTAAATTTTAAGAATGGTTTACTTTATTCTAGGTCACCAGGTGGTGAGTGTGGTTTAGTGAGTTTTAACATTTCTTCAACTTGTGAAGCAAATAGTCACTCTTGCAAGAAAAACTGTAACAAGTCCTGGTTACTGAATTACTGCTACGTGTCTTAATGTAAGCAACTTGTGAAGCAAATAGTCACTCTTGCAAGAAAAACTGTAGCAAGTCCTGGTTACTGAATTACTGCTTCGTGTCTTAATGTAAGCAACTTGTGAAGCAAATAGTCACTCTTGCAAGAAAAACTGTAGCAAGTCCTGGTTACTGAATTACTGCTACGTGTCTTAATGTAAGCAACTTGTGAAGCAAATAGTCACTCTTGCAAGAAAAACTGTAGCAAGTCCTGGTTACTGAATTACTGCTTGGTGTCTTAATGTAAGCAACTTGACATATTAAAGCGTATGCTAGCAATCCAGTCACAAAACTAGCAGCTTTATAATGTATGATTGTGCTGCAGGCGGAGGGTATGAGTCCAGAGGTGCTCAAGGAGTATCTTGAACACAGTCACCAGATGAAGGAACGTGCCAACAGAGTGAAGAAGCTCACTCCAGAGCAGATTGTGGCAAAGAGAAAAAAGATATGGCACACAATCGCCAAGAAGGAAATCCCCAAAGCGTACAAACAGAAAGCCTCAGCCAGAAAGGAGATGCTGTCTATGGCTAAGAAGGTGAGGCCGGTATTCATATTGTTTTACTGTGTAAATGTTGCAGCCAAACCTACACATTGAATATCAAGAAAAATTTTAATTTAAAAACAATGTCTTAGAGCATAAAGGTGCATTTAGCTCTGTTCCTCATTACTGCGGCTGTAAACCCACGTTAGTCTAAGAAATGAACTTTTGATTTAAACCTCTCACTGCTATGAAATTGGTCTCAGTTTGTTCAGGTGAGAAGTAATTTCTGAATTTGTAAAAAAATTGACAGTGTGCTTTCTGTTTTTTTTTCATTTGCCTCAGTATCTTTGGATTTCCTTTACGGACTTTCATGAACTTTGGCAAATAGTTTCCTACTTACGAAATGACGATGCCTTCCTATTTTTGGACAGGGTCAGCGTATTCTGCGCCATCTGGTGGCCAGTTTAATGATACTAGTAAACACCCCCAGAAGCACACCATTTGTGGGTGCATTTCAACGCTTTGCATTGCTCTTGTTATGTTTGGGTCTATTTATGATTCCTGTATCTCCATCAAGGTGCTTTATAAGATGTTACATATGTGTTCCTGTTGAGCTTATCGTGACTGGTGTAGGTTTTTATAAGGGCCAAACTGCAGTGACACCCTCTATTGGGAAATTTGTTTTTGCTTGTACTTCAATATCTGCAGAGTTTCTGGATGGATTTTTCTAAAATATTGCATGTGTACTCTAGTTGAGGATAGTGTGCCTTGTGTCAAAAACAAGCAAGGTTTCAAACATCACAGCCACAATCACCTCACTATTACCTGTCCATGGGTCAATGTCTTGTATACAAGTTGCTATCAAATCATACTCTGCTGTTTGTAGCTAGCTCATCAGTGTATGAAGGAATCTCGGCGAAGTGCCATTCAGTCACAGAAGAACATGAGAGAGACGCCTTTACGTGCGAGGAGGCTGACTCGTGAAATGATGACTTACTGGAAGCGGTTTGAAAAGGTGGAGAAAGAACACAGGAAAAGAGTTCACAAAGAGGCTCAAGAACAACGGAAACTTGACCTTAACTTGCTAGAGGTTAGTTTTGCTATTGTCTGCAAGAATATTGTAACTGGACATGATTGTTCTCTGGTGAAAATAGATTGTCTTTGTAAAAATATTGACAGAGATATAGGTAAGCAGTTTTTGCTTAGGAAATATTTGTATGATGGAGCCCATTTGTTATAATATTGGATAATAGAATCTCCTGGTTATTTCAGTGGAGTGTCAAAAAATCATTTCCTATTTCTACCCATGTAAAATAAGTTGCGTAAATGTCATGATTTATTATGATATTCCTGGATATTGTCATGTGTACTTTTGCCTTTCTATCTAAAAGCTATGGCACCGGTGGTAAAAATCAGTTGTATTTTGTTCAGCTCGCGTTTACTCGGACTTCCAAATAAGAATAATTTCAAACTGTATGGGACATTTTGTGTGTAAATATATAAGCTGTGTGTAAATATAGGACATTGTTAAGTATCATGCGAGTAATCTAATAAATAACAAAACATCCTTGATAACTCGATACATGACAGGCATCACTTAGCATGCATTCATATTACGCGTCTATAGAGGCTCTAATTATCTCAGACATCACTTAGCATGCATTCATATTACGCGTCTATAGAGGCTCTAATTATCTTCTTCTTACCATGATGAGCTTATCACAGTGGTTGTGATTGTTGCCAAATCAGAACCCACTTATCCCTTTTGTTACGTAATTTACGTGGAAACCAACAGTATGAAATTAAGCAGGATCCACTGTACTTTTAACTCGAGTGTCATTTGGCAAAATACTTTCACATGAGTGTAAGTGCAAGACTGGAGAATTATTTTTTTCCATGGTTTGTAGAAACTATTTATTCACATGATTGACTTTACAGTTGTAGGTCATTAACTCCGACTGTATAATAGTTTATTTGTTGTCATTGTTAGGCTATAAGCATTTGAAACATGTACAGCGATTGTTTTATTTTACTTCTAAATGTTATATGATTCCATTGTTGTGTTGTTCTGTGACAGGCTCGCCGACAGCAGAGAAAGTTAAACTTCCTGATTACACAGACAGAGTTGTACGCTCACTTTATGAGTCGCAAGATGACGGGTGCGACTGAGGCCGACAAAGAGGCTATCTTGAGTAGACTGGAGGAGGACCCCCTGCAGGGAGAGCGCCAGGTGGATGGCGGGTTGTTGACCTATGACCTGGAAGATGATTATGGTGTGTCACTATGCTTTTTAATCAACTTCTTTCACCTGAAAAGTTCTCTTGGCACAGCGCCAACTAAATTATTGTTTGGAATCGGTCATAGAATTCAAGGTGGGACATAATGACGTGAAATTCGGAAATGCTAGCTGAGATTTTGGCCAACTCGCACTAGTCGACTTGGAAGTTCCAACTCATGCAAGCTGAGCTCTATACTTGTCTGTGCATAACCGATGACTACAGAGCCAACTCTTGTGAACCCCACTGTTTTAAAAATACCCTGACATAATTAGTTAACTTAGGAGTCGCCAAACTAAATTCAAATGAAAACTGCCACCAGGGGCGATTTGTCCTTCCTATGAATTACACGTTGGCACCTGTAAGAGTGACCTGAGATTTTGGCCGGGTTGCAAATGACGACCTGGTGATTTTTGTAGTGTTTAGTGCGTTTTGACTCGTTGGCTTGAAAGTGCTTTGGATTTAAATTCATTTTTATTGTGACCACATAGCTAAGCAGCCTACTTTGTGAAGTGTGGCTCTCTAGGTGTGGTAAATTTGATGAATGAGAATTTGCGAAACAACTTTCATTTACATAATTGTACTTACTTGTATTTTGCTTAATGGCTTACTTTGGCATTACTCTTGAAAGGCTCACTTGAATTTGGGCACCGAAGACATCCGTTTTAATTTTGCGAAGGTATTTTGTGTCCAAAAACGTTGCCAGGGGTCTCTTTCAGAAGAAAGTGGGAATGGTCGCAGCCTGATTGGTCATGGGCTGGAAGAACCAAACATTCACAGATATGTTACTAAAGCAGAAGTCTGGTGATGCCTTTGGTGACAAGATAACCACTTGAGATACCCTTAGCAGTGCTTTATGGGTCAAAATTGAAACACTTATGACATTTAACCCACATTCTCTGTTCATTTGCCATGTGCAAGGCATGCCAAATGATAATGAAAGAGTCCCTGTCAGGAGTCTTACAAAGATCCCTAGTAATAGGAGCCCTTAAACATCTTGAGACCATTTGTGGCATGTTGCTGGATGCAGCTTTCTAGAAGTGCCTTTCTAGAACTGCCTTTTTAGTATAGTATTTGTTTTCATTTGCAGATGAAACTCAGATAAAATCTGTGGCCTTGCAGAATGCTGAGGATGCCCTGGCCAAGCAACACCAAGTTGTGAGTTGTTGTCTATGCATTATGTGTTCTTATCTGAATGATTATGATGATAATGTGGAATACTTTGTTCTTAGAAATTACACCATTATTTTTCATCTTGTGCTCACTTTGAACATATGTATTGTTGATTTTAGTCTCTGTTTATACTGTCCAAAAAGTTGCTGAGTCTTTATGAGTACATGGGAAAATCCTAACAAAAGTGTTGATGATAAAGCAAAATGCAAATTGATTAGTTTAGGAAAAGTCAAGAGAAATAAAAATGAACATTTGTGTGTGATGCAGCTTGATGTCCTCTCCTGTAATATGTTGTGTAAAGGAAATGTTCAGTCTTTCAGTCTTCACAAGTGTATATTTATTTATTCCAGACTCAAGCCTATGACACAGAGTTTGCCAAGACACCACCTTCATCGACTGCTTTGTGTAAGTAGTTGATACATGACGTTCATATAAAAACATGGTAGTGAGCTATTTGCACAGTACAATCAGTATCATACAAAATTGTGCTTAAATAAAAACTATTCACTATCTAAATTGCTTCAAATAGATGCTGATCTTTTCAAAACACTATTCTGATCGGTTCAGTGCAGTAGCTAGATAAACACAGCCAAAGGAACAATTATGGGCAGGAGTAAACCAGTATTACAATTTATTTATTTATTTATTAATGTAATATTTACAATGCTGTTGGGAAATTGTCCAAAAAGACAATTACCGACAATGCCCCCTGGTGGACATAAATTAACTCAAACAAAAGACTATTACTCTTCCTCCACTGTGTTAGATTTCTGTTCGGATGTGTTTGGGTCAAGTTATCGGTTCTGTATTGCTGAAAAAATTTTGCTACACTCTGTTGCTGCACTCGTGTGTTGCAACTGTTCATCTCTGGCCATATCTGAGTCTTACACCTAAGTTCACGTTTAATGTGAGAAAAGCAATTGACCAGAGATAATATCCTGGCCTATTAGAAAACGGACAAATAAAGAAGTTCATGTTATCTCAACGTTTTGTCTTATTTAACAAGACATCATCAGGATATGTACAGTCAGTTATCTCGACTTATGCATTGTATAAACCCAGCCGTTGAACTAATAGTTGTTTTCAAACCTCTTCGCAAACTTTCCAATATGCTTTGTAAACTGAAATCACCCACCCCTTTATTAAATAGAAGCAATGTTGTGTATAAGGTTTAATGTGACAACTGAATTCTATTTTGGACTCACCCAGAGACGCCTCTGGGACAGGCTGAAAGAACACAACACATCTGACAAAAGTAACATTTATAGGCATTGTATTAGCAACAACTATCAAGCCAATTCAGTTAGTATTATTTGTAAAGAACGTGCTAAGGAATTACTGTATATCAAGGAGTCATTGGCCATTCAGGATCAGCATGCTACTGATTCTCTCAATAACATGCAGAGCTCAGTGACCCTGCAACTATTGTAATGACCCACTTACTTTCTCTGTATCTCTCACTCTTATTTCACCACATGGATGTGAAAGAATATCGACACTTGTTGTTCTACTGTACATATCCAGATGATGTCTTGTTGAATAAGACGAAACGTTGAGTTAACATGAACTTCTTTTTTTGTGCGGCAATTTTCTGTTTTATAAATCGTACTTTGGCCAAAAATGATGTGATTAGCAATATCCTGGCCACATGCCAATTGGCCAGAGGTAATATCCTGGCCACATGCCAATTGGCCAGAGGTAATATCCTGGCCACATGCCAATTGGCCAGAGGTAATATCCTGGCCACATGCCAATTGGCCAGAGGTAATATCCTGGCCACATGCCAATTGGCCAGAGGTAATATCCTGGCCACATGCCAATTGGCCAGAGGTAATATCCTGGCCACATGCCAATTGGCCAGAGGTAATATCCTGGCCACATGCCAATTGGCCAGAGGTAATATCCTGGCCACATGCCAATTGGCCAGAGGTAATATCCTGGCCACATGCCAATTGGCCAGAGGTAATATCCTGGCCACATGCCAATTGGCCAGAGGTAATATCCTGGCCACATGCCAATTGGCCAGAGGTAATATCCTGGCCACATGCCAATTGGCCAGAGGTAATATCCTGGCCACATGCCAATTGGCCAGAGGTAATATCCTGGCCACATGCCAATTGGCCAGAGGTAATATCCTGGCCACATGCCAATTGGCCAGAGGTAATATCCTGGCCACATGCCAATTGGCCAGAGGTAATATCCTGGCCACATGCCAATTGGCCAGAGGTAATATCCTGGCCACATGCCAATTGGCCAGAGGTAATATCCTGGCCACATGCCAATTGGCCAGAGGTAATATCCTGGCCACATGCCAATTGGCCAGAGGTAATATCCTGGCCACATGCCAATTGGCCAGAGGTAATATCCTGGCCACATGCCAATTGGCCAGAGGTAATATCCTGGCCACATGCCAATTGGCCAGAGGTAATATCCTGGCCACATGCCAATTGGCCAGAGGTAATATCCTGGCCACATGCCAATTGGCCAGAGGTAATATCCTGGCCACATGCCAATTGGCCAGAGGTAATATCCTGGCCACATGCCAATTGGCCAGAGGTAATATCCTGGCCACATGCCAATTGGCCAGAGGTAATATCCTGGCCACATGCCAATTGGCCAGAGGTAATATCCTGGCCACATGCCAATTGGCCAGAGGTAATATCCTGGCCTCATGCCAATTGGCCAGAGGTAATATCCTGGCCATATGCCAATTGGCCAGAGGTAATATCCTGGCCACATGCCAATTGGCCAGAGGTAATATCCTGGCCACATGCCAACTTTCAAGGAAACCTTTTCTTCTAAGAATGCTCTCCTAAACCTTGTACAATTTCATCATTTAATTTTGGGATACAGTGTTAAAAGTTGACAATCACCTGGCATTGTAATCTCGTAATTTTGAATGTTTTACGCTGTTAAAACATTTTTTGCTAGCACTTCCCCACTGTAATGTTGTATGTAAGTGTCACAATCACTTATGTGGAAGATTTGTGCTCATTTAGTGCAATGTCTGCTTAAGTGCTTTTGAATGCAGTCACTCTCATTCAGTTATGTTGGACTTTTTAGCTGGCTACTCTTCATTTGCCAACCCAGCCATCAGCACTGAAGCTGATCAGCCCCAACCCAGCATATTTGAAGGGAAGTTGAAAGGATATCAGCTCAAAGTATGTATTTGTTGTATATGGTACTATTTAGAGCTGTTAGTCAATTAGCTATTGGGAATAGATCACTAAATGTTTGCTAACTCCTATATATCACATAATGCTTTCTATTTGAATTTCTTATATTTCTGATGGAATATTTAACTTCAACAGATTGCTGACACATGACTTGTTTGCATTTGTTGTTATTTGACTAGTCAATTGGTAATGAATTCCGTTTGTCTTATGAGATGTTTAAACCAGTTCAATTTGTTTGGTAAATGCTTTGATCATTTTGTCTTGGTCAGGGTATGAATTGGCTTGTGAACCTCTACAATCAAGGCATCAATGGGATCCTGGCTGATGAGATGGGTCTTGGTAAAACGATCCAAAGCATGGCCTTGTTGGCTCACCTGGCTGAGGTAAGAGGAGTCGGCTTTTGTTTTTGTGGAATGTAATATAAAGCACTTCTTTCTCAAGTTTTGTTTTGAGAGACTAAGTATTGACACATGGTCGTACTGGACCATTGACGTTTGCTGTCACTTGGTTGTTCACGGAATCTGGAAATGAAGGTTCACTTCTTTGCTCAGGTGTTTTGCACTCGATGAACTTACCTCCTCTATGATGGGCGTATGAGTCATCAGTTCCACATGATCATTTGCTAGTCTGCCATTGTGTGTCATACATCAACTGCATTGCATTGCTTCTATATAGGCAGTTTCAGAGGAGGCCCCGGGGAACACAAAAACTTGAACGGCATGCCATTTTTATGGGTGAAACAAACATTTTACCTTTCTAGACTGGTTAGCCTCCCCCCTTACGACATCCCAGATCTGCCAGTGTATCTTAGGTTTCACTTGTGAAATAAGATCTGTGGAATGGAACTTGTGTTCATAAAGAGGCTGTTAGTGGGAATGCTGTTGTACCTTGTGGGAGAGGAAGACTGACCACTGTGAACAGGCTCTGTCTCACCATTGAATATCAACACTTACATTATTCAAGGCTTCACAGATTACAGTCTGTTACCATGTGCCCTCCTTTCAGAACCTTGGCATCTGGGGTCCATTCCTGGTGGTGGCACCTGCATCCACTCTGCACAACTGGCAACAGGAGTGTGCTCGGTTCATCCCAAAGTTAAAGGTATGTCAACTGGAAAGTGTTGTGTCCTGTTACCTGAAAGTTGTAAAAGCTGTCATTTTTGCACCACATATTTACAGACCTGTGTACCATAAGCAAAAAGTGCAGATTCGTATGGAAATCAAGCCTACAGTTTGCATGTACGCACGGCCAGGCAAAAATACGCAAATTCAAGAGATTAATTCGCTTGTTTCTCAATAAATACGCCTAATTTTTGTCGAAATGGACAAGGAATAAGATTTTAAAGTTATAAGTTAAAAAATATTGTAAAATAATCATTTTAGCCAAAAAGTTGCTTCATTTCATTCTCGAAATAGCCTGATAATTGGTGAATTGCGAGGCCTCTTCTATCGGTATGTGTGTCACAGGCCTAACCTATAAGCAACGACTTCTGTGGTTTGTGGATTGCTTACTTCGTCTAATTCTGGCTATTTACGGTTAAATACGTACTGTTGACAAAATGGCAAAGCATGAGTGGTCGCATAATCGGAGCTGTGAAGAAAGTACCTTCTGAAAGAAGGGAACATCTGTTTTGCCCCGTTATTTGTAAAGAATGACAATGTCTTATTCAAGGGACCGTGGAATTTATACTGTAAGTTGTATAGCGGACATGGTGACTGCACTGACTTCGTAGCATGTTGAGCTGACAATAATACTCGAGCCACAGTCGAGCCTCGAGATCATTTTGCATGCAGTACGGTTGTACGTGTTCACAGGCACTTCCAATGAATAATTATTCAAAACTTTTGTGAATGGTTAAGAAAATATCGTCTGGTGCAAAACATTGTCCAGTTCAGGTTCATCAACACATTTTTGCAGGTATGTTTTTTGTTAAAAAATGAGGTGAACATTAGGCATGTATTAACATAACTAAGTTCAGTAAGGACATTTTCTATTCATAAACAGGATCTTTTCGCTAAGCGCGTTGTCCCTCAACTAAACAACTGAAATTATTCTGAAAATTGGTGGTGAATTCACTGTGTGCATTTTGGAAACTGTTTCATAGGCAAGTAAGTAGGAAAAGTACCCATGCGCGAACCCAGGGGGGGGCTTGAATGAGTTCTCCATTTGGCAAAGTGGGCAAAAAGGTGCTGAGAGAAACCAAAAGTCCGAGAAAACTAGACAAAAGTTCACTAAAGAGACAAGAATTCGGCGAAAGCTCTGAACGCTGGGCAAATCCATTGTTGTTTTTTTGTAGTTAGTGAAAGGTCCACTGCTAAAAATTCAAACCCCACCCCCTATATTATAGGGTAAATTTGGTCTGTACGGGAAAATCTGCAAATTTGCTGAAAAATCTGCAAATCTGGTGTTCAGAGTACTCCAATGCAGTTTTGGTGGTACACAGGTCTGCATTTGTAAGTGATCGCATATTGCCATCGTCTCTGTCCGGCATCCACGGCTGTATCCCCTGAACCCTTGCAGGATTGTAGTGAAGTGTAGCAAGTAGTGTATTTCTATGAACATGACAATGGCTGACGACCTCTTTCAGATTCATCCGACTACCGCTGTGTTTCCTAGTGGCAATTTTATTAGTTTTCCATGTATTTGCCTCAGTATTTACCAAATTCTTTAATCGATTTCCATGAAATTTGGCAATGTGTATTCATATTTAGAAAGGAACATCTGGTGCTGATGTTAGGGCAGATTTTAAAAATGTGGTGCACCCTTTTCACAAACGTGGTGCACCCTTTTCACAAATTGTCATTGTGTCTGTCTTTACATCTACCAAATTTTTGATGGATTTTTACCAAATTTGTCCTATGTCTTCCTAGTGAGGAGAGCCTGCACACCTGAGTTTGATATTCAAATGGAACCAACCACTGTGAAAATATTTTCAGAAATGAACACAAGTTTTTCTTTCAGTTTCTAATGCACTTGGTAGCACATATCAATACAATGATTATCCGACGACTTCGACCACTGTGGCGCCTCCTAGTGGCAGTTTTTTGTTTTGTTTTTTGCGCCCATACTTGTATCTCCTAAGCCCTCTGCAGGATCTTTATTAAATTTAGCATGAAGTTAACAATGGAAGGCGACAACTTTCAGATGGATCCGATGACCTCTGTGCAATTTCATTTTTTTCTACTTTCCTCTGTTTCTCTGAAGTTCCTCGACGAATTTTCATGAAATTTGGTAAATAGCTGTCTTTTAAAGAAATGGTAACATTTCCGGTTTTTAGACGGATTCAACATATTTTGCACCATCTAGTGGCCATTTTTACTGTTTTCTTGTCTGCTTTTGGCGTCCGCCCTCTGTCAACCAAACCACTGGTAGGATGATTGTGAAAATTGGTTTATATGTTCTTAGAGTGAAGAGAATGGTTTAAGATGATTTTCCGACTTCAATTGCTATGGCGCTGCGGCAGTTTTTTTTTTTGCCCCCTTAGCTGTGTCTGATAAGCCCTGTCGTAATAGCCGAGTTTGCCCGACCTCGGGAATCGAACCAGCGACCCCGATTTAACCGGCGAGTGTGCTAACCATTCAGCTAATAGGCAATTGCCCGTTAGCAAGTGGCTAACAGAGGCTCATATATGATCCACCGGAAGCACATTTCACAACAGCCCTCTTCAGGATCTTTATTAAATTTAGCAAGTGTAATTATGTGAAGTTGACAACGGAAGTCGACAACTTTCAGACAGATCCGGCAAACACTTTGCCTCCTAGTGGCAATTTCACCTTTTTCGTTTTGGTCTGTTTCTCTAAAGTTCCTGGACAGATTTTCATGAAATTTGGTAATAGCGACATTTACCCAATTTTTGGTGGATTCCAAGTATTTTTCACCATCCAGTGGCCATTTTTCATTATCAAAATAAACACCCTAGAAGCATACCGTTTGCAGTGCATTTGTGGGGGAATTTTTTTAATTTTGAGGCACAAATTGAGTTGCTGCTAAAATTTAAGTGAAAACGACTGGTAATTGGTCAAAAGTTTTTGTTAATGTCGGAACACGTGTTCATGAGCTGAACTACAGAAAACAGAAAATAAATCGGAAAGTTATTGGAAGCCAATTAACAAACAGATTTTGTACACATTTCCTCCAAAATTTCAGTAAGTTTTAATCGACTTATTTGTTTGTCATTATTTTAGTATCACTGTTAGTCCCATACTCTGATTGAATTATTGATAAAGTTAATCTATTCAAGAATGTTTTCTACCTAGGTTGTGCCTTACTGGGGTAACACACAGGATCGTCGAATCCTTCGCAAGTTCTGGAACCAGAGCCATTTACACACAGCAGAAGCGTCATTCCATGTGATCATCACGAGTTACCAGCTTGTGATCCAGGACGTCAAATACTTCCAGCGAATCAAATGGCAGTACATGGTCCTCGATGAGGCGCAAGCTCTCAAAAGTAGTTCCAGGTGAGTGAGCGGTATGGTAGATGGTTTGGCATTGGGGCCACGTGACTATGGCCCCAGGACTTAAAGCATGATAGTACATTGTCCAGAATGAGGTGAGTGGGAGAAGAAAGGTGGGACGTGACCATGGGCGAGAGGTTGAGAACATCAAGTACTTTCAGCAAATCACTCAATTGCACATGGCACTTTACTAGGCTTAGGCTGGCACAAGTAGTTCCAGATTAGTGACGGTTACATTGTTCATCAGATTTTTACCAACACCAGCTAGTTTATGTTATGCACTTTAAATCATTAATGCCGTAGTTGTCAAAGCAAATATTTCTACTGTGCAGCATTGTGAGGTATCTTTTTGAAATTACCAAGTAATTCAGTGTGAAATAAGGTTGTTGTCTATTACAGTGCCCGTTGGAAGACTCTACTTGGATTCAGCTGTCGTAACCGTCTTCTGCTAACAGGGACACCTATACAGAACTCAATGGCAGAGGTAGATTTTACACTGTTATTGTCTTAACCAGGTGTTTATGTTATATACGCTGTACACTTGCTGAAACCTGTTACTAAGCAGTTGTGACTAGAGCATTAGACTTTCTCAAAGTGTAGTAGAACTGACGAGCAGAATCAAAACATCTTTGTAGCCATCCACCTTATGACCATGACAATTGTTTGAAATATCCAAAAATAACTTTATATAGCAGTTTCCTGATGTAATGCTTTGTGGGCTTAACTTCATTTGTTGTACATTATATGTTTTGTAGTAAACATTAAAAACTATAAAAGCAGTAAACACAACAATGATATTGGTAGATATTTTAATATCCAATTTTGCCTGTTTATTCATGAAGGTTTGTTCATGAAGGTTTGTTCATGCTTTGATAATCACACGATCTCTCTATGTACATTGATAATCACACAATCTCTCTATGTACATTGATAATCACACTATCTCTCTATGTACATTGATAGTCACACAATCTCTCTATGTACATTGATAATCACACAATCTCTATGTACATTGATAATCACACACTATCTCTCTATGTACATTGATAGTCACACAATCTCTCTATGTACATTGATAATCACACAATCTCTATGTACATTGATAATCACACAATCTCTCTATGTACATTGATAATCACACAATCTCTATGTACATTGATAATCACACAATCTCTATGTACATTGATAATCACACACAATCTCTCTATGTACATTGATAATCCCACAATCTCTCTATGTACATTGATAATCACACAATCTCTATGTACATTGATAATCACACAATCTCTATGTACATTGATAATCACACAATGTCTCTATGTACATTGATAATCACACACTATCTCTATGTACATTGATAATCACACACTATCTCTCTATGTACATTGATAATCACACAATCTCTCTATGTACATTGATAGTCCCACTATCTCTCTATGTACATTGATAGTCACACAATCTCTCTATGTACATTGATAATCACACTATCTCTCTATGTACATTGATAATCACACAATCTCCATGTACATTGATAATCACACAATCTCTCTATGTACATTGATAATTGCACACAATCTCTCTATGTAAATTGATAGTCACACTATCTCTATGTACATTGATAGTCACACTATCTCTATGTACATTGATAATCACACACTATCTCTATGTACATTGATAATCATACAATCTCTCTATGTACATTGATAGTCACACAATCTCTCTATGTACATTGATAATCACACAATCTCTATATGTACATTGATAGTCACACTATCTCTCTATGTACATTGATAATCACACAATCTCTCTATGTACATTGATAATCACACTATCTCTCTATGTACATTGATAATCACACACTATCTCTATGTACATTGATAGTCACACTATCTCTCTGTGTACATTGATAATCACACACTATCTCTCTATGTACATTGATAATCACACAATCTCTCTATGTACATTGATAATCACACAATCTCTATGTACATTGATAATCACACAATCTCTATGTACATTGATAATCACACACTATCTCTCTATGTACATTGATAATCACACAATCTCTCTATGTACATTGACAATCACACTATCTCTCTATGTACATTGATAGTCACACAATCTCTCTATGTACATTGATAGTCACACTATCTCTCTATGTACATTGATAATCACACAATCTCTCTATGTACATTGATAATCACACTATCTCTCTATGTACATTGATAATCACACAATCTCTCTATGTACATTGATAGTCACACTATCTCTCTATGTACATTGATAATCACACACTATCTCTCTATGTACATTGATAATCACACAATCTCTCTATGTACATTGATAATCACACTATCTCTCTATGTACATTGATAATCACACACTATCTCTCTATGTACATTGATAATCACACAATCTCTCTATGTACATTGATAATCACACAATCTCTATGTACATTGATAATCACACCATCTCTATGTACATTGATAGTCACACTATCTCTCTATGTACATTGATAGTCACACTATCTCTCTATGTATATTGATAATCACACAATCTCTCTATGTACATTGATAAACACACAATCTCTCTATGTATATTGATAGTCACACTATCTCTCTATGTACATTGATAATCACACAATCTCTCTATGTACATTGATAATCACACAATCTCTCTATGTATATTGATAGTCACACTATCTCTCTATGTTCATTGATAGTCTCACTATGTCTCTATGTACACTTACACACTTTCCATCAGAGTTCACTTTATGACCTCATCTTTAATTGTCTGTATGTTCTCGTACCAGATTTCTAGTCTTCCACTGCAAGTGCTCGCAGCTTGTTGCACCTCTTGTTCATGATAATGTTTTTGTTGCAGCTCTTGTTCATAATAATGTTTGTGTTTTACCTCTTGTTCATGATAATGTTTGTCTTGCAGCTCTTGTTCATAATAATGTTTGTCTTGCAGCGCTTGTTCATGATAATGTTTGTGTTGCACCTCTTCTTCATGATAATGTTTGTGTTGCAGCTGTGGGCCTTGCTACACTTTATCATGCCAACATTGTTCGACTCCCACGAAGAGTTCAACGAGTGGTTTTCCAAGGACATAGAGAGTCACGCCGAGAAACAGTCTGGCATTGATGAAAGTAAGGAAACTGTTGCCTTAAACTAATACCGGTACTAACAATACAGTCTGGCATTGATGAAAGTAAGGAAACTGTTGCCTTAAACTAATACCAGTACTAACAATACAATTGCGTAATAATATCAAACTATTTTAGCACTGAGCCCAAAGTCTTTGAAATTGTTTCATAGGGAAAAAATGCAATTATGCATTCAATAATTCTTCTGTTTTTGTCTTTTTCCCATGTTTTGTTGTCTTAGTGTATCTTTGTGTTTGGTAATGGCTTCGCTTTTTACAAATTATGTGCAACTTGTTGAAAACACAGCGTCCTTTAGACTTGATTTTCTTGTAAAAGTCGAGATACGATTCCTGAATAAGCTGGAAAGAATGACTGCATTAAAATTTTAATTATGACATCCACATATTTCCTCTTCTGTTTTAAGTGAGCATTTGACAGTGATGAACATATTTGATAAGGCATGCGCTGTCCAATCACTGCAGTGTTACATGTAACCTACATGGCATTTGCCCATCACTTTGTAAACAAAGGGTCTGGTGTGTTGCAGATCAACTATCAAGACTCCACATGATCCTTAAACCATTTATGTTGAGAAGAGTGAAGAAAGATGTTGAGAACGAGTTGTCAGACAAGGTAGTCTTCTGGCCGGCCAGCTGACACTACTTCATCTGTGCTGTTTGTGTTTTGCCTGCTAGCTTTAGTTATGAATTACTGGTTTTGATGCTCATAATCGTATCGTGTCACGTCAGCTTGTTCCATTTATGTGTTTCTTTCCAGAAGCAGTCCATGTTATCCCCTGTTGTCACATTTTTCATGTGTTTTTTACCATTTTTGAATTGTGTAATAGATGTTTCTAGACCAGTAGTTAGGTGTAGTAACACAGTGCAGTTGAGTCACAATTGTGCTGACATCTTGTCATTAGTGAGTTACTATATGCGTGTATGATGTCTGTTACACCTTGTGTGGGGTTTTCACAGATTGGGCCGTGCATCATATGGGAGATTACACAACTAGGTGACGATGTTACAAACTTTCTGTTTATTAGTGTCATATGCCCATTACTCTCAGTCAGGGTTTGATCTTATTTGCGTAGAGCACCTCACTTGTTGTTTAGTCTCTGCGTTGAATTTATAACTAGACATGAAATAATTAGTATGGATGTTAACACGGGAATATAAATTAATTTACTTTAGATCGAAGTGCTGGTCTTCTGCCCACTGACTACACGCCAGCGCTACCTGTATCAGGCAATCAAAAACAAGATCCGTATTGAAGACTTGTTACAGTCATCCAACAATGCATCACAAGCACAGAACAGCACCAGTAGCTTGATGAACCTGGTCATGCAGTTCAGAAAGGTGGCAATACTCTTCGTTTGGACACTTAGTACTGAAAAATGTATTTATAAAGAGGGGGGGACCATTTCATGAAAAGTGCCTTAAAACTTAAATCTTATGACCAGAAGTGTTTCTCTTTCTTAAAAAAGAAATAAGGTCAGAATTTTCAGAAAACCCAACGTTATGGTCATATTTTGGTTGTGACGATCTTTCTAGGATTTCATGTTGTTTAATGTTGACATGATAATGTTTTTTTTCTGAAACTCCATTAGATGTTTTCCGTCCTGATAATAGTGATAGGATTTTGTCCGCATTTGCCCTGTTGCTCCCCTGGTGTTCTCAAACAAATGTTCATTTTGCCAGGTGTGTAACCATCCTGAGTTATTTGAGAGACGTGAGATACGATCACCGTTCCACCTCCAACAGGAGCTGTTCCTTATACCTAAACTTATTTACAGGGATGGTAAGTCCACGAAATAGGCTGGTTTATGCTTGCTGAGAATGGTTGTGTCATGGTTACTCAGCTGTTTTTTGCTTTGTGGTGAATATTGAATGTGGAAATAAAGGAATTCACTTTTATCAAAAGTCAAATGTGCTTGCTTTTATAATACTGATCTCAATTTCTTGTGTACCAGCTAAGGGAGCTGAGCGCAGGGGCCTATTTGCAGAGATAATCCTCTGAATATCATTGAATTTCTAGTTTTGTGAGCAGATAGTATCCTCTGCAAAACTAGTGCAAACACAAGTAGTATTTCCTTAAATTGTGCCATCTGGTTTAAGGTATCTTCTATGTCTGATGGCAGCTTGATGTGAGGTGTGTGTTGTGAGTTAAAAATAACACGAATATTGGCTCTGCACATAAAAAATTTGGCAGACTTCTTTCAAATGTGGACTCCAAATTCAAAAGTTATTTCACAAAATGTCATTTGTGTTCAACTAATTAACAGTACTGCATCACTCATGTTTTGTTTGATTCCAGGTACTCTTAGTAAAGCTTTACCTAGTAAACGTCGTCTCCTAGAGAATGTCTTCTGTGTTCACAGAGCTGACCACATTCACAGATCTACATATCCCACTGATGAAGGAGGTATTATATTTGTGCAAACATTTTAAAGTCAATGGTCAAATAAATTCGAATGATGGAATTCTTTTGTCATAATTGACATTTGTTATGAGTATTGGCCATATTAGTCAGTCCATAAATACCTATCACAAAACTGCAGTTAGCTGTGTTGAAATAGCATGTCTTAATATAGGTTGCCTTAAACTCTAGTATAATATTCATCTGGACAGCTTCTTGTTATCCCATCTTTTTATGTCTTTTTGCAGACACAGGTACAAGTCGCTGCTTTTCCTTTCTCCGGTTCATTAACATATCCCCTGGTGAGATGGAGTCCATAATGTTGGCAGGATTACTGGTTAGGTATGTGACTGTAGCCAATACATCTTAACACCTTGCATTTGTGCTTCAGTTGATCAACATCAATCCTTTGTAAATTGCACTAATGGGGAGTATCTAACTACTGAAATATTTGGATGGAATCTTCTATATTGTGATGTTTGTTCTTGGCTGTTTGATTTATAACTGTACTCTGGCAAATCATGTATTCAGTCAGTTTTGTTATGCGCCCACATATTTATATGTGGACGCATTATGCCGTCATCTCTGTCCGTCCGGGCGGCGTCCGGTGTCCGCTGCTCTATCTCCAAAACCCTTTGACATACGTTCATGAAATTTGGCGCATATGTTCCATTCATGAATGGGACGGCATGTGCAAACTTTCGGACAAATGCGACTACCGGTGTGCCCCCTAGTGGCAATTTTAATTTTTTTACACTTACCTTTGTATCTTCACAAGTCCTGAACGGATTTTCATGAAATTTGGTATGTAGGCACCTATTAGTGAGATGACGCTATCCTCCCGTTTTCAGATGGATTTGACATAGTTTGCGCCACCTAGTGGCCATTTTTAGTGTTTTCGAGTCTGTTTTTGTGCGTCCACCCCTCTATCAACCAAACCGCTCAAAGGATGATTGTGAAAATTGGCATGTATATGCTTACTATGTAGAGGATGGTTGACGATGATTTTCCGACGATTTCGACTACTGTGGCGCCTCCTAGTGGCAGTTTTGTTTTTTTGCGCCTATGGCTGTATCTCCTAAACCGTTCGCAGGATCTTTACAAATTGTGTAAGTATATTTATATGATGTTAACAACGGAAGATGACGACTTTTGGTCGGATCCGACTACCGGTGTGCCCCCTAGTGGCAATTTTAGTTTTTTACGCTTACCTTTGTATCTTCAAAAGTATTGAACGGATTTTCATGAAATTTGGTATGTAGGCACCTATTAGTGAGATGACGCTATCCTACTGTTTTCAGATGGATTCGACGTAGTTTGCGCCACCTAGTGGCCATTTTTACTGTTTTCGAGTCTGTATTTTTGCGTCCACCCCTCTATCAACCAAACCGCTCAAAGGATGATTGTGAAAATTGGCGTGTATGTGCTTACTATAAGGAAGACAGCTGACAATGATTTTCAGACGATTTGGACTACTGTGGCGCCTCCTAGTGGCAGTTTTGTTTTTTTGCGCCCATGGCTGTATCTCCCAAACCGTTTGCAGGATCTTTACTAAATTTAGCAAGTGTATTTATGTGATGTTGACAACGGACGATGACGACTTTAGGATGATTCTGACTACCGGTATGCCTCTAGTGGCAATTTTAGTGTTTGCCTCTAGTGGCAATTTTAGTATTTTACATTGACCTCTGTATTTTCATAGGTCTTCAGGTGTATACTTTGTGTTACTTCGTGACTATGAAGGAAAAGTTCCAAGTAGAAATTTGTTTCTGGCATTCTAGTGCTGTGCTAATCTCGTATGTTGGTAAATTTGTTTTTAATTCTATGTTTCTGTGGTGCTTTAAGCAACTGGTGTATAGGATGTGCTTGTATTATGAAGATTACTCACATTTTGCCCCTAGCCTATTGAGGAGACAATGACCATGCCTTTCCATTTTGCTAAGTACAACATATTACATATATGCCCTCTACTGGCCACTTTATGGTACCAATAAACAACCCTAGAAGGATACCGTATGCGGTGCAATTGTGGGCGCATTTCAACGCTCTGCGTTGCTCTTGTTTACAAGAAGTCATATTACTTCAGTTCTCTTTTTTGTTAATAAACGTGTTACTTCTAATAACCACCGCGTGCTTATTTCCATCAGGTGGTTAGCTGTTTTCCTCTGGCTAAAGGAAGCCTACAGGATTCACCACCATCATACCTGGCAAGAGGTTGACGAGATTAAGTACAGGTGAGTCAGGTGTTTTTGGATTACTGATCCCCTGCTGTCATAGTTCATTTTATGTTGCATGTACTGTAATATTATTTTTGTACTGTTGTCTGAAGTAAAAAAATCAATGGTCATTGGGCTTATAAAAACAAGGACGAATTAAGCGTTACTTATCCTTGTATGGTTGTCTGAAGGTTTGAATATTACTAGGTTTAATATACCAAGGGCGACTTAAGCGTGTTGACTTGTTTCATTTCTAGACCATGTATAGTTAATAGGTTAGTCTGATTTTGATTAGACATGCATGAAAAAAATGGGTTTACAGGACTGGCAGCTGTTACGGATTAAAGCGTATTCTGCGCACTTTTAATCACTGCATGGGAGTTTTCAGATGTTACGGATTTTGGGCATTTAGTTCTCTTCAAAAATAGCTGAAAATTAAAAATATCTTAAATGAACAGTTTTGAAGCACCAGGTCGATGGAGGTAGAAAACACTAGAAAGAAGGACTTGACTCTTTTACAATTAAACTGGAACATAATACTTTGAATCTGTGATTTCAGGTATTGCACTAACAGAGAATTCCTGTTGGCACCCCAGAGGACAACTTACTTCGCTAACATCACGACAAGTGACAACTTACGCCACCTGGTGTTTGCCAGCCACACCTCGACCTTCCATACTCACACTGACCACGTCTTTCATAGCATTCCTGAAACAATAGGCCATCGTAAAATTCGTCAGAAGCACATCCGTGCCAAGCTGCTCAAGTCACTGCCGCTGTCGCCCACAAAGAGTTCCTCTGGCAAGAAAGGGTTGCCCTTATCACCTGTCAAGGTACGTAGTTAATGGCCATGTGAAAAAGCTTCATCCAACATATCTACACTGAGGGCTGTTCCAGTAAAATCCGTGTGGGAGGGGGGGGGACGGCAGTAGAAATAAAAATTCATGGGTGGTGGTCTTCAGAAAAAAACTCAAATTATGGGTGGTCATTCCTGTAAGAAGTGATGCATTAAAAATGGGTGGTATTTTTTGACCTGTTAATTCTGACAGGTTGGTTACTTCAGCCCAACACATCTCCAAAGAAATCAAAACTCAAAAAATGCAATTGGCATATATCCTAACTTATCCCAATACAAAAAAGCCCATATTGCCAGTGAACGGAGTGCAATATGTTCACTAAGCTATTAATCAAGTCATGGGCAACTTGATTTGAGCTAACTGTTTGTCTGCAGTCCTATTGAATTGAAAAGTTATGCAACACTAAACTGGTGTTAACACATATAAGAAAATTGATGATTTTTAAATAAAAAGTATGAGTAAGATAAACAAGTTCCAATATTCACTTGACATAGAAGTATAAAAGAGTTTGTGGAGACAGTTTGAGATTCATAGATCCTTATAATTGAAAAAAATTTTCATTGAAATTATAGACACATGGTGAACAGAGACACCTGGTGGCTGCCAAAAGTATTGCTCACAGGCTACTTTAGTTTTTGACAATATTGGACAAGACAACTAGTTCTTGTCTGTCAATCATCTAAGTTCTTAACAGGTCCTCCTGGAGGCAATTTGTTTGCAAGTGTTGGATTTTATATTTTAACATAATAAAAATAATTAAAAAATTATGGGTCATGGGTTGGAGAAATAAATGAAAAATATGGGCGGTGGGTACGAAATAAAAGTGCCTTCCCCCCCTCCCATACAGATTTTGCTGGAACAGCCCTTAATTGTAGGATGGGAAATAGAATTGACCTATTCTTGACACACCTTCATTTCCATGTCACCATTTTACCCAACAGACAACTCGTTGCCAGTAAAAATTTATTGTTTGTTTGTCAACATTTCGCAAGTGGGTGGAGCTTTCGATAGGTCAATTAGAAGTATACAAGAAATTCACTTGCTAAAAAGAAACTTGCTGTGGTTTGAATAACATCGCACATTGTATTACAATTGTTTTGTATTGATCCAACATTTTCTTCAATCTGCGTGAGTGCGAACATGAACGCTTTGCCATTGTTACATGTTTCACTTGCTTTTTCAGAAGCTCTCGAGCTCGCATCAGTCATCAGAGTTGGCTCTTGAGTTAGCCCCCCAACACCCTCATGTTGAGCGTGACCCGGTGACCTTTGAGTGTCAACCAACACATCTCCCTCCTCACTTGTACTACTCAGTTCCCAAGGTATGTAAAGTCACCATTGAAACTCAGTCCCAGATTCGGGTGTTTCCAAAGTGTTTTTAGCTTATTTATGTTAATAATGTAAAATATTCTTCGTTCTTTAAGTGAATTTGAATCTGGTTGACCCTAGTAAAGTTGAATTATGCCAAGTGACAAATTCTTAGTTCAATAGACAATGAAATAACGTATGTGGTAATACATAACATTGCTATAAAATCTAATGTGAAAATGTACCAGAAGTTATCATCCTATCTTTAATTCCTGTGATATGACTGTGGATGATTTTGATTTCCCCCATCAGTGTTCAGTTATGCTCTGTGACATATTCAGTAGCACAGAGGAGACCAGAGTCAGTTTGCCCCTTGTGGAAGCTATTAATGTCGAGTTTCCTTAATAGCTCACTTGCGAGTTTCTCGTTAGTCAATGTGACGTCACCGGAAGGGGGGCAAAACCCGCCATATTGCTCTTGTTTTGCCCCGAGTCTTTGCTACACACGCTAAATCTTACTGGAGTTCTTATGGTGAATTTTACGCTTAAAACGTTAACACAACTTTAGAGATGGTAGATGGATCGTGGAATAACTGTGAATGGACGAAGAAAATGTGAACTTGTTATGTTGTGCGAAGGTGTGAACGGACTGAAATTGGAACTCAACCCAGTCTAGGCCTGAATGCTGCAGGCATACAGGGGCGATAGTGTATCCCCATAAAAGGTTACTCACTTCAAATACAGCAAATAAAATCAAATGAAACATGCATATGAGCACATGGAGTTATAATTAACACATACTCTGACTCTGGATACAATTTAGTCTACAAATAACTTAAACATATCCATGAAAACCTCGCGGTTCGCTCGCTTTCTCACGGGGCGCCATTTTGAGGAAGTTACGTGAAATCACGCCTGTTGACGAAAAAAAGTCCAAGGGAGACAAATCTTACAAATTTCACCTGATATTTTCTCATGCTATTTTGCAAGTGTCACGCGCCAGGTCTCGCACTTCGCTCAGTCTCGCGCTAGCCTTTGCCTCGCACTCCCCTGACTCAGTCGAAATACTTTTTGGTTATCGCGCTGGGTCAAAGTTAACAGTAGGCTACCCACAAAGTGGAGTTGGAATTCTTCGCCAAAGTCACCTGAATTCCCGTAGCTATGCTTCATCGAAGATATGTTTAGAAGCAGAAAGGATCACTGAAGGAAGTAAGCGCAGTTTCAGGTGATAATTTTAGGTGTAGAATGTATTTTTTGACGAGGTGAAAACTTATCAGTGAGCGGATTTCGCCTACCTCCCGTTTAAAATACACGGGACGAAATTAGCACAGAACGCGATTGAACGTATTGTAGTGCGAATCTGAATTTCATTAGCCATAACAGCAATGCTTGTTTGGCATTTTTCGAACTAAACGGCTAGAAACTCGAAGAGAATAACAGAATACACTCTGCTACCGTATTGGGCAAATGGCCAAACGAAAAGCTATTGCCCCACTTCCCGTGACGTCACAGTTGAGTCTCACATAATCTCGCGTTATTGTTATAAACTCGCAAAAGGACTATTCAACACGTGTGCAAACAAGTGTGTAGATGAATGGTCACTTTCTTAATTTTTATGTGCCCACATATTTATATAGAATTTGTTAAATGCACGACACTTTTCATTGTTCACAGTCTTCATTCCGTTGCGTTCATACTTTCGGAACAAAACTACTCTCAACTGGACATAGACATAGATACAGTAAC
>NMRA01000430.1:382624-393350 GCA_002633005.1 Phoronis australis | reverse complement strand
TGACCGTAAGTGGAGACAAACCAGACAATCGGCATGGGCGCAAGCGTGACTACCCGGAACTTACCATGAGTCGGCGGGTGAAATGGTAAGTGAGTGAGCCGCAGCCCAGTCATGCCTTAGCTACAGTCAGGACAACCGCTTCGTAATGTGCAACCCGTGTGGTTATCAACAATGATCACCTCATGGTCCATGTGAATTAGAAGTTGATCAACAATTTGCAGACAATGTAACTGAATACAAAAACTAAGAGGAAATTGGAGAGCTATTTCAGAACTTTTTTAACAAGTTCAATGTCATTTATTTTTTATTTTGCAAAAAAAATACATATAATAATTTCTCATCCATTTTTATGACCAAAGTAGATTTATTTTAGTGCACATTACTGACTGCACTTGAGAGGTGTTCACAAATGCACAGCTTACATGAAATTTGCACATTCAGAGAATGGGATGACATTATGCTACGAAACATTTCAAATAAGTGATCATTTGAAAAATACAATTGACACCAAGCTACGCACTGAACTTAAAATTTCCCATGACGCTAGCCACAAATCACTTACTACACCCAAAATATTGCTTGCAGTGTTTATTTAAACAAAGACGGTTCTTATAGGACTAACAGCCTTTATGTACTTTTTGAAATTGAGATATTTAACAAAAAACAGAGGAATTACTCCATTTTTCGATTATCAAGTACACAAAAAATGTTCATCACATGACCACTGAAGGCCTGATCATGATCATGATAGGCTGGCTTTTGGAAAGTCAAGTTCTATGAAATCATAAACAATCTGATGCCAAGTGAAAAGAAAATCTGGTTCGACAATTCTAGACTGAAAAAGAATGCCTACTGCATCTCTTAGGGACAGTACACAGTCAACCAACAAAACTATAGAATACACAATCCATGAAAGTTTCACCCCGTAAGCAGCTTCATTTTAATAAAAGCTCTTCTAGAGTACACATGAATACAGAGGATGGTTTTAAGGGGAAGTGTCATTGTCGTGTGAAGAGATGAGATCACACAAATAATGTTGTGATGGTCTATTTGGAGAAGAGATGTCATCAATCATCACAACATTCATATAATGGACCAGGAGCACATTTGCATAATGTATTAACTAACATTCCAAATTCGAGATCTTGGAATATTTGACGATGACCAACTGTCAAGTCACATCACAATACACAGCAAAATGGACTTCCTAATTAGTGATTTCTCAAAAAAAATCAGTCAGCAAACTGTGTGCCGTAAAGACATATGTATTAATTTGATCTCTGCGCCTAAGAATGTCATTTCTAATAATAACAGAATTACAAAGCATCCTTCACATAAAAGACAACACAAATGTGTGGCGATAACTTGCCTGTATGGCGGTCAGATTATTGCCAGTCATAGTGTGAGTGATAAATGCTAGGACGCAGGCCATTAACTGGACATTGGTACCAGTGGCAATACTTAGACTCTGGATGAAGCCAGACTTCTCAAGGTGAGCTCGTTCATCAGCACGAATACCTGTAATAAGTAAAAGCACAGTGAACACAGACGAACGCAATTCGTGACACTGCAATAATGTAAACATTGATTCGTGCATTGACATAACTCAAAACCTTACAAGAGCACACAACTCTCTTTGATGGGACTCGGCTTTACTATAAGAGCAATGAAGAGCATTGATATGCACCCACCATGTGCACCTCAGCATTCCTACAAACTGGTTGCTAATAAACTCAATAATAGCCTCTAGTGGATGCAAAGCAAGTCAAAAATACTCTACTCAACAGGAATACACCAGCCATCTTTAATCATGATTTTTAAGGAACAGATCACAAAGGATACAAAAACAACAGAAAGGCCACTAGGGGGGCGCAATGCACGTCAATTCCACCTGAAACACGGTGTGCTGAAGTCTTATTTTTGCCAAAGTTGGAAGTCTGCACAGTGAAAATGTAGAATCAAGTGCCATACACATCACACTCGAATTGCATGTCAAACATTTATCCGCAATCGCCAAAATTGAGACCGCTTGAACATATTTATCTTGATCACAATTACATCAGTGGATACAACTACACGAAAATCAAGTCTTTCAATAGAACCTAGTATTCACTCAAATGTTCAGCTTTTTTAACATTCGCTTGTCACTCCGGCATTTGCATTTTTCCTAGTGGTAAACTAGTGAACAAAAGCATTCACTGGGCTCATTGGCTGACATTCGGGTAAGCACATGACGTCATTAGGTCAAACACTAAGAGTAGAAGATGGCGGATGATTCGATCATTGTTAGAGAAACGTAAAAATAGGCGAAGTATAACAAGTAAGACCGTTTGCGGTTCTCTAAACTTGTCAAAGAAATTTGATTTGGTTAGTAATGCCAAATTTAAAAGTTCCTGCATGGGATTCACGAGATGCAAAAAATTGTCATTGGGAAGCTTGATGCCAAAAAAGCAGACTCAAAAATATTAAAAACGGCCACTAGGTGGCACAAAATATGTTGAATCCATTCAAAAACGGGAAGGTGGCACCAACTCCTTAATAGATACCTACTTACCAAATTTCAAGGATCTCCAAATTATACAGTTGCAAATGCAAAAATCTACAATTGCCGTTAGTGGCTACACAGTGGTTGTCGGATCTGTCAGAAAATTCTCTCATGCCGTCCCATCCACCACAGGAAAACGTTCATGAGCATCCGGCAAGGTTTTGGCAATACAGCAGTGTACGCCAGACGGACGAGCGGCCAGACGAATGGGGGCGATGGCATAATGCAAACACACAATATAAGTGTGTGAATGCACAAAAATCCAAGGAAGCTTAGAAGATTCATATTCAAGAGCTTAAAAGTAAATTGAGCTAATTGTACTTTACCAGCAATTGTTTTGGCAAAAGGCTCTTCCCAGGCATACATCTTGATGAGTTTGATGCAATTTAAAATCTCATTCATTAAACGGACCTGAAAAATGACAAGTAAGGCCAAACAAAAATGACAAGTAAGGCCAAACAAAAATGACAAGTAAGGCCAAACAAAAATGACAAGTAAGGCCAAACAAAAATGACAAGTAAGGCCAAACAAAATTTAAGAACATGGTTCTTTGAAAGATATACAATTTACAAATCCTACAGAAATGAAGGATGGGAAATCTGGCCAACTGTCTATATTAAGGACAACGGGAGTGCTAATGAGGCTTAGTGGTTAGTGTGCTGAGCTATGAACTGAGGGATCATGAATTCAACTCTTGCCACACTGTAGCCAAATAGCTGTGTACTTAAGAAAAGCACATCGAACAAGTCAGAGTATCGTATGCTTCAGCTACAGAATCCCAAGCTAACAACAGGCTACACGAAAATGGCAGTCCATGAAACATTTTAATATTTAAGACAAACTGCCAATGCAGAATTTTAGTAAACTAATAACAAAGATACAAAATGTACTATAGCATTAAGAAAAACAAATAAATAATATGCATCCAAAAATTTGAGTGTTGGCAATTTTGTTAATCTTATGGTAGGTTACAGTAATACTGGGTCTCCAGTGAAGGTAAATGACTTCATTGTTACCAAGGATAAAATTTCTTAAGTTGCTTTCCAAGTAATTGTAGACCCATGAAACTACATAATTATTTTAAATATCCTGATCATCACATTTTTATTGAGTGCACAAAATAATTACCCAGATGTTTGCAATTATGTGATTTAGTGACTGCAAAAAATTACTTACATTTTTCTCGGAAATCACAGTTATTACTACAAAAAACATGTCATTGAATTGCTTAGCATGAAATTTTCAAATTCTGTTTCTTCGCTCCCTTACATACAAAGGAGGTCTGGGATTTTCTTTTAAGGCCTTTTAGTCCAAGAACCCTGCTGCAAAAATGAAAATGCTAACATTCCTACAAAAAATGAAATCTTGATTTTTGAAAGCCAAACTGTTGGAATAAAAGGTCTTTTAAAAAGAAAATCTCAGACACGCCTTTATAGCTAATAGAATGAATAGTGAAACAGATTTTGCATGTTTGTAGAAAATACCGTAAACTCTATGAAAAAATAATGATTTTGAGAAGTAAATGCAATCATGTAAAAACAAACATCTGGGCACTGCACAAGATTCCGATGCCAAGGATTTTAAAATATATGGTTTTATGGGTAATACGTGGTGAAAAAATCACTTAAGAAATTGAGCATTGTTACTTTAAACTCACCCTATTGTCAGTTACGGCAATGCACTTTCTACGAATTAGTTCTGTGGCTTTGGAAAAAAGCATCTATAACAGAAACCAACATTAAGTGCAAATCAGAGCTATGGAAAATAATGAAATTGATGGTTTTTCTTAGAAAAATAAAATATAAAACAAAAAGCTGATGATCACAAAAAGATGCTACACTATTGTAACCACACCTCAAACTGTTGGTGTCACCAGTTTCAACAAGAGCGTTGAAATGCGCCCACGAAGGCCCCTCAAATGGTGTGCTTCTGGGGGTATTTGTTTATATGTATCATAAAAATGTCCACTAGATGGCGCACAATATGTTGAATTGATCCGAAAACGAGAACATGCCATCGTTTCTTTAATGGAAAGCTATAATTTATTAAGATTTTCATAGAAATCATAAAACTTTATTTTAGCAAAATTAGAACATATTTTTTTGAAAACCAAATCCTAATAAAATATTTGAGAACAGTGCATAAAGTTTCAAGTGAATCTGACCACACCCTTCCGAGATGAGATGTTCCAAAGACAGCCAATTTTGGCCATTTTTATACGGTCCTACATAACTTTAAGAAAAGATAATTCAAAAATAAACCTTTCAGCAGGGGGCACAGACTCATTTGAAAACTTGAGAGAGAGCTTTCTCCTCGAACAGAACAAGTAAGGAAGTTTGGACAACACACGTCAACTGACCAAGAAAACAACAAGATCCATCCCTTACGTTTGAGTGGAGGCATCAGACTCAGCCTATATCTCATAAAATGGTAGACTGTAAGCGCCGATGCACTCTGTGTTAGTAGTTTGACTTTATTCGCCATCTTTTGGTGGTTTATGTGTTTGCTATGTAGCTTCTACCGCGTCTATTTTCCAAGTGAATAATTCTTCAATAGAATTTTGCATATGTAAGACTGTTTGGCAGACCATGGTTTATAGCTGTAACGCGCCAATTTGGCTCATTCGTATTTCAAAATCCTTACCGGTGAGTTTAGCATACTCCAGTTTCGTCGTGATATATGCCTCAAATTAGTGTAAGTATAATATTGTGCTTAGTTTTGTTACATAGTCAGAACTTCAACGTAACTGTAACGCGTATTCTGTACTTTTAATTTCCATTGCCTCAAGTAGTTTGACCTTGTTTGAATAAGTATATAATGCAATGTTAAATATTAGTATCAATGTAACTTAAGTTTGTAAACAACCAACGCATTGTTCAATTGTCTCATGGAATGTATTTTGTACGTTACAGTTGAACTGAGCAACTACAAGTTCACGAACAAATAAAGTTTTTTAATGCAAATCACGCTCGCGTTCATCCATGTGGGCCTAACGATTTTCGCGACCACAGTAGACACTAGAATCTTCAGCCACAAACTGTTTGAATGACTACTCACTATACTGCATTTGGTCAACAAGAAGAGATACTGCAACAAAGTGACCTTTGACCTCACCTGTACTGGATAGAAACAGAGCAGAACGAGGAGCGAAACGACGGCCGACGGTCCCATGATATAGATACAGTATGAGAGACCAACAGTCATCACGTAGGGGCCCGCACACACCAGATGGCCAAAGTAAACCACATCAAAAACACGCTGACCATCATTAGCACAGAGATTAACAAGCTGCAAACAATCAGTCATCTGCTTTAAACTATGTGTTTGATATGTAGAGTATATGACTTTTCAAACACTTATTCATGAAGACCTACTTTAAACTATGTGTTGCATAATATGTAGAATACATGACTTTTCAAACAGTTAGTCAACCAGACCTTTACACTATGTGTCTGATACGTAGAATATACGGTATGACTTTTCAAATAATTATTCATGCAGAACTGTTTTAAACTATGTGTCTCACATGTAGAATACATGACTTTTCAAACAGTTAGTCAAGCAGAGGTACCTTAAACTATGAGTCAGGCACACATGCATTAATTTTAAAAGGTAAAGGCAACCTTTTCTCATGTCGTTTTTAGCAAAAATATGGTTCGTTGATTATCCACGACATCATTTTCACTTAACTACAGCTTTTTGTAACTTATTTATTTATTTGTTCTTTACTACGAAGTGACGTTTTGGGAGGCAAGAATTTCGCGCCGATTTCTTTTCTTATAGTCTGTGAGAGCTGTCGAGTCAGTCATTGTTCTACATCGGTTGTGATAATTTCAGTCGTCGTTTGCTTTTGTTTACGAGTCAGTCAACATGCCACACTGTTGCTGCGTACCGGAATGTACTCATCACCGCCCAGCGCCTGTAAGGAGCCCTGCTGTGAAGTTGAGTAGTGTGAGTGAATACAGGCCCAGTTCAAAACCCAGTGAAGAGGAACGTTCAATGAACAGATCACGTAAGCAGTTTGTGTGCTCAGGTCACTATCCAGTGAGAGTGTGCCGCGGGTCGACACTAGAGCAAGTGAGACAGTTGTTCCTCTGTTCGTGAGACGATAACGAGTACATCCCGATATGCAGCAGATGTGGCATGTTGACTGACTCGACGACCGAACTTATCACAACCAAGATAGAACAATGACTGACTTGGCAGCTCTCACATTCAGACTATATGAAAAAACATTGGCGCAAAATTTTTGCCTCCCAAAACGTCACGTCTGGAGTAGAGAACGAATAATAAATCAAATTACAAAAAGCTGTAATTAAGTGGAAAATATGTCTGAAATAATCAACGAACCTCATTTTTGCTAAAAATGACGTGAAAAAGGTTGCCTTGGACTTTAAAGTATGTTTTCAACATGTAAGAATACATGATAATTCAAACAAGTAATAAAAAAACTTGATTACCCTTTCATCAAAAATCTACAAAAAAAACTTTTAAACGAATGTAATGTTGAATTCATTCCAATGTTCTACAGGTTGATAATATATCAAAAGATATCAAAATCTGGAACTCAATTCGAATAATGACCGATTGTATGCCATGTCCGAGTCAACTTACAAACGTCTACTCAACTTATACATTGTGATTGGTCAATTTTCGAGTGTGAGTCAACTCGGAGTTCAGACGTTATATCCAGGACACAAGACACAGTAAACTTAATACAGAATTTCTGGAAAACTTTTATTTCACAATTTCCTTTGACTCCAGAAAAAATGCCAAGCAACAATAATTTGCAGTAACTTAAACATGTCTGCCAAAATAACTACAAAAGACTTTTATTTTAGATCAGGCATTGAATTTATTGAGTTACTTAGAACTCAGTGGTCTGATTATCAGTTTGACAAATGGTATCATGTATTGACATTTTGAGAACAGGCAGATGAAAGCCCTTTAATCCTTTAATCACTAACCTGGCCTACTGACTTATCCTTGAGACTCTTCAAACGTAGAATTTTCTGGAACAGAAGGGACAGCATAGCTCCTCGAGCCCGGACAGCTGTGGATAAAGAAACAACACTATGATTCACTTCTATTCATATACTCATCACGAGTGTACAATGATGTTCATTGGTTTGTCACTTTGATTTAAATACTTATTGTGAATGTTACCGTATGTTGATTGGCTTGTCATTTTCACTGATTTAAATATTCATTGTGAATGTACTGTATATTGATTGGCTTGCAAGTTTGATTTAAATACTCACCGTGAATGTACAATATTGATTGACTAGTCACTTTGATTAAAACATTCACTGTCAATGTTACCGTATGTTGATTGGCTTGTCATTTTGATTTAAATATTCACTGTGAATTTACCGGATGTTGTCAGACTGCCTTAACTTGAATGCCACTTTGACATGAATACTCATTGTGAAAGTACCAAGTTGATTGGCTTGTCACTTTGATAATATCAGTACTCATCGTGAATGTACAATATTGATTGGCTAGTCACTTTGATTTAAATATTCACTGTCAATGTTACTGTGTGTTGATTGGCTTATCACTTTGATGATTTAATTACTCATTGTGAATGTATGTTGAACGGCTCATGACTTCCTTAACATTGTGAATTTAAAGCCACGACGACCACAAAATCCAGCTTGAAAATAATTAGTTCCCGAAATTTCCATACAAAGGACCATTACCGAGTTATGGTCTGGTTAACTGTCACCCTACCCTAATCATTAAAGGAGAATGCCACCCGATTTAATTAGTCTTTTTTACCGTCTTAATCGATCTATATAATCCACATTGCCTCTTATACGGTCGACCTCACCTTGCCGAGACGTGTCGCGTTAACGTGTGAGGAAGGTGAGAAGTGATGCAGCGACGTCAGTGGTTCATCTGCAGAGTGAATGCCACAATATTGCGGTGCATTGGATCCCGCTTGTCCCAACTATGAAGCTGCGAAGAAAGCGCGTATATCATTTTTTCGACTTGCTCCAGAGCCCGAAATGCTCAGGAAGTGGCTCGCATTAGTGAAGAATGAAAGGTATGCTGTTAATAGCAAGTATGAGGCCGTGAAACATCTCCGTGTCTGTGGCCGGCATTTCATCAACAGTGATTTCTCTGACGAATTCCTGCGTACCAAAGAGCTATTCATACATTCGGTTGCCTAGGCATGTTCACGGCGCCTCTCTAGTATTTCTTGATCAGTGTATTGCGGTTCGAACTGATAGCCTGTGAAACCTAACAATCCGACCCGTGAAGTCTTCGTCGCATGAGCTCTTGACTAAGTCGGGATTGGCGCCGAGCGAGTTGCAATGTAGATGTTTATTATTCTGCGTTGTGTTTCAAAATGAATTATTGTCATCCTAAAATGATCCTAACCAATGCTCATATGAAACTGAAACAAAGTCTGTCTCATAAGATACAATTTGTAATGCCTTAGAGTGCTCCTGAGTGCAAATGTTTTGAGATGCAGCAATGAATAAACCACTGCGTTACCGGCTTTTGATGTCGGCAACAAAAGTAACTGACCGGGTGGCACTGAGGCAGTGTAAGCGCATGCTAATAGAAAGCTGTTGTGAAACAATTACTCGATTTTATATGCTATTGTCACATATTAGGGGAATCTTTATTTAGAAATACAAATACATTATTCAAATCATTGTTACTGTACAACCTTTGTCCTAACGGTCTGTGGAAGGGGAACCTGACTTCGCGGCCCCGACCCGTAAGTAGATTTTCAATTTCTTGGCTAATTCACATAAACAATTACGTGCACATTATTTCTTTGGCTCACTATTATTGTCTTTTCGTGACTGGAGGTTTAGTTTCCAACTCAACTGGTTTATGTTCGTGCCAATCCCGGCGGCCGTGACAGGCGTGATCATGTTCCGAGCCACTGGTCGGGATAACAAGCGTTTTGCGTGTTTAGAACTCAAAAAAATCACAAGTATAAACAACACAGATCTAGGTTCTCCTGTCTGTATTTCATGGAAGAATACTTCCAATTTATCTCCGAACAGACCCCCAACTCCTGCTACGGACCTTGGTAAATTGGCCTGCCGAAGTTTGTAGGCTACATTGTGTCCAACTACCAGTAAATCTGTAACAACGGAATAAAACAACACGTTTTTCTAAGAACTCGGTGTATTTTTAAGGGTTTTACATCGAAGTTTGATGATTTATTGGTGTTAAACGATGAATTCAAGCGATAAGCTGACACCAGTAACCCATGTTGTGAACTGTTGAACAGACTGCGTGTGAAACCAATTACGTCATTGGATAATTTCAACATCTCCGTCTGCCGTCAGCTGACGCAATCGAACCTGCCGTTATTGAGTAGAGCTACTCGATCTAAATTGATACAAAATAGGTTGTTTTTTGGGTGGCATTCTCCTTTATATGCCCGAGGTAACAGTGTTATTGGAAAATTCTCAAGATGCTGATACTACAGATAATCGAGATCGGGATCGTGGAGATAATGCGGCTAAGTCAATGAAATGCAAATATGGGTGTCAGGGCATGGAATGACCAATGACAAAAAACGCGGAAACTGTTACGGCCCAAATCATGCCCGATAACCAGCCTTGAAATGGTCAATGTGAACCTTTCCCCGACAAAAATCGGGAGGACTAAAAAAAAAACGTTACCACCATCAGTAGCATGCGTCTGCGTCCTTTTAGCTCGCCCGTCCACTCCCAACCCAGGGCTCGACGCTATTAAAATCGCCAGGTCGCATTTTGCGACCTAGCCAAAATCCCAGGTCGCATTTTCAAAATCCAGCTCGCATTCGTAAATGCCAGGTCGCAAAATTTTCCCGCCATTTTTACGCGCCATAATAGATTGTTTAGATCATCGAGAAAATGTTTAGATTATGCTCTCACCTGCAGCGTTAAATACTCACAAATTTCAGATCTCAAAATTGACTTCATTCATGCAGGTACGGCCTTACTGTTCTTCACGACCGCCATTGAAAGTCTTTAGAGCGCAAGGCAAGTTGCCGGCGTGAAAGTTGAATCAGTGCTCTCTAACTGACTTGTGCATTCGAGTAGCTAAATTTGCAATGTGAAAAGGGAGAAAATGCCCGTTGAAAAAGTATCCGGGATTTTGTTAGATCTGGTCTGCTACTGGCCGTCATCAAAGTCGTTAACGATTCAAACTAACTCGGGTAATCGC
>NMRA01000430.1:343666-382399 GCA_002633005.1 Phoronis australis | reverse complement strand
AACTTTCTTCGGCGAATCCGTGAATTTACAAAAGTGGCCGAAAGTGTTAGCCAATGAAACGCGTCAAAGATCGATTCTGCATATCCCATGTTCACGCGACTTGCTTACAAGTCATCGGGATCGAGGCATGTTCTCGGTTAGGGTTCTTTTGAACTTGTATTTGGCAACAACCAAATAACGGTCGGATTAACAAGAGCTGCTGAGTATTTGCCAGGTATCTGTTTAGAAGTGTAAAAACTCAGCTCGCATTCGTTGGAAATTCCAGGTCGCATTTTGCGACTTTATACGAGCTGACAAAAATCTCAGCTCGCATTTCCAAATTTCAGGTCGCAAATGCGACCTGCAGCTCGTTATGTCGAGCCCTGCAACCCACACATTTTTGGCTGCAGAGCGGTAGTATTTGTCGCCGCGCTTAACAATAACACGAGACGCCATTGAAAATCCCACCACGCTGTCCCAGATGCTCCGGCAATGTTGACAACTTACATTCCTCCGAAACATAAAGAACAACTTCCGCTTTTCGAGGTGAACGTCGTCTGCAACGCCGCGGTAAGAAAGGAATTTGCCGCGGAAATTTTATATCAAATCCGATTTTTTTACGCGGAAATATTATTAAAAAAGCGGAAAGCACATTTGAAAAAAACGGAAATCCGCGTTTCCGCGGAAAATTCCAAGCCCTGAGGTGTGCAATGAAAGGTGGACTTTTCAAGGTACCGGACTTTTTCCGACAACATCCGCATTCTTACAATTAGCTCCAAACTTGAAAACAGATGGTCTTTAACAGAAAGTAGTTTGTGACAATCCTGAAAATGTAGTTGGAAGTGCTTGACAATCCAGTCGATATCTTTCTACTCAGTGTCTAGAGATATTGGTTTCAACAGGCCTTACTTGCCCGTCCAAGTAAATGGAAGTATACGCCAACTGTTTTGTTTACTCTACCTAATTACATATTCAAGAAGGCAGACAGAACCGAGGAGTCGCAGGTTGTGCAGTTTCTGCAAGAATTCCAGTAGCATAGAGTTTCACCGTTGGATTTACTGGAATGTCAAACTCAGACACATCATGAGTGTATTAGCTATAAGAATGTTGTACAAGACACGAGACTGAGAGAAAACGTAAGCTCGACTGTCAAAATCATGTATAATAAAATATGACTCGCTTTACCAATGAAGACACTTCACTCAGACTGCCGGCTTCGTGGGAAGACAGACCATTGCTGCATGTTAGACTTTTTGTACTTAGTCGACGTTGACATCACTAGTGTGAAAGTCAAAATCTTTCCCTGAATGAAATGTTTCCACATACTGTTTCAAGCACGTCTGAGTAGACTTCCATTTTAAAGTCATTAAAAAGCAAATGGTTTATGTTTTGTCAGCGACACTTTTATTTCCACTTCACTTTACTATGCCATGATAAGATGGGTACATACACCACTAGATGGCGCTGTGGCAACAGTGGTGCTGGTGGACTGCCAAAGCTTGTAACGAACCATGTTGCATCAAATTTTTTTTCAAACATTTGGACTCCTAGTTTCGGAATCCTGTATAAGCCTCTGCGTACCACCAGAGGAGCAAGTGATATAATGTACGACCAGAAGATCTAGTGATATGACCTACCACCAGAGGAGCTAGTGAGAAGAATACGTTACCTGTAACACAGGATATTGCCCACATTGTTGCCATGGCGAGTGAGCGACAAGCTTCATTCACTGTCAGGGTAATAACCAACATCATACCATAGCCTAGATTGGTCTCCGTGCTTTTAACATAGGTTAAAAGCAGCCTCACAAATACCATCTGAAATTTTAAACAAAGACAGGCTGTTAAACTGCAATGTTAGATTTAGAATATACATTCAGAAACAATAAATGACCTAGTCATGTAAGAATAATGTCAGATTACATAATTTTAGGATCTATAACACTGACATATGAAAACATACGGAGTTTAAGGTAGGTAGAACACATGAAAAATGTTCAAATTTGTCTAGATTTAGAAAGTCGTAACTCAGTAATGGCTGATCAGATTCACAAGAAAGTTTGATGTATTATGCTTTGTGTGGTTTTAGGCAAACCGCTATTTTTATGAAAAAACTCATAACATAAAGTTGACTAAAGTGAAAATGATAAATTTAGAAAAATGCAACACAGTGAATCGAAATTTCATCTTTCAAAAGTAGAGGACAAAAGTAATCAGACATGACAACATTACGCCATCATGACAGCTAATTATGTTAACTGCAAAAATGACTGGTAAAGACTGGTAATGACTGGTAAAGACTGGTAAAGACTGGTAAAGACTGGTAAAGACTGGTAAAGACTGGTAAAGACTGGTAAAGACTGGTAAAGACTGGTAAAGACTGGTAAAGACTGGTAAAGACTGGCAAAGACTGGTAAAGACTAGTAAAGACTGGCAAAGACTGGTAACGACTGGTAATGACTATTACATTTATATCGCCAATTACAGAATGGATTAACCACCTTTCTAATTTTCATGTTAATCCACCTAAGTTCATTTTCAGTCATGAGAAAAGACTACCCTGACAATAAATCAGCTTCTGGCCAGCAACAAGACGGGGAATTCCAGGTCACTTTGAATGAATATTTTTGGCATGTAAAGTACAAATCAAATAAAATTTGGCAATGGTGTTGACACTGTTGTTGTACCTTTCACTTTTGCTAAAATTTTAATAAAAAGCCATGGTCATGTGATCCAATTGATGACAAATTAACATTAAGTCAAGTCTAAACACATTTTGTTTTCAGAAAATAAATATTTTATTATAGATATTTGGCCAAACACAAAGATTTGTTGATAAGGTCCCACATAACCTTATTGACCCGATTCAGTCCAGAACTCTTCTTACAATTAGTGAAGCTTAGATAACATACAATGCCCCCTGTTAGTGACAGTTGAACTCACTGGTCCAAGTAATGCAAAGGTCATGCATAGCAACAAAGCTGAAACAGCAACAATCAGGCGAGTGCGTACGAAGCGGAACAGCGTCCAACCTAAGGATGCCTTTTCAGGACCCTTCCTCTTCACTTCCTCCTCCCACAACTGTTGTAGCCTGAAATACAGGTTAACCAGGACTTAATGGACCACAGAAAGAACAGAAGAGTCGAGGAAAATATTTTCTTTAATATATTGAAATATATCACATTTTTGCTCAATAAATTCCCAGTCGGCACATATAATGCTCAGCGATCCAACCTCAGATCGTGTTTGACGACCAGGGAAAAATCCCACATTGCCACAAAGTTGCCAAAGTCAGATAATACTTCCCCCGAAATTTGTTTCAAAGTTTGTGTTGATTACCAAACTTAAAATTACTAACAGTATTCCTAGATTTAATACTTTTGGTACACAATTATTACGATTAGTGGTATTTCATAAAGTAAGTGCATTCTCCACCCAGCAGTCAGCACACCTCAAATGTGCTTCAATTTTAACAGCAAGTAAACACTAGACAGAAGTCGGAATTGTTTAGCAAAAATCGCGGAAGATCAATAAAACACGTGCTTCCAGTGTATGCATTCTATCTTTGTTGGCAGGAGGAACTGAGTAAGAGATTGAATGGCACATATTTTTACGGGAAGAGATTGATGAATTATGCACAAGTTTCTGAGAACCGACGATGGCAAGACTTTTTTAGTTGATGATTTCGATGTCAGTTTTGGCGACCTCAGATTTCATTTGGCGACCTGGGATTTTCATTAAGTTGCCGAATGCGACTTGGCATCAAGCTAGGTGTCAAGCACAGAATGATATACAGTGTAAACATTAACAGTTGAATGTTTGCATCAGTCCTAAAGCATAATTCCCACGGTTTGCTAGAGGGTGTGTTTTCGCATCATTTGACATAGTTTAGCTAAAAAAGATGAGATTCTAGGCACTTTACCTTGGACAAAATTTTGGAAGTTGTACGAAATACAACTCAAGACTGAAAAAATTCTTTTTATTTATTTATTATTTATTAATGTAATATTAACAATGAGGGTAGTCCCATCAGTTCACACTGATTTCCATGGGGGCTCTCAATAAAAACATAGAAACAGTAAGACAAACTAACAGAATTACAAAATGAAATACAATATTTAAATAATCAGTAAAGAATAAGAAATTAAAATGGAAAGACCGATGAAACAAAATAAGAAATAAAATATGATAAATAGAAGATAAAAAAGTAAGACAAGATGATTAACTAAAATATAAATATAAATATAAATAATTAAAAACAGACAATAAATAATTGATAAAAGTAAGACATAACATACATATACATGCATGTATACACATACACTCTTATACACACACACACACATAAATACATACATACATACATAAACATTACATACATACATACATAATATGTGAATACCCACTAATATACATACATTACATACATACATACGTACATAATTACATACATACACACATACATAAATACAAACATACAAATGAATACACAACTACATACACACACATACATATATATACACATGAATTAAAAATAGTCTGATGTGGGGAAATTGAATGTAAGTTTGCTAAACAGAACACATCCACATGAAATTAAATCGATTTCTCATAATTCTTTTAAAGGTTATCAACGATGGTGCAGATTTGGCAGCTGCAGGGAGAGTGTTCCATAAATAGGGCCCGCTGTAAGAAAATGATTTTTTCCCAGTTTCGTTTCTGGGTTTCGAAAGATTGAAGTTGGATGATAATGAGGGCCTAGTATTGTAGCGATTCTTCCTAAAATCTCCTGCATTAAAGGAACCACATGATTCACCTTAGTCTTCAATACTCATTACGCGTCCTACTGCGTTACTGTAATAATTCTACTGTAGTCAGAATCCCCAAGAAATCGAAATGCACCCAAGAATTTAGGAAGATGAGTCAGCCGCAACCCAGTGTTGGGAAGTTTAGAGTGAACACTGCAACAGTGACCACATACACAACCAAGTATGGTAGGTACACTGACCATACCTTCTCACCAAGGAAAACCAATTCTAATGATGCTTTCGGAACAAATCAAAACATTTTGACTGTTGTTGAGTATACCAAATAAAAACTATTAAAACAGCTGAAGTCTCTACTAGTTGTGAGTGCTGCTAAACTTGCAAAGTATAGCTGGCTCACTAGTGATTCCGTGTTGACTCTGTGACTGCTGATTCAATACGTAACTCTCACTTGCTGATACCCGAGTCTTAATAACCTCTTGCGGTGTTCTGGAACATTTCAATATTTCAAGCACATTCTAGAACTACCCAATCATTCTGCACAGTAACATAACTATATCAAGCTCTACAAATTTGTAGAATGTGGTGCTTCACTAGTCACTCAGACACTACAACTTACAGAATGGTCTCAAGTATTTGTTGAAAACAAATTACACGATCACTGGCTTGCCACCATAGGTCATGTCAATCAAGTCCTAACTGCCAGTAAACTAGTAATAAAACCGACAGAATTAAAGCCAGTGTTAGTCTACTCCTGGAAAGCATCTGCAAAAAAATCACAGTTGGTACTTAAAAACAAGGGAAATCCAGAAGAGCTTTTTGTGAACTTAATGGACACCTGTAAACTTTAGGCAAGGCATAATTAAATTGTCCCAGCACATGCAAAGCTTATCTAATTCCACCTACCTCTGGCGTCCTGTTTGTGCCGAATCCTTGTCAGTAATCAGCCAGACGTCATCTTCAGTCAGTCCATGACGATATGCTTTCCACATCAAAGGATTGACCCAGGAAAATGTCATTAAACTCAGAAACCCAACGTTATGAAGAGGAAATGTTTTCCAATATGGCCTACAACAATCAAACAGCACTCAAGTTCAACATACCATTCAGATATTTTAAGCATAGAAATGCCGACACTTGCGTACTGGAAACTACACTGACCATTTCATAGATAAACATAATAATTATATTAATTTAAGCGTAGAAATCTAGAGAGGAGTTTTTACGGAAAGAGTTTCCCTAAAGCGGCTGTAAACCTGACTTCCAAAAAAACAACATATGATATGGACTACTAACAGTTAATGTGAAACTGGCTTCAAAATATTCCTTTGTCAAATTGAAATGTTGTCAGGGCTTCAAAAGAGCTGGCAATTCATGTATAAAATGGCTGAATCATAAAACTTCCAGTCTGACAGAAAATGGACACGAAAAAACATGACAAAAATAATTTTTCATTACAATACGTATGTCAAAAATGGTAAACTTAATAAGGAAATTGTCTCAGGAATTTTCCATTTTCACGCCAGCTACAATATTGATAGTCGCCAAGCATATTGTTGTCACTTCCAAATATACACTGACGGTACATTACAATTAAACTTACGTCCTAAACTGCTACTTTCTGTATGTATGCCTTAGACTTGTCACCAAATAACTCTTCGTAATTTTATAGAAAGCAGATGTTTGCAGGAGCTGGTAAGCATAATGCAAGACTTCCCATAATTCATTGCACAAAAGATGTCTGTCTGTGAAAGATCAATTGTTACAATGCAAAAGAAGCTGTCCAATAACAAATTAGGATCAACACACATCAAACGCTACACAACAGTTATAACATTAACTCGGCCTATAACTCTGTACCTTCAAAAGAAATATTTACCCTTTCTTTGCTCTGATGGGAAACAGTTGCTTTAGAGCCGAGAGGTACTTCCATCTTGTTGTTGGTTCGATGACCACATGGTGAGGGCAAGAGTCAGAGCTACAAGTACAACACACCCTGACATCAGACCAGAAGCTGAGGGTCCCAACAGACAAATCCTGGTACAATTTCAACGACAAACTGAGGAGCTTGATGTGCCTTATTTAAAGATGTAGAGGGTGTCTCTAAGCATGGGAATTGCAGAGGACTGAACTCAACAAGCAGGCATTGGCGAGGCAATGGCCTTATACAGTGTAAGCAGCATGTTGGAAGCTGTTTGAGTAAGTACCAAAAGGGTTACTGGTTGCTGACACTGAAATCGAATCTCCCGCCTGGCATAGAGCAGTTCCGTATGTACCACAATGAGCTGTTGACCTGCTAACAGCTGACTCCGCCTTTGACCTAATTTGACTCAAGGCACAAGAAACACGACTTACAAAATTCAAACGTTTAAGCAATAATTAAGTTAATTACGCACTGTAAGTTCAGCTGATATTACGAGTGAATGTTGAAATAGCTAACAAGGTCACAGCATGTATAGGTTGTATTGACCAAAAACAAGTTTTCAGCGAACAATTAATCATAAACCAAGAGAAATTGCAGACTAGTAACATATGCCGCTTTTTCTCAGCTTCAGGAACACGGGTTCTCGAAAATGGCTAGGCGGATTTCATTGAAACTTTCCAATTTTAATATTTATTCATCAATCTAAAAAGCACTGTTAGAATTTTCCTTTTAAACACCTAGTTTTTGGGTAACATAAGATAGACTAATACAACTACTACATAACACCTTGGATTGCTACTAGACCATAAGCTTACATTTACTCCTCACTGTCGTGAACTCATTCAAAAAGTACAAAAATTAATTAATCCAATAAGAATTGTTATCTCAACTCCATGCATCTTGAAACTCTGTTCAAGTCTTTTGTTCTTCCACATCTAGATTACAATGACATCATCTACCAGATATTAACTTGCATTGACAGCTGGAATTCCTTACCAACCAAAATAAAATAAAACACTTCAACTATCACTCTCAAAATAACTTTAAACTGCATACCACAACTCTAGACTTGCCAGCCCCTTCCAAGCAACCAAGAAATCATCCTACGGTTACAGATCAAGATGCAGATTATTCCTCAAGAATGACAAATTTAGACATAATTTTAATAACACTTCACCTTTGTGTAACTGTGGAGACACTCAGGCGTATGCTCATATTCTCTTTGCCTGTACAGTAAGCAGGAACCAAAGGGCACAGCTTTTCCAGACACTCGAACAATAGCCCAATGTTTACAAAAAATATTCAGATCTTCCAAAAATGTTTAACAAAATTTTTCTTTCTAAATTTTATAAAGAACTTGACTTAAGCGATACCGAAGCTATTTTGCAGTGAAACAACATGACTGTGTAGATGTGATAAAAGGTCATATATATTGTGACAAACTAAACTATTACAGATAGGGATAAACACAAGTTATATAATGTGTTGAGCTGTAAAGGTGGATGCCTCTGCTGGACAAACAGCAGTATGGGATGTACAATGAAGCATTGTTGAAGGTATACCCAAGTGGTGACCTAGAAAAATAAGTAACAATAAGGGGAAGCAACACCAGGACAGTGACATGGGGAAATCAATTGTAAACGGAGAATGGAAGAAAATTGGTTTGAGGGAGGGAGGGAAATAGAAATTGACCAAAAACTCGAAACTTGAAGAGAATTATGGACAATGACCCAGTGTTGCGACAAGACAAAGAGATAACGGGTACAATTAAACCAATAATCGTAGAACAAAGAGGGTCACTGACCCGAGAATCCAAACAATATGATAATGAGGACAGTTTTATTAAAAAAAGTTTCAAAATTTTTTGGTATTAAATCTCTTTGAGTGAGTTGATAACACCGTATACATGTGCTTATTTTCAAATCTTCATCACATTGACTGTAAAATCAGTTATTCAAGTTTTGTATGAAAATGATTTATTTATATTCGTAATCATATTTATATTTAATACATATCATCATAATCTTAACATTAGTTTATCAATTTACATATGTGTGTATAATTGAAAAAAGATTTCTTTGTATTGTGTTGTTTATGTCAGATACAATGCCTCCTGGCACTTTCTGGGTCTGCTTTTTTGTATTGACTATTTCAAACATCCAAAAAATACTATATTTTACAAAAACATGTTACCTTTTGCAAATTAATTTGGCATAGAAACAAAACTAAATGAGTAATCATGAAGTTTTAACAGCGTTTTTGAGGTCAATTGTGAAGTTTTCAAAGGGTTTTATACATCGACCAAGTGGTTAATCTGCTATCTGTACCCTTCTTAAAAATGAAATTTTGACTTGGTGGTAATGTAATAGTAATAATGGCACATCAATATAAAACAATTTTATCAGAGATGATCTTTTTTCTTCCATAAAATAATTATGTACTTTCACAAGTTGACATAGCCTGTTTTTGGTATATGAATTAGAATGGAGGTTTGAAATAACCATAAAAATGAAATTGACGAGACTGGTAGAAATACACTAACCTAATATCCTGATCTCCCAGTGGAACATCTTCATTTTCCAATGCCATTTTGACCCTGAAACAAATTAGAAATATCTTAAAACAAATACCATCTTATCTTTACAAAGCTAAAATGAAGCCCTTGTCAGTACAGGAACTGAACTAAAAAAAACAAAACATAACCATGTACAACTGAGCATATGTCAGTGAGAGTGGAGACTGAGACTAAGCACAAGCCAATGAGAGTGGGGACTGATGATGGGCATAGGCCAATGAGTGTGAAGACTGATGCTGACACAGGCCAGTGAGAGTGCATACTCAGACTGAGCACAGGCCAGCAAGATTGGAAACCAAGGCTGAGCGTAGGCCAGCGGAGGTGGTGATTAAGGCTGAAGTTAGGCCAGTCAAAGTGGAGACTGAGGCTGAGCATAGACCATTGAGAGTGGAGACCGAGGCTGAGCAGTCTAGCACTAACACAGGCAACATGTACCCCACTTGGCTAGCTGGCTACAACAGGGAGTACAACACTCCTCATCCCGCATATTTTAAACAGGCCGTGGGCCAAATCTGCTCACCGAATACAGTGGCGGATCTAGGATACCATAAGGAGGGGCCTGAACATCCTCCAGGAATTGGGCAAAGCACGATTGTATGTGCATAGGCGGCCCGAAAGTTGCCTGGGCCGAGAAAGTAGACCTTTTGTGCAGAAAATCTATCAGTACACTAAAAAAGAAAAAAAAAACAGAACGCGTTTCCGCGCCTGAGCTCCCCACCCCTTCGTCTGCTGCCGGTCCTAGCTCCTGAACTCAACATTTCCTCACGCTTCATGCTGTTGCTGTTTCATTTTGCTTGCGGCAGCTAAGGGGGGAGTCTGGGCCCCTGGGCCCCCCTTAATCCGCCTATGGAATAAGAAGTTTTCACCAAGTCAAAAATACATTTTGCACTTAAAAACGCACTTACTTTCTTCAGCAATTCCTTCTGGTTCTATTCTCGATGAAGCATATCTATGAGAATTAAGATGACATTTTTGGTCGCCATTAATTTTTTCAGTGCACACGATAACCACAAAATATTTCAAATGATGTCACAAGAGTTAAGCCATTACAAGTGCAAGACAGATTTACAATGTAATGTTACTTATTGATAATAAATGTTTGAAAAAAGTCAAGAAAACAAGACTGAGCAGAGTACGTAACCTGATGGCTGATACTTGTAAAAAGTATTATCTGAAGATATCTGGAGGAATTCGTGTTCCTTTGACTTTTTATTCGTGAACTGGTGGTGTGAATTCCCTATTCACATAACATACTCAAAATGGCACCTATGATTGATGGAACCTTGAGTAAACGTCGACAGATTTTTATGGACATGTTTGAATTATGTTGAGTAAATTGTCTCCAGATTCATGGTATGTTTTAATTGTAACTCAATGCATACATGTTTCACTCAATATCAATAACTTTTTATGGGGGTCTACCATCGCCGCAGGTGTACACAGGCCATGTAATTGCCTAACACCTAAGACAGTACCAACATCTCAACTGACCGCATTAGAGACAGTGGTACTTAAAGCAAAATGACTTTTGTGGTTTAATCAGTGAGATACATAATTCGCTAAAAAGCTTTCGGCGTATGGAGGGCCTATGAAATGGCCATTGTCTATGCCACCAGTTGAGACAGTGGCACTGTCTATATCACTAAGCACAGGTACCTTTAATCAGCTGCTTGTATGGCATTATAGTAAACAGAAGGTATATAAGAGTGATTCAATATGGCCGTCAAGCAGACCAGTTTATGCTGATTAAAATCAGTGGAACGATTTAAAAGACACTTCAAATAAGTAATTACATGCGTGCTTATCTTAATGTTTGTTTAGTGAAGACACAACCATTAAAGACAAATGGAACCATCTTATGCAGGCAATATGCATCAAAGTCCACAGTTCACTCACTGATTAACGATAGGTACTGCAGATTGTGCTCTAAAATAGCCTTACACCAAATGAAAGCAACAACATGTGTGGCATAGCTACTCATTGGTTGAAAGTTTTGTGCCATTCATTTGGCAGAGGCGCGAGTCAGAAAGGTGTTATAATATAACCCAGTGTTTTATAGAGGTTGATTAGCCATGCCGTGTTGAACACACACTCTGGAACAAAGTCGACTTCTAATACTTTTTTATGAAGAGCATGTTCGTTTGAGTCAAATGAAAACACAGAAGATGTACTTGTTGTGATGCACAATTGTTCCAAGAACATGTGTTAAAATATTTACTTTCGTGATCCTCAACAGAACATGTCACCACTTATGTTGTTATTTTGATTTGATGCGACATAACGTTGAGCATGCACATTAGAAGCGCACTATGCAGTACCCATCATTAATCAGTGAGTAAGCTTTGCAATTTGAGACACATTACCTAAATCAGGTGGTTCCATTACTTTTAATACCAAAAATTTGTTGTGCCTTCACTCTAAATTTCAAGTTAAGCATCAATACTTGCAATGAATTTGATGTGTATTTTTAACTGTCCCGTTTATTTTAATCAGTACGAACTCACTTACTCATCGGCCATATTGGATCGCTCTTGTATACCTTCTATATATTATAGTACATAACGGCGAGTGGCTGATGAAAGTGTCTGTGCACAGCAGAAGCAGGTTTTCAAATTGGGAGAATTTCTCCCAATCGGTGAGTTTTCCCGTCTCAGAAAAAAAATTCTAGGTCTGGAGAGATTCTCCAAATTGGAAGAATGAATTTCACAAGTGGCACCTTTGAACAGAGTACAAAAAATTACTACACTTACAAAAATGAACTTAAGTTTTCATTGAAAAACTTAAGTTTTTGGTCTGAAAAAAGTGTTAATTGCGAAAACTTAGTTTTTTGGAACAAACTTAAGTTTTCAAAATTTAAGTTATGAACACTTAAGTTCGTTCCAAAAAAATTTGTTCCAAAATACTCAAGTTTCTAGAACTTAATTTTTCAAAAACTTAAGTTTTTGAAAAATTAAGTTTTCAGAACTTAAGTTTTCAAGTAATTAACCTCTGAAAACTGAAATTTTCCAAGGCCAATAAGTTTCAAAAAGACAGCCATTTAGAAAATCCGATTTTCACTATTAAAATTAATCAAGAGTGGAGTACAGTAACAAATTTAATGACTTTCATACATTGTTTAACAAAAATAGAGTTCTACTAACATTTCATTTACAGTGATAAACCGCAAAAAATAAAATGCCCATGCTCAAAACACATTAGTTCCTTATGACAGGGCATGTGTGAAATCCAAGAACCTCAAAAACCAGAACATTTCAAAAATCAGTTCATAAGTGTCATGAATACAATGCACTGAAAACTAAATCAGGCTAATAATATATTCATATATGCATCTTTCTCTCAGTCTATGACACTATATAAGAATTGAGAGATCGAAATGGAATGCATGTACAGAGGAATCACTACCAAATCATGAAACACAACCAAAGAAAAAAGTAATTAGATGGCCAGGAAGTACTACTACAACAAAAGTCTATGTTTCATCAGCACAGTTTTCTACTAAAATTATAGCAACGACACCAGGAATAACAAATCACGCAACATGCAAAATTCAAGAATATCCGCAGAGACAAGGGCATAACATAAAACATAACAGGTAACTGAAAGTTTGTCGGTAAGGGTCACAGATGTGAGGGGAAGTATTGTTAGATTGTCCCCGCAATTCTTAGGCTAGAAATAGTGCTTAGACTTACCTATCATGATTTTCAACCGTTCAAAATATAAATTTAAAAGTCAAAGTTTCATTTTTGTTGACAATCACAGTTAAACAGTAAATCCTATACACTCCACGGCACAAACAAGTTTCAGTAAAAGTAACTCTAAGTACAACCTCGTTATACGAGGTGGAAATTAGAAAACTTAAGACATTTGATTACAAAGTTATCCACTTTCCTTCAATTTAAAGCTACCTCATACATATCTATGCGACACCACAAACCACTTAATCTTCTTCAGGTGCATATGCTCGCTTAGCTTCATGGGAAAATAATCCATGTTTTGTGACAACAAACACGTGTTTCAGAGAGGAGATAACCGAATTCATAGGTTCAGGAGCTACAGTACAGAAGTGTGTGCGTTGTGTTGTCTGGATACCCGTCCTTATCCAACGATTGTTAAAGCCACACTCTGAAATAAAGACACCAAATTTTAATAATAGACAGGCAAAGGCTGTCAGTATAAGACAGGTGAATATTTATATATAAGCTGTTTATACAACATTGATTTGTAAAACCCGCATGCAATTACTCACGTATCTTCAGAGCCTAGAAACTAGTCTTTAAACTCAGACTCAAAACGTAACCAATCACTCTCCAGGATTCAAGTAAGAGTGTGCAAATTTACTCCAAGCATTTCCTGCAATGGGTCAGTTTTCCAGTTGTTTTGAATGAAATTTTAACCCTGGATTCACTACTAAGACATTCAAAACAAATTATTCTACACAACTTGAGTACAAAATATGCACATGGTAGCCTACTGTCCAATCACAATCTAGACCAAACCATGCATATAACAAAACTTAATGTGTTAATAAAAGTTGGACTTCAGGCTAACCAGATAACATATTTTATAACTTTTTATTTCAAGCTGTATGACAATCCAAACATAAAGAATACAATGATTAGGTGATGAAACTGCTGGCAACTGCGATAAACTTAAATTCCCATTATTTTTACGGACTTTTCTTTGTTTACGTGTTTAGTATGATAAGGCAATGCACAACTATACATTAATGAGCAGCGCTAGTCGTATTTCTAACTTACAGTCTCCAGCACAGCCCTGAAATGCCCCCTTACTAATTTTACATGGAGATTCAACAGGCAGAACTCAAAGTTTAATCTCACAAGCATACTTTTGCGTATACATTTTGAAACTTATAGCAAAACCAAAAGCTTTACATTGACTTGAACAAATGGCTACAAGAATTTGTGAGCTTGTTAAAGCTTACATTCAAGCACACTGGCTAAACCAAGGACATTTTTCATCTTGTTCCTAATTCAAACCCTGATAGTAACGCTAGTTTTAACTAAACAACGAAACATATGAAGCTCTACCTGCAATGTGGTATAGACAGCCCAACCCAATAGTACCACTGAGGTGATTGTTTCGATGTGTATGTTTGGATGTCTAGTCCTTCCAAGTACTCCTCCAAGTTAACAGAGACTTGAAAACGAGGAGATACTAGCAAACATAACAGTATGTTATAGTTTTATAAGAATCCAGACATAACCCATTTGCAGGGAAAGAGATCCATGTAAAGATATTGGCATGGTCTTCATGAGGAATCTTATGTAACCATAATTTTTACCGTACAGGATATAACAATTTATTTTTACTGTAAATTATAATAATTAACAGTAAAAATAAAAATTACTATCTCCAGTACTCTGACCAATCACTTCACTATTAAGGTTCCAAGCAAGTTTCTTGAGGGAAAAGGAACATGCCCTTCCTGACATGAGGAGGTCATTCCAGTCAGTCCATATTCAACTCAACTAACACCTAAGTCAAATTTCACCCAGATTAACTTTCTTAACAACAATGAATGATTTGATTTTAATGAAACAAGTCGAACTTGCATTGAATCTAAAATTTTTAAGTCTAAATATCGCAAATTTCTGTGACATACCATCTGAGGCCCTAAAGTCAGCAATGCCCTAAAGTCGTGAATCATCTCGTTTCCGCTTCTGCGAGGTACCGCGACATCTAGCGTTCCAATTTCCAGCATTCGTCTGCTTACGATTGTCAAAACAGTATTGGGACATGTAGCTGTTCTGAACAGTTCATAATGTGAAACAAAACAGTGAGTTGATAGTTTGTTTTCAAAAGTTATACTCAAAACAGCATATTTTACTAATGCAGTTTTTTGCACATTTTCAAAACATAATTGCGAAACCAACTATCGTTCAGATTTGATATAAAATGCAATCTAGGGGTTGCTCAAACAATATCAAAATGTCCCAGGGTCCACCACAATTTGTAAGGCCAGGGGAACTCAGCACTTACAGATACTTTATGCTGGGTCCTTAGTGTTGTTTAAAGTGCGCTGACGTCACTCTACATATTTGAGCTATCCGAAACATAATAATTATGTACACTTTTACACAAATTCTGTAATGCATTTTTACTATGTATTTTTTACCTCTTGATGCAGAAACACAAAAAAATGTAAGCAAACAGGAGCACATAAGAATGAAACAGTTCACAAAAACATTTATTTATTACAGAAGCCTGTAAAAAAGCAACACAGAAAGCCGCGACAGTATGATGTAGGCAGTCTTCTTAAGGCATACAAAAAAGTACGTGAGGATGGCATGTCCGTCAACTCAGCAGCTGCACAATACAATGTACGCTGAGAGATAGAGTAAGTGCGAGGATAGAGCCTGAATGCGTCACAATGAGTGTGTCTCGAATCGTCAATGTACACCAGGAAGCCTTAATTGTAAAACATGTAAAAGAAATGGCGAGTCTTGAGTATGGGTATACAAGGCAAGAAGTCATCACCATGTTAACGAAGTGGTCCATCCAGCAGGGAATAAGGAAGCCAGGAGAGTCCCTTCCCATTAAGTGGTTTGGATGGTTTGTAAGGCGCTGGCCAGAGGTGAGAGTTGTCAAGGCAAAGGGTATAGAATATGTGAGTGTAATCTGCAAGTCAAAGAAAAATTGACAAATATTTTGAAGTGCTGCATTCTGCTTTGATGAAGTATGATTTGAAGACAAGCCACACAGAGTATTTAATGGGGATGAAAAGGGTGTGACAACCAATTACAAGCCTCCACACATTGTCGTCTGCAGCAGACCGAAGTGTGCCCCTCAAGTGGTCATATCAGGGAGATCCGTGACCACAACCATATTGGGATGTGGTAGTGCAGCTGGCCAATCGATGCCCCCATTCTTTGTCTTTAAGGGCAAAAGATTCAACTCAGATCTACTGCAAGATTCTTCTCCAGGGGCAAGTGGAACAGTCACAGACAGTGGATGGTCAAACTCTGAAGTTTTTCTCAAGTGGCTACAAAATCACTTCGCGAAGTTTGTCTCAGGTGGCCTTCAGGAGTCTGTTCTACTGTTACTTGATGGCCACAAGTCACACACGGATATAACTGTAGTAGAACGGGCAAAGAACTCTGTCAGCCAACACATCACACATACTACAAGCACTTGATGTTGGGTGTTATAGACCAATGGAGGCAGTTTATAGCAAATGTGCCACAAGGGCAGGAATTACTCGCCTTGATCTTTGTTACCTTGTTGTAAGCAAAGCCTACATGAAAGCGCGGTCTCCTGAAAATCTTCAATCCGCTTTCCAGAAAACTGGAATATACCTGTTTGACAACACCATTGTCCCCCCTGAAATGATCACTCCATCCACAGCATTCTTGACGACTACTGGTGGAAGTGAGGTTGAAAATGATTTTTTTAGTAAACGTTTGCAGAAGTGTACAGAAGTGAAGAGACCATTGCCAAGTGACCAAATCCGTTTAAGCAGTTCTGCAAGTTTGTCTTGTAAGGTGCTGACAGAGAATGTAGAAATTCTGAAATAGAAAAAGAACACAACAAAGGCACAGGTGACAGAAAAGGCACAAGAGACAAAAAGAAAAAGGTGAAGAAACTCAAAGGTGACTACAAACTAAGGCATATGGAGAGAATAACAGCAACAGAAGTAAAGTTCAGAAACCGTGAAATGATAATTTAAATGAAGCAGGTTCATCAGGATTAAGGTCGTCACAAGCTTCACAGTTCGAAAGTGACAGCGCTGAGGACTCGCGTGCGGGGGATAAGGACAGTTGCTGTGTCTGTTACAAGTGGTCACCACTGCAACTACGCCAGTGTGCGACTCTGGGGATTGAGGAAAATGTGAATTCCAAGACTGCAGTCATTGGTCTCACCTAAGGTTTTGATATGATGTGACAGCACCAAGACGACACGACAGATTTTTCTGCCCCTGTCATAACGTGCCATGCCGTCAAAGCCAGCTCCAAGAAGAATAACGAGTGATAACTACAATCGGCTGTGCTTAACATGCTGAAAACTTAATCAGTTTAATGATTGTTGTAGTTTGAAATTTAAATCTCACATAAAATATTTCACATTTTATTTATTAAATATCTAGTAAGCTATTTTTTATTGTGCTTAAAAGAGACTGACCATACAAAAGTTTATTGTTGGTTATTTCATGTGAACTGGTTTAATTAAAACTTAATTATTAACAACTATAAACGGTCTTTTTTCTTATCTAAACTTGCTTACAAAAATCACAATTTTGATTGGCCTCATTCTGTTTTCCCGTCTACAAGAATGAGGGCGACACGGTAACGACTTTACTCGCTGGTTCCCTACGTGCCTCTAGGTGGTAGGCAGCACGCACGTATCACTTAATTTTCCTCGGAAAATTTTTTTACGCCGGCATTTCTGATTGGCTGATCGTATTCTTAACAGGCAGCGCTTTACGCAAACAAACTGGCATGACTGGTGGAGGAAGTGTAAACGTGGTCTGTTGTACAGACAAATCGGTGCTTAAAATTCATGTTCAAGAAATGTGAATCCCAGAAAATTGTGGTTGCGCCTTTTCGGAGTGCATATTTCTACTGTCGCTGACTTTTGTTAACGTTGCTGTCCTGTATTTATACAGTGTGAATAACACACAAGTTAAATCGGCCAAATGAAGGCGTGTTTATTGTAAATATATGCGCTTCAAGCACGCGGCTATTAAACATTAGGCAGAAACCAAATAGTTGCTGCTACGTCACTTGCATGACAAGGCTAAAAATCGTTCATAGTCCGCCATTTTCTCACTTTGTTCTAAAGCTAACCAAAGACTGCTGCCGAGAATACATCAACCAATGATAAAGCGCGTGCTACTGCCTGCTTCCTGCATGCTGGCTACAACCTAGCTGCATGCAGAGAACCAGTAAGACAACTTTAGGGCCTCAAAGAAAATGGCCGGAGTTTTCATGTCTTGCAAAAACTTATGACTATGGATTGAAAATGAGTTTTAACTGTGAGTGTAGTTAAGCATTTGTGAGGATTCAATCATGTTTACTACACCACAAAATCAGTTACTGAAAAAGATCGGTGGGTACACCCACAAACGGGCTTAGTGCTTATGTTCATGACTTTAGGTCCTCAGTGTGTACTAGTATTCCAGAGCCCGGTAAAAATTCAAAATCATGTACTCAGCCCCTCACTCAGATCAGGCAGATATTCGTTATTTGCATGAAATAATTTGGTTCAGTTAGATCAGAGTTATAGCAAGTTTTACAGTGCGTAACAATAGTTAACATGTTGACTGGTGAGAGTTCACTTGGGTACATTGTGACCTATTCCGTGGGTATTCCATAGGGTACTAGTAGTGGGATGTCCTTTCATATTCAACAACCTAGATCCTTCCGACAAACCTGAGCAATCGGTCAAAACAGGTAGAGAAAACTAAATGACGAAAAAGTTACTGAGATCAATACAATAGTTACATTTTGTGATTCCTAATTTTGAGAAGCAGGCAAGTGAAGCTTGTAACTTGTTGATTTCAAAATCGGCTTCCAGGAATTGCAACGAACACAAAGACATATGAGCACACAAAACCAATGCAAAACGATTACATTTTGGGAGCTTCCCACTCCTTTGCATTGATGTTCAGTGACACAACCTCAAAGACAACAGAAATGTACATAATAGAGTAGTAGCCTTACCTGAATATTATGACTTACTCATGGACCACAGGCAGTATATCACACCTTAGAATAATAACATTAGATAATTATCCACACACCGATTACAGTCCACGTTGGCATTTGACAGCGTGAGTGGATGACAATAACAACTGCACTTTATACATTGAATATCAATCGCTGCACCGAGTGTCGCCAATCGATTTAAGGCCGCTCTCTGGCACTTACCTGACTTCCACAACTCCTGAACATAAGTCATCTTGTAGGCTTCGCAAACAGTTTTATAAACTTAATTGTTGTGGGCTAGCCGACAAACATCGTTTTCTTCGAAGCTGACCGTTGGTTATAAAATTCTAACGACTGCCTTACGAACACAACTCAGCAGAAAGGAAACTTGGACGAAAACTACGTTTCTTTAAGAATTGCGTGAGTGCTATTGATTACAATATACTGATCCGTTAAGAATCTCATGGGTTGAACATTGGGTGCATTTATACCGCTCTTGGTCACCGGATGGTCATCCATATTCAAATTTTATTTAAATTGACAAAGACCTGCGATATGACAAATCGCAGTTAATTCTTTGAACCCATAAAACGTTCGTTGTTTTATGGTTTGTACAAATGATAAGGAAACATTCGGGGCAACAAATTCGTCCATTTTACATGTATGCATATTTATTATATAATGGGTTTTGCATAGGCAAACAAGAATTTTTTGTTGGAGAAATTAGTAAAACTTCGAACAATAAAAATCAAATATGTAACAATATTCAAACTTTCAAAACTTGAAAACGTAATTTTCATTTCGTGAGGGTCTGAGCTCAGTCCAATATAGGGTAGTTTGTTTATACAACTGTTAACTAAGACCCAGCATGAAAACATCTGTATGCAAGGTCACAGACATTCAATGGAACTGTTTTAAAGTGTGCAGAGAGTGTGGCACATCTGCACTGCTAGCTTTGTTTCTCAGTAGTGATGCGTGCATTGTGTTACAATTTTATTTATACTATCAGGGGTCCCACAACAGAAAATTCCAAGTATTGAAGGATTCCTTTACTTCTTTATTCGGAAAGTCGAATTTGTGCATGCTCAGTAACGCATAAGATTTTCTGGAAAGCAGATGGTTACACAACAAAGTCTTGTTGTGACAATTTAAAAAATCACTCTAAAGCCCAGGGCAATTAAACGAAATGTAGTGCACATTAACTTTACACGCATTCCACGCATGACGGCGTTTTCCCGTTCAGATACTGCACCAGACATAGAGTGTTGTGAGCATGTGATAACATCTGGTACGTTCAGAAAGAATAGATTATCGTAACTTTGGTTGCAGTTGGGCAATTTTGGCGATTCAAAAACTAAACATGATCACCATTTGACGAGGATTTCAGAAATGCTATAGGTTTATGTTCAAATATGTTATAACTTAACTTTTACTTTTAACAGCACAGCCTAGTCAGGCTAGATACCATCTTATTGGAGATTAGGGCAATTATCGAACAAAAGAGAGCTGGCCCTCCGACCATAAATGCCAGAATGGAATTAATCAGTTGTGTATGATATTGGCTACAGGGGTCATCTTCCCAACTTGTTGTTGGGCTCTAGAATCCAACAAGATGGGAGCAATGGGAAAATGCCGTAATGCAGAATGTGTACCTTGTTTAAATATGGATATGTAGGGCATATCTTTGGCAATTGTGAGTCGATTTTGACCAAAAATATACCGTTGTGGTCACGATAAGATAATTTAAAATTAAATATCAAAGTTATATGAGAAAAATGCAACAGTTGAGATAACCGAATACTCAAGCACATTCCACTCACAGACAGCTAGAGGGATTATCACTGCAGTGAATCAAATGCAAAGCTATTAACGTAAACAAACTGTTGTACATTTGTTAAGTGGCAGTATGCAAAAACCTACCCCAACTTACGGACACTGGACTTCAGACACTGAGCGGAATGGATCACATAGTAACCTTATAATTTTCAGAAAACTTAAGTTTTTTGAAAAACTCAAGAATAATTCAGAAAAATTTAAGTTTTTACAACTGGAAAAACTTAAGTTTTGGTACGAAAAACTTAAGTTTTCATAAAAACTAAGTTACTTGAAGTTTAAGTTCATTTGTGAAAACTTAGTTTCATACTTGAAAAAAATTTAAGTTCTCTGAAAAACTTAAAATGGTGCTGAAAAACTGAAGTTTTTGACGAAAATCTTAAGTTATTTGAAAAACTTAAGAATAAGTCAGGAAAATTTAAGTTTTTATAATTGGAAAAACTTAAGTTTTGGGATAAACTTAAGTTATCAGAGAAACTTAAGTTTTGATGGCACAAAAAACTTAAGTTTTCATAAAAGCTTAATTACTTGAAGTTTAAGTTTATTTGTGAAAACTTAAGTTTTATACTTGAAAAAACTTAAGTTCTCTGAAAAACTTAAAATGGTGCTGAAAAACTGAAGTTTTTGATGAAAAACTTAAGTTTTAAAAATTTAAGTTTCTTTTTTAAACTTAGGTTTTTCTTCCAAAAACTTAAGTTTTCATCGAAAAACTTAAGATCATTTTTGTAAGGGTAGAATTGACTGCGATAATTAAAAATTGACCAGGTCGATTTGGTTTGACAGAATGATCATGACTTATTTTCAGTTCTTGCTAAAGGCAATCACCTGATTGTACTGTAAGTCAACAATCATAGTAGATAATAAACAACAATGTACACTCAAAGCAAGTAGCAACAAACCTCTCAGACTGGCTAGAGCTTATTAAAATGTCCTTTTTTGAACCAAAATTCACCATTAAGGCATTAACCAAATCAATTTTCTGAGAATAAAAAAATCAATTTTCAAGTAAATGAAAGCACATTCTCCTGATCAGGACATTTTATACACCTAACAGCCACTCAAATTCTCCCGACGTGGTGAAATTCCCCCAGGACCAGCTTCTGCTAGTGTTAGTCACTGTTAGTGACAAGTGCTTGGTCATCATGTGAACAACAAAAATTCCTTCTTGACAATGAAAGTTTCCCATTATACTGGTTGAGGGTTGACAGTATTTTTTCATTGTTTATTCACCCTTTGCTTACCCAAAATGTTCAGCAATCACTCTCTGCCGACGACTATTCTTATACAAACGTGAGTTGTCATCCTCTTTCTTCTTATTGTGTGAACGGTCAGGTGAGAATCATGTGGTTGATTGACAACCGGAAATCCCAAAACCACCTATTATCGCAATCGAAAACTACAAGTTCAACACATTGGCACAAAACAAAAACTTTTTAACTTAACGGGGTTTTTAATTGCGGTAGAAAGATGCAGCATGGAGTAATTTTTAATTAAGATTTTATTTTTTAATTTTGGCATATGTACTCGTGAAAAACAAAATACGAAAACAAAAATTTATGTGTTTACCAAAAGTACATCTTTTTGACGATAGAGGACTCTTAAACCCTGAAACTGAAATTCATTAGCACCGTGAATAACGTAGCCAGCAATCAACTGATAAATGACGATTCGCTGATGGATATAACATTGTATTTCTGATTTTCCCTTTGGGTTCCTCTGGTAAGGGCTGCTTCCTAACAGTATAACGTGTTGGTCTTTATAAGGGTTCTGCAAGCCAATTTACTTTTGTGAACATCTGCTAGCCAATAATACTAATAGCCAGTCAGCTGTATCTACTAATCTAGTCTAGTGTATGAGTGTAGAGTATCGTCAAAATACAGCTAGGTGCCACTGTGTGTTAATCGCCAACAGACCTCGAAATTGCATACAGCTCAGGTAGTTTTGCTCGTCACCTTGCCGTGAAACTTGTATCAACAGTCATAAACCTTTTGGAAACAGTACGCTCATGACACACTTACGATATGGTAATAGGGTAAAGTAAAAACTAGCATTTTAAAAGGTTTTGATGTAATCGACGCATTTCGTTTCACGAGGGAGACCCGCGGAATCTTCCTGTTCATCACCCCCATGGTCACCTGTACTGGCATGCACTTTCCAGGGGCAGGACAACGGGTGCCCAAACCTCCCAGTCAGTTCTCCGCCAACCTGAGCCTGGGGTAATGGGTACGTGACCATGCGTTCCCCAACTGCCGCTAGTACGGAGGTCGCAGGACAGCGGATGTGGCCATATGTGGACGGCTGCGCTTCAGATGCCATATGCAGGGATACAACTATAGCTGCACTCGGCATCGCGACCGTTCCCACGGACCGTGTCAGCCACTGGTGATGAGGACGGCTCGGGTTGCCTTGGGACACTGAGACATGGCCATGGGGACTGGGATGATTGAGCCGGGTCAGCAGACCCTGGGGGTACTGTACAGCGCCTTGTAACCTGCCAGCACTGAGCCTGTCGGCCGACTTGACCACTATGCCTGGACTAAGGCGTTTCTCCGAGCACAGAGCTGGCGGTCAGACGACCCCGGCCAAGCACAAGAGACCGCAGTGGCACTCGACCCCGCTACGTTTGCTTACCTTTGTTACATTTTTGCGGACTTAGAAACTTTCGCCGACAATCAAGGCCAGATCTGCAGGGTCATGGAGGACTGTACAGCTCTTTGCCCCGGTCAGCGCAGAGCCTGCAGACAGAATTGACGGGCCTCGACGTTTCACCGATCACAGAGCCGGCGGTGACCCTGGTCAAGCGGGAGACCTGGCACTCGACCCTGTTGTACGTTTTTAAGGCTCCTTTGAGAAAGTGTCACAATTGTTCATTAAACGACACATTTCTGGGGACTTTGAAATGTGTCGTTTACCGGCCATTTATTTTGCTTTCTGAAAAGAACCTTGAAGAGGATGTTAGCAATACTGAACAGTGGTCGCCGGAGTGCCTGGCCGGGGTCCACGTGAATCGCCACAGTGCCCACGGCCATGCAGATCTGATGACCTGCCTGTTTACCTGCTGTCGACATGGAGCGCCCGGTTGCGATATACAGTCCGCAGTCGTGTCAATTAGTATCCGTGACCATCGTAACGTTAGTGCATGCCTTTGTTATATTTTCAATGCTCCTTTTAGAAAGCGACACAAATGGCCGGTAATTGATGCATTCCTGGGGACTTTGAAATGTGTCGTTTACCGGCCTTTTGTGTTGCTTTCAGAAACGTTGCCTTCAAAATTTTTCTCGAGTCCTGAGAAATGTGTCGTTTACCGGCCATTTGTGTAGCTTTCTGAAAGGAGCCCTGAAAATATTACATACCAGGCAAGCAAACATACAAGCGAATGTTAGCCATATTGAACAGCTTCGCCAGAATGCCTGGTCGGGGTCCACAACCAGCTCTGTGCTTACTGTGAACCGCCACGGTCCCCATGGCCATCCGACGATCTGCCTCGTTCACTAACAGTCAACAGGGATGGCCGGGCTGCGATGCCATTTCTCCGGCTGATTGTCTATGAAATGAAATGTGCCGTTTATCGGACAATTATGTCGGTTTCAGAAATGTTGCATTTTAAAATTTTTAAGTCCCCAGAAATGTGTCAATTATTGGCCATTTGTGTCATTTTATGAAACGTTGCGTTGAAAAATTTTCAGAGTCCCGAGAAATGTGTCGTTTACCTGCCATTTGTGTCACTTTCTGAAAGGGGCCTTGAAAATATGATATACCAGGTAAGCAAACAAGCGGATGTTAGCCCGGGCATACTGGACAGCGGTCGCCAGAGTTCCTGACGGGGTTCCGCCACCGGCTCTGCCGCGCTTACTGTGAACCGCCGCGGTTCCCTTGGCCATGCAGATGTCCGACGATATGTGCCTGTTTGCCAGCAGTCAAGTGGTAGCGCCTGGTCACAATACAGTCCCAAGTTGTGTCCCCAAGTATATGTGAAAAAAATTCTAAGCCATCCCAGAAATGTGTCGTTTACTGGCCTTTTGGGTCGCTTTCAGAAACGTGTTTGAAATTTTTCAAAGTTCCCAGAAATGTGTTAGTTATTGCTCATATATGTTGCTTTCTAAAAGGTATATAAGTCAGGTCTTCAGTTGATGATCTGCCCTGACTTGGCTGGGCTTATCGTCGCGGTCCCCTCCTTGGCAGTCATGTCCCTGCATGTGTATCTGTTGGAGTGCCGCGGTCCACATATGGCTATACATGTATCGCCGCCGGCCGCAGCGTCCGTACTGGCTGTAGTGGAACACGGGGAGTGCAGGTACGTCACGGTGCAGTCCAGTACCCCCAGGTTGGTGGAGGACTGATTCAAGGTTTGCACACCGGTTGTTCCACCCGGCGACTGAAAGCGCCGGGTGGTGCAGGTGCAAGCTGTGTGATGATCAAGAAGTTTCGGCGAGTTTCCCTCGCGAAGTGAAATGTGTCAATTACATCGACACATTTTAAAATGGGCGTTGGCACTTAACCCTGCCACTGTTGACGCTTATGCACCATTTCTTAAATTTTTGCGACATCTCTCAGGAGATGATGACAAATTTGTAGCAGCAAAATTTGTTTTGAAATTCGGTTTGCCGGTATCATGAAGTGAAACGTAGTTCCGATAATTTGTTGTGACGTGTACGCAGCCTCATGAAAGAACAACAGATTGGCCAATCGGTTTGGATGCTGGGCTCACATGTTAGAGATTTCAGGTACAAGTTTCAGTAATGATGGATTTTTCAACACTGGCGCCCAACTACGGGCGAGACCCACAAAACCCTGTGATGTAGGTATGTAATGCTTCCAAATGGTGGATGGAGAGGGTGTCACCCTGGTCTATGGTAGTGGATCTAAAATACTGGAAGAACATCGCTGCTGGGCAAAGTTAATGATATAGGGTAGTGTTGCTGAAGGCAAATTCCAGGATGCCTGGAATGTTGCTGAGATCTGTTTCCAGGAGGCGCTCCTGTTCTGCATAAGGGGACTATATATCACGTGACTTCCATGTGTGATGTACAATCGATTTAAGCCTATCCAAATCACTTGCAAATAGACTTGCCTATGGGCAAATTGATTTGGACGCTTGGTGGACATGTCGGAGATACCAGGAATTTTTGATTATTCACGTAGTTCAGATTCCTAACTGCGTTTTTGAGACGGAACGTAAAGTTTTCGTTTAAAAAAGTTTTAGTTTAATTGGCTGGACAGGTGGGGTTATTTTGCTATGGATGTCTCTCTCTTGCATGTGAAAATGTGACTTATAAACGTGGTCATGTGACAATAATAAATACACTGGTAAGAAGGATATTTTTAGAATCCTCTATCTCTGTCCTTTCAGAAAGTATAAACTTAATGGTTGACAAAGCGTAGTTTTTTCCGTATTTGACTTAAAGAGTTGAGGCCTCTTATTAAAGTGCCAGATAACCTTAATGAACAATGAACAAGTGTTGTTTCACACAAGTTGTTTCACATATCTGTACTATACAGACTATCAAGTGTTGTTTCACACATCTGTACAGTACAAACTATCAAGTACTTTAATATAAATATGTAATTTTCCAAACCAGTTTCACACATCTATCTATTATACAGTACAAACTGTCAAGTTTTGCTTCACACGCATCTATGCGGTACAATTGGTGCTGTTTCACACTTCTATTCAGTACTAACTATCAAGTGCTGTTTCACACATCTATCCATACAGTACAAAATGTCATGTGCTGTTTCACACATTTTGTACAGACTGTCAATTGTTGTTTCAATCATACTGTACCCACTTCCACATGTTTTTAATGAAATTAGTTTTCTTTAATACGTTATTTAGAAATTTAACAAAACGAAATTCTGTGTGTCAGCAGTATTTTTTGATGAATGGATGAAAAAATACCAGGCATAGTTACATCAATATTGCATCATAATTTTGTTGTCAAGTGTATTTCATGGCGGAACTCAACACCTATTTGTTGTTACATTGCGGAGATCAGCTGTTTCAGCCGTGATCTGTCCTGTGCTTAACTTGGTACCTTATTGTGTGAATGAGTGTTTTTATTTGCAACTAAGGATATTTTAATTATAGTAACAAATGAATTTTGAATTAATGGAAAACTTGTTTGTTATGTTTTTTCTTCATATATTTCCAATGAATGCACTGAGAGTTTTTCCTGAACTGATGTTTGGGAACCTCAGCTCATGGAAGTTGACAAAGGAAGTCAAGAATTTCTGACCATCTGTGCTTGTGGTTTGATGGTAGAAAAGAAGACATAAACACTATATTTTGATAATGTCCTTATTTGGAGTGTTTTTGTGTATTAGGATTAGAATTGCCCTCATGTCAAGTAATGGGTTTAACGCTTCATATCTTTCCCAATATCATGAAAATTGGGAAGCTTGTTAACCCTTAAAACTATTTTCCCTTAATGTTTTAATAGCATTTGGTTTCAACCATTACAATTTGTTTGAGGTAGCCCAAGATTAGAAAGGCTAGCCAGTCCTTTTTGACAATGTTTTTGTCGCCAATGTGATGATCAGTTTTTGTTGAAATTGTTTTCTGTCTTGATCTGGCGGTGTTTGACATGTTTTGTTTCATTGAAGAACCAAATCTACACTTTGCAGTTGAAGTTGTGGTTTCCTCTTTGGTGCCTATTCTGGGAACCAGTTCTTATTGATTCCTAGCTCTATTATACTGTTGTTGTTTTTTTCAGAAAAATGGCCTCAGTCGGCTTTTGGGGTAATCCCTCATCTACACTGGACTGGTGCGAAGCAAACTATGAAGTTTCATATTACATCGCTGAGTTCTGTAAGTTGGTATTTGGTTACCATTACAACTAACTATTTATTGACTTCAAACTGTCCGGTTCAATTCAGTAATGCTTTTAGTTAAGTCATTGGGCATTTCAAGGTTTGATTTCAAATCCTAGTCATTTTCTTTTGACTTTTTAAGTATCTCCAGTTTAGCTATGATCCCAAATCCATGAGTCAAAACTGCTTCAAATTTACAGAAAACACGTGCTCTGAAATACTAACTTAACTTTCAAATGAGTAGCTGATAAAAAGTGATTATCTGGCTTAAAATGGTCTAATGATGGGAAGTGGTCAGCCAGTGTCTTCCACTGCTACTTCTGTTCACATTTCAGAGATAAGAACAAGATGAACTTAAGATGGGTATCTTACTTGTCAAAAGTGCCTGTTTTTGAGTATTGTGTGAAAATATCTGATGAATTTTTATGCGCCCTTATATTTATATGTGGACGTATGATGCCGTCATCTCCGTCCAACCGTCCGTCTGGGCGGTGTCAATACGGCGTCTGGCGTCTGCTGCTCTATCTCCAAAACCCTTTGACATACGTTCATGAAATTTGGCACATATGTTCCATTCATGAATGGGACGACATGAGTGAACTTTCAGACGGATCCGACTACCGGTGTGCCCCCTAGAGGCAATTTTAGTTTTTTACGCTTATCTTTGTATCTTCAAAAGTCCTGAACGGATTTTCATGAAATTTAGTATGTAGGCACCTATTAGTGAAATGACACTATTCTCCCATTTTCGGATGGATTTGACGTAGTTTGTGCCACCTAGTGGCCATTTTTACTGTTTTTTGCGTCCACCCCCTATCAACCAAACCGCTCAAAGGATGATTGTGAAAATTGGCATGTATGTGCTTACTGTAAAGAGGACGGTTGACGATGAGTTTCCGAGGATTTCGACTACTGTGGCACCTCCTAGTGGCAGTTTTGTTTTTGTTGCGCCTATGGCTGTATCTCCTAAACTGTTTGCAGGATCTTTACTTAATTTAACAAGTGTATTTATATGATGTTGACTACGGATGACGACGACTTTCGGACAGATCTGAATAGTGCTGTGCCCCCTAGTGGCAATTTTATTTTTTTACGTTTAACTCAGTATCTTCAAAGATCCTCAACAGATTTTCGTAAAATTTTAAATATAGGCATCTATTGGTGTGATGTTATTTTTGGATGGAATCGAGATATTTTGCACCATCTAGTGGCCATTTTTGCTGTTTTCAAATCTTGTTTTTGGTGTCCACCCCTGTATCAACCAAATCATTTGAAAATTGGCATATATGTTCTCAGTGTGAAGACGACCTTTGATGATGGTGACTGACTATTGTGGCGCCTCCTAGTGGTAGTTTTGTTTTGCGCCCATATTTGTATCTCTTGAACCCACTGCAGGATCTTTACTAAAGTTAGTAAGTGTATTTATATGAAGATAACAACAGACGATGACGACTTTCTGGCGGATCCAACGGACACTGTGCTCACTAGTGGCAATTTTATTTTATTCTGTTTTCCTTTGTTTCTCTGAAGTTCCTTGACAGATTTTTAAAAAATATGGCATGTTCCTGTTCTTGGATGGATTGTATGTTTTTGCACCATCTAGTGGCCATTTTTATGATACAAATAACTAACCCTAAAAGCACACCATTTGCGATGCATTCGTGGGCGCATTTCAACACTCCGCGTTGCTCTTGTTTATTGTCTAGAAATGATGAATCTTTTGTGTAATAGTCATTTAATGTTGTTAACTGTTCCTGGTGTCGTTTTATCAAATATCCAATATTGTGCTATTTTCAAAGTGTAGCCTTATACTCTGCTTAGAGTTTAAGTTTCTTTAAGAATTCAACTTACCAAATTAGTCGGGGTGTCATTGACTTTTCTGAGTGATTTCCTTGCTCAATACTATGTGATCAACCCGGTGTACTTACGAGAAACTAACCCTGATTCGATTCTCCACATCAAGGCTATGAATACTAGAAAGGCGTGACTGTGAGTTAAGATTTTCGCAGTTCCTAAAACCTTCTGAAGGCTAGGATCTGTGTGAGTTAAAAGTGATTCTAACTTTGAGGGGAAATTTTGGTCATTGGAAGGTAAGTTTTGGACCTGGTGATAGGAATTTTGCATGATTTTTGAATATTTTTCATCCCCAAAACCAAGGCCCTGCATATAGATCAATGAGTGACTACAGTCTATATCCACTCAGTCTAAAACTGACACTGGCAGCAATGCTATCAAAGGCATCCTTGAAAAATGTTCATTGCCACAGTCCAACCAGCAGTGTTCCAAGCTTTTACATTGGGGTGGGTGTCGGATCGAATGCTTCAGAAATGAAAATAGGGAGGGGGTCATTCTTGCTTCAAGTTATCAGGATGGATTTCTTACCATTTCTGTAATGTTACAGGGAACACCATCAGTAATGTGTTCATGATTGGTTTGGCTGGAATTGGTGCTATTTTCTCGTACCTTAAAGGTTACGAGTCGAAGAACACGCTCAGCTTCATCAGCCTTATGTGTAAGTATCATTTGTAAAGGTTGAATGTTTCAAGTACGCATAGATAATATGTTAAAATATTAGACGTAAAAAGATAATACAGGCAAGTTTTATACATATTTGGCATTTTGTTTTAATGTAAAATGATAGGTAGCAGATGAGTTGGAGGATTATCTGCTATTACTGTGAAACAGCAATTGCTCATTGAGTTTGCAGTTCCATTTAAGGGGGCAGTTAATGTTCATTTGTGTTCCTCATCTAAAGTCATCGTCCTCATAATTTGTTACCAATAACTGGAAATTTATTGCCTAATGTCATTTTATATCTTTTTGGGTGCATACGTATTTGAGACACAGAGGCTGTTTTCATAGGTCGTCTTAGTAAAGTGAGATGCTTTATCTGTGGTGTTCTTATGCTGAAATCTTTGTCTACAACTATCCCAGAATGCCAAGCGATGACATCATTCCTATTACAGGTGTAGGTCTTGGGTCTTGGTTGTTCCACATGACGCTGCTTTACCATTTCCAGGTAAGTATGTGTTTCAGTCAGTGTTTGAACCACGCAACGCTTTACACTAGTTTTACATAGCTACATCAATGCCGTCTGTTGTGGCACTGTTTGAGCCAGCATTTGAACGTTGTAACATCTTACTCTTGTTTTACTTAACTACATAGTGTCCCCCGTTCTAGCACTGACTGAGCTAGCGTTTTGAACTTTGCAACACTTTTCATTGGTTTTTCTTAGCTACATCAGTGCCCCGTGTTGTATCACTGTTTAAGCCATCATTTGAACCTCGCAAAAGTTTAGACTCATTGTACCACAAACTCCGTCAGCTCACCTGAAAATTGGGCAGTTTGTATCAGGCTCGAAACTGTTAAGTGTCCCTTGTTGACATTAACCATGTACTTGCTTGATTCATTTGCCATTTACATTTTTCAGCTTGCTGATGAATTACCTATGATCTGGGGCTCGGCTGTTCTAATATTTGCACTGTAAGTATTTTTGTTTTTCATCATTCTCCTTCAAATGGACATTTGTACTAACCCATGTGGTCTGCGCTTCAGCCCCTCCACGTGGTTGAGGAGCGAAAGCTAACACTCGTCAACTGATATGTAGTATACGGAAGAAGTTTTTTTCTTTCCTAGGCTAAAGGTATATAATTTTGGTTACTAGGGTTTCTAGTAGTGTGGTCTTCAACTAATGTTTTCCATTATATTTTGAACGAAGTGACCTTCCAGCTCAACATACATGCACAAACATACGTGCACCATACTACGTGCGCACCAACATACATGTACATAAACACACAAGCATGTGCATACTAAATAAACATACGTGTACATAAACAAATACACTGTGTGGTTCATTAACACTTTACACTTAAGATTTGCTAAATCCATGTCATAATGTTCATCTCCAAACTAGAGCAGACCAAGCTGGTAGCTGTCAATGTAGTTGCAGAAGCCATTCGTGTGTCCTTAGAGTCAATGTGGACATTCAAGTATATCTCATTAGTACTGGTCTTATATTTTATATTGTGTCCTAATACTTTTCCATTTCTACAGACATGAAGTGAATTGTCCCCCTGGTGAGAGAAGTTGGCTTATACAGACGGTGTTGTTCTCATATTGTTTAGCTGTAACTGTGGTAGGTTCATTGTTGGCAATTAAAACAAAGTTATGTGCGCAAGTCATGTAGGCAGAAAGTTCCCTGTTTTTTAGTAATGATTACATTGTGACAGAGTCCATAGGTGTTTGGAAACATGTCACTGAATGAGTCATTAGGCGTGTGAATAGACTGCTGACTTTGTTTCATTAGATCACTTTTAATTAATTTATTCAGATGTGTGTACAGTCTTAAGATTATATTCTCTCGCAGGCGAGTTTCCTAAATTTTACTGCCTGTTTTTTCATGGTAATTTCAGAGGAGCATAGTGACTTGCTTCTTTCCTAACAAGTAGACAGGTTGCTTGATGGCTTTTATGGTGCAGCTGGTGTACTTAAGCCTCTAGACTTCACTTATTCTATTAGCATAATGCTGTTTTTAAGGCTGTCTCAACACTTCTGCTTTACCTATTGTTGTCATGTTTTATTACAGATATATCTTTCAACAAGAAATGCATTGTTCTTTCAGGTAATGTATGTAATTAAACATTTTGTCGGGTTAGAGAGCTATATTATGAGTTGCTCATTTGATTCCTTGTCTTTTTTGTGTGCATAAAGGGAAATTTTTACCTACTGTACTTTTGTCTTTGGAAGAATAACTTGTTTTTGATTGCTACTGCTGATCGTTATGTCATTGTTGATGAAGACCTGTAATGCTCCTTGAATATTAAGTCCCACCCACTCACAGCGTGCCCTAGAACTACTTGCACTAATGCAACTTACCCCACTTGTAATTGGAGCGTCCGCACGCACATGTCCGATAACTAGGCTAAGGCAGAAGTTGTCGCTCTGTGCATAACAATGAAAACCTAATGCGAGTACGGATCACAAAAGAAAACCCGTCTTTATGTAACCATAGCTTATAATTACTTCCACCTTGCCCCAGGTTTGCGTCCACACAGGAATTAGAAGTGGCGCAAGTTACCCTAGAACAAGTTATCCCACCTCGATAAGATGAGGTACGTTGTTATACAAGTGGGGTATGTTGCACTAGTTTAAATAGTGACCACACAGCCTCCAAACCTAGCAACAACTTGTTCTGGAAGTAACTTGTTCCAGGAAAAGTCTGTGTGTGGAACGCTCTTTAGAGGATGCACTTACGAAATTGTCAGCCTTTCATAGCTCTCTGTTTTTGCACTTTAGGCAAACACTGGCACTTAATACTTAAATTTGTAAAAATGTTGATGTTTGAAGCTGTGCATGAGGTGTAGTGCTGAACCTCTTTTCTTTACTTTTCAGACCTGTTATGGTGTTATGGTGATGACAATGGTCGCATATTGTATTTATATTATTAAGTAAGTGTGTCCGTTTTAACTCAACATGGACTTGTTACATTCATTGGTCTTTGTATCAATTTGCTTGCAAGCTTTGTATAATTGTGTTCTCGTTACTCAATATGATATTGTTGTATTAAATTTAGTTGAATTTTTTAACCCACTTTTGAAAAATATTACTCTTATTGTATGTAATGAAAGTTGCACATTATACCAAGAGGTTTGCTCTATCCTGTTGTCACCAGAAAGAGGCCTTTTCCTGTCCAATTCACGCCACTTTCTAACATTCCATGGATAGTAAATAAATGTCAAGGGAATGTGGAAAATGTGTCCCCAAGATAATCAGGGATCTGTGATCTTACGTAACACCAAAAGTAGCTTTGTTCCCCTTTGATAATGTCATTACTGACAAGAAATAGCCACTGAACTCACATCCTCAGCTAGTACAGAAATAGCTTGCAGACGTGTTTCCTGGCGCCTGCAGACGTGTTTCCTGGCGCCTGCAGACATGTTTGCTGGTGCCAGTTTCTTGAAAAGTGACTTAAGACTTATGACCAAAAATTTGCAGTGTGAGTTAAGACCGAAAACAAAAATTCGGAATACACCATTTCATGAACACCAAGTCGGTTTTTGGTCTTTTGTCGTAACTCAGACACAAATTAAATTGTATTTTATCATATTAGGTAAACTGAATAGGCTTCTACCATTTGTTGCAAATTCACAAAACTTAGCTAGTGGTTTGTGTGAAATACAGTTTCAAGAATAATCCTTGGCTTGAAACTCTAAATGGGAATTTATTTACAACATTTCGGATACAATTGGGATCTCGTTAGCTTAAGGCAGCCCTGGAATGGCTGGAAAATATCATTTCACACATGCCGGTACATTGCACTGGATTGTCTCTATGGCCTTGGCTGGTTCTCAAATTGAAAGCAGACGATCTTCAATTTGAAATTACGTTGTGAAAAATGTCAACAAAATTTGTTCCTCAACAGTTTACAGTGATGATAGTCATAAGTGTTGGTCAGTTCAATGAGCTGGTCATGCAGTTTATTTAGGTCAGTTCAGTAGACCAACAGTCCAATCTTAAGCCTAGTCTATAGCAGGTTAACTTACGGGCTTAGCTTAAACTGATTTCGGTTAGGTTTTAAGAAATTTCATGAAACAGGGCTAAGACGTTTTGGTATTAACTAAAGTTAGCTCAATCAAGGTCTAAGTTAAGACACAAAAAGTGAAACGGGCCCCAGGTTTGTGGTCCATAATGCTGTGTCTGGTGAGCTCACACAAGTATTGGCAAGATGTCACCATTCATGACAAGCAAAGCATGGCATCTCACTACGCCTCCCATTTTGGTTGAAGTGATTTCATGTCAGGTTGATGATAAATGATCACCAGACGCAGACTGACCATTATTCATAATATCATTCTTGGAAAACCTCTTTTACTCGCTTATCATTCATTCCTCAGTGTTAGGAAATCATATAAATTATGATGGTTGATGAGTAAATGTGTATGATAATTATTAGATTTGTTAAATGTGAATTCTGATCTAACAACTTTATCATATCGTACCATTCATGTGAATTCACAGAAACGATTAATATGAACTCGGTATAAAAATCTTTGATGATAAATAATGGTCAACCAACATTGTTTGTTTAGCTTTTATTCGCAAGAGTCTTGCATTGACGGAATTGGCCGTGGTCACACGTTGTCTCAACATCTGGCTGTGATCACAAGATGTCCAAACGTCTTGCACCTGATGAATCCACTGTGTTGATTGTCTTGTTTGTTGTAGAAACTTTGAACACTCCAAGCTTCTAGTGGCCTCCAGTCTGGCTGTCTATGGAAGTGGCTTCTTGATGTGGCTTATTGACTACCACTACTGCCATGTACTCAGGTAATGCCCAGCTTTCTCATTCAAACTATGTCTATTTATTCTGATACTCCAAATAATTGCTGATGAAGGTCAATCATGTATCTAGAGGTTAAAATACAACTAATCAATGTTTTTTTCAAACACTCATGTTTAATTTAACACTTACCCACTGTATATTTATGCTTTATCCCATACGCGTTGAATCTGTCGAGTGCAATACGGCCATGTAATAATGTTTTCCGTTTTCACCTCCCACACTACTTCAACAGTGACCTCTGACATTGAAGGTTCAAAAGGTAGGTCAATGTCGACTCGACGTCGTTCGCCGGTTAGATCATCAAACTTTTGTAAAATAGCTTAAAGTAATACCACTGTAGTAGTGTAAATACCACTCAAAATGCAACCAGGTCTCAGTCGTAACGTCTGGAACAGGACTGTTAATTATATGACAGTTCTGTCTCAGTTTTCAATTGCTAAGATATATCGTCTGCAACTCAGGCATCGATTCCTTGCCAATATCAAACATTGTTGTCACTGGCCATGACAGCACCCGATACTATCGGCGACAGTATTACAAGAGCAGCAACGACGATCGTCCCAGCAACACGTGAACCTATCCATGCTACAGAATTCGTAGCCAGCTAGCTAGCTATATCAACAGACTGTCGTGTATTTAGTATGCAGCTTTGTACCAAGGCTACAGAATACGTAGAAATGCAACAACGTACCTGCAACAACGCTACAACAGACATATTCACCAGAGCTGTCATCAATGGTGGCACTTGTACCATCTTCGTGAAAGCAGACGACGTGTAGGCTACGCGCTCCGGTCAATGACTTAGTTTCATGAATGAGTGCAGCTACCCGATGAGGATTTTACAGTGTTACAAATTTTCTTGTTATTTATTTTCAAAATATGATACAAGTTCAATGCACGATAACTGTCATTTTCACACTTTTTATCAATTTCAAGTAATAAACTGTTTTCTTTTTCTATAGTAAGTTAGCAACAGAACGCGCGCATTCATACACAACAGGTTGTGATTAACGTAAACAGTCAGGATAAAGTATTTATAAAATGCCGAAAGAATACAAAAGAAACTCAGGAATTCGATGGGTTTGGGATAAATACAAAACGTACCTCGAGTGGCGTACATGAAATAATATCCCACTCGACATTATTATCGTGAGATATTATTTCATGTACGCCACGCTCGGTACGTTTCGTGTATTTATTTAACTTAAACGCTCTGGACAAGTGCAATATGTTTGTATTTAATACTTGGAAAAAATCCTGGTTACTTTTATCCAAAGGTGTTGACGAGTGTGTTGTGTAGAGTTGAACCTAGTAACTGATTGTTTACTGTGCACTTTGTCGACAGAAGTACAAGAGCTGCAGTCAGTGACCCTGTCCAACCTGTCCTTCAGTTCCATGCATGGTGGCACGTCTGTGCAGGTATAGGCACATACCTAGGCATACTCTTCAGGTAAGACGTCTGTTGAGGTATAGGCACATACCTGGACAGTCACTTCAGGTGAAACATATGTGCAGGTATTGGCACATCCCTAGGCATACTCTTTTGGTAAGGCGTATGTGCGAGTATATTCACATACCTGGACATTCTCTTCAGGTGAAACATATGTGCAGGTATAGGCACATCTTAGGTATACTCTTCTGGTAAGGCGTATGGGCAGGTATAGGCGCATACCTGGATGTTCTCTTCAGGTGAAACGTATGTGCAGGTATAGGCTCGTATCTAGGCATACTCTTCAGGTAAGATGTCTGTGCAGGTATAGGCGCATACCTAGTCATTCTCTTTGGGTAAAATGTGAATTATGTTTGTTCCCTTGGCGTGATTCAGAGGGATAAATTGCAGAGACAAAATATCTGCACTTTAAAGATGAGTGTAGCCTTGCATTGAGAAGTGGAAAGCTAAAATATTTTACCTACTGACCTCTCAGTTTGAAGAAGTTATCTTATGATGAGGGGAAACAAAGCTTTGAGGATGGTTTAAACTACTGCAAAGTCCAACAGTTTAAAGTCCTCTTTCATTGCTTTTCAGCTATGAATGGTTGAGGTGTATACAATGTCATAAAGTCTGTATTCCTTTTATTTTCAGTATTCATGCCAGACTTGCTTATCTCAAAAGACAGCCACAGTTAAAGGTAACATTTCTGCAATTTCCTTTTGCAGTGTCACATTTTCAGTCTTTGAATTTTAATGTGGCTTTTTGTTGGAACTGATTGTTTTTGTAAGCCCACATATTATGTGAGTGCATATTGCCGTCATCTCTGGGCATCCAGTGCATGGTTGAGATTTGGCAGGTGTGTTTCTACGACACAGGCAACAGACAGCTATGAGTTTCAGACCGATTCGACTACTACTGTGCTCCCTTAGTTTTTTGCTTTTGTTTATGTATTTTTTGAGTTCCTGGAAGGATTTTCATGAAATTTAGCAAATAGGATTATGGTGACGGCCTCCCATTTTTGGACGGATTTGACGTATTTGACTGCGTTACAGGTGTGCTCCCTAAGGGCTGTATATTTTTCTAACGTTTGCCTCTGTATCTTTGACGTTTATTGATGGATTTTTCTGGAATTCGGCAAATAGGTTTCTATTAAAGTGACAACTACGCTTTTTCATTTTCGGACAGATTTAGTGAATTTTGCTCCACCTTGTGGCCATTTTTATGATTTTGAATTTGCTTTTTGCATCTGCCTCTCTATCTGCCAAACTCCTCAACGGATCATTAAGAATCATAGCAGTTTTGTTCACGATTAGAAGACCATGGCTGACATTGATTTTTTGATGGATGTGACACCTGTGGCATCTCCTAGTGGTGATTTTGTATATTTTTGCGACCATGGCTACAGCATCTGATTTCTTTGCATGATATTTATGTACTTTTGCAGGTGTTTTCTTGAAGATGTGACAATGGCTGCCCGTGACTTTTTTGGATGGCTCTGACTAATGCTATGCCTCCCCCTCCCCCCTGTAGCAATTTTAGTTTTTACCTTTGCTTCTATATCTTCTGAGTTCCTCAATTTTTTTAACAATTTTCTATTGTGAAGATGACAGTATCTTTCCAATTTGTGCTGGATGCTACCGATTATGTGCTGCCTTGTGGCCACATCATTTATTTTTCAGGGTTTTTTTGGTGTTTGTTTCTGTATCTGCCAAACTGCTCAGAGGACCATTATGAAAATTGGAAGATGTGCTCATACTAACATGAGCACGTTTGGCGTTCCTTTTTAGATGGGTGCAACTACTGTGGTGCCCCTAAGGACATTATTTTTGCATCTGCGGATGTATCTAATACACCATTTGTAAGATCACAATTTGCCAAGTCTAGTCCTATTAACTTGACAACAGACGGACGGATTCAGCTACCGCTGTGCCTTCTGATGACAATTTGTTTTTTACATCTGCCTCTGTATCTTTGGAGTTTTTTGGTGGATTTTCATGAAAGTTGACAAATGGTTTTTTAGTTGAGAGACGATGATGCTTTCTCATTTTCTGCGCTATCTGATGGCCATTTTTATGTTACTAAAAACATCATTAGGAGCATTTGTGGGTGCATTTCAATGGTCCTTGCTCTTGTTTGATAGTTGAGTGTTACGTTAAAATTCTCTATTTTGGGACAGTGAAAAATTTTACTCAAGGTTAGAACTCCTTCCAAATTTTAGATATAACTCAAAATTCTATAATTACGATCAACTACAAGTGATCAATGTACACTATGGGAACACAAAAAGTATTGTGGCAGTGGCTGTTTTCAATGATTTTGTGAACTGCAAACCATTCTAGTCTATTTCTACATTATACCAAACGCAATGTAGATATTTGAGAACTTTGATGAGTGCCAAAATCACCCTT